>JAVGWX010000005.1:18263950-18401450 GCA_036924085.1 Ariolimax columbianus | reverse complement strand
ATCAAGTTTTCCTTATGAACAGTATATGTTTCGAACCGTTAGAAGCAGCAACAGTTTCTCAAGCGTCGTAGCGTTATCTTTGAATACTTTTCTTTGGAAAAAACTGGTGCGAAGTACATCAAAGCGCCGAATCTCTTTATAGTGATATACAGGTAAACTACATTATCACATGTAAGTTATCTAAGTAAATTGTATGGTGTTCTATGTAACTAAATCGTCATATCCTATATCACGTGTCGTGTCGTGGACGCCTTAGTAACGCATCTAATGTAAATAGCATGCCCTATTCACAACGTCTCTTCTTACAACTGCCAACCTATTGGGCTGTTATACGTTTCTTGGCAGCAAGGTAGGTTGCCATTGCTTCCGGTACTGGGAGAAGCGATCGCACCGAGAAAAAACAAACGTATTTGTCATTCACGGTGGGATTCGAACCGGGTGCGTTGGGATTGTGCAACGGATTGTTTGCTCCCTAGGCACACCTTATATATTATCACAAAAATTAAAATGCACAACACGTATTGTGTCTGATGTATTTCGTGCGCCTCTGTCCACATAAAACGGTATTGTTTTATTGTGATACGTACGGTTTGAAATTCCACCCAGTTAGATACGGTAGCGTTTGACTGTGACACAGATGGTTGGAAGTATACCTGATAAAAGCGGTAAAACCTTTAATGTTTAGACACGGGTTTGAAACTTCACCTTATTAGAGTCAGTATATATTATTTTATAATACGATTTTGAATGTCCATTTATAAATCCAGTGGAGGCTGTATCCACCACTATAGTGAAGCATCCCACCAGAAAGTCTCTGAGCACGCATTTATTTGGTCTTGTAAATGAGGTTTCTGTGGCATATTGCTTTACACATGATGAGGCTGTTAATCACATGTACAACAACGCTTAGTTGCCGTGACATGTGCAGAAGCATGTGGTTATATTCTTTCCTCTGCAGCAAGTACTGTCTGAATTCACCAGGTGAAGATCTTAAATGGTAGTAGGGTTGATTTTTTTTTGTTTTGTGTGCATAACTCGCGTGTCCCAAGGTGAAAATCAGATCCTTAGAATTGGCGAATATTTTATCAACAAGCGGTACACCGTCAAAGACTCGTCATCTTGTTATCGCGCCAGTGGGGGTCAGTTGGTTGTCTGTCACATCAAGGTCGTTATTCGTGTAAATAACTGATCTCTGTCCTTATCCAGATCAAAGCTGGCCACACTCTGCAAAACTGAACACATTCCGAATTGGTCTTGTAGAACTGTGGCCATTTTGTTTTGGAGGTGGGGGTATAAAGAGGTCATAGCTTGATGTACAAGTCATGTGGTAGTAGATATATTTCGTTGTTAGCTCGACAAGTCGTTGAAGGTTCGTGACAATGCTGCCTGAGGAAACTTAATACATATTTATGAGGAATATGAATATTAATGAGGATCGTGTGGCCAGGGAAGTCGTAATATATATGAGTGGTAAGACGCTAGTCTCAAGAAACCAAACGCGAAACGGTGGGATTTGGAATTCCGCAAGTTTCAAACGTCAAATGGTCTCATGGGAGATGGGACTAGAGCCAGATGTTATTGTAGATGGACGATAAAACTTGAAGATCCAGTGCATGCCACGGGAACGTAAATAAAATCATTTGCAGTTGAACATTTATAAGAGTGGGTCTTAGCTGTTGTCGGGACAAATTCTAAAAGTAATGAAACTCCTACGCAATACGCAAACTACTTTCCTCCATATAATAGTACATCGAAAGTAGTAAAAATTTGTTTAAAAAATAACGTTCGACCGATAGCCTTCGGCTGTTGGCAGCAGGCATTACATCTGCCTGTTTAAATACCAGATTCTAAGTAGCCATATGGCCGATCGGTTTGGATACGAGTCTCTAAATCTATTGAAACAGGGTCGAATCCTGGTCAGACATGATTTTATTTGCTGTCAGTGGTAAAATATTGGAATCTGTACACATCGACGACTTAAAATTGACTAACGCAGTAAAAAATGGTATTCATAATAATAATGAGAGTAATAACATTCATAACCGTGAAATATGCTCCCGAGACCCACAATTCCCCATTATTGTCAATACCGCACTATTCTTGTTGTAAAAATGCACACATAATGTAGACGGTGAACATGTTGTTGTTAGAGCTTTATAATGATTGAACTAACCGTCATTGTTTGTAGGCTTGTATTTCTTTGTTCATTGTGACTGCTCTGTATAGTAGTATTTCACCACTTCGCATTTTGCAGATATATTCTTGTTGTTTCATAGTTCGTTCTGCAAGCTGTATTGTTGTTTACTGCACTCAATTGTTTGATTTTGCTCACCTTAACCCCACGATTGCTCACATTTGAAGGAATTAGTTTCATGTTGTGTAGATTTCGCATTTTTTTTAAGCCTTGCCATGTTGGATTGTTTTATTTGCTTTCTTTATTGAATCACGTGGTTCCATTAATTATTTTGTTGTGCTGCTTATCTCTTGTACAAACTCAAACCATTGGCTGGCGGGCAGTGACTCGTTTCTAGACTTTCGAAATGTGCACTTTTGGTTCAGTGAGTTTCCCATTTGAGGACAAGATTTGTGCTGAAGGATTTCTATTATTCTTTCGAAATGACGATGGATTGAATTACTAGCATTCTCATTCTAGTTCGTTATTCTCCGGTTTAATTTCCCCCCTTTTGTTTTTAAAGTTTTCCCAAGTTTGACTTGAATTGTTAGAGTAAAGGGTTTGTCTTTGTTTCGGTTTTTTTTTAAATTGATTAGACCATTAAAAAGTTGGAATTGCCACTTTTGATTACGGATCTGAAGAGAAAAAGTTGGAAGTTCAAGAGAATTATGGATTGTCTGATTATAAAGGCACAGAGGCCTATTCATCGTCGTTGTCGTTGAGGGTTTCGCGTGTGAAGGTCGTCTTACCTAGCAGCATTGGATGTTGAGCAAGTCGATTCTCTAATACTGTCAGGTAAAGATGTCCTTCGCTCGCGGCCGCCGTCCGCCACTTGACCTCAAAACCAGGTCACAATTACGGAGGTCAGAGGTCAGATGTCAATCAGCCATTTTGTATCTATGTATTTATGTGATACTTAACATGTGTGTTATTTGACATGAATTTGTATTTATATGTGTGTTGTTTGTGTTCTGTCTGTTTTATGTAGTTTGAATGTAGCGGGTGGCAAATAAGTAATTTTACAAACATTTTTGTTTTTTTGCAGTGAACTATTTTTTTTAAAGATTTACCTTATTAATCATATTTATTTCTTTATCTACATAATAAAGTCAATTTTTTTTTAAAAATTTCTTTAAAAAGTATTTAGTTTCTAAATATTGATTTCATAAGTTATAAATTATATTGTATTTGCCCATACATGTTAATCAGATTTTAAATAGGTTTTAAAAATATCCTAGACGTTATTAGTGTTTTAGATATTGGAGCTCTTGTGTTTAGAAACTATGAAGTCAAAACTTGTACATTTTATAAAATGGGTTGGGATAAATAACATTAAGGCATATCATTGATTTATAACCAGGCGCTCAATTAAAGTTATATTACCTATTATGTGCATTTTTTTAAAATTGCCCAGGTAGAAAATAGCACTGTGTAAGAAATGTCAACTCTGATAACCTGAAACACATAAGTAAGCAGCTGCTGATAGTTGACTTCCTTAGTTGCTCTCACAACAATATGAAAGGGGAATGGGTCAGTAGACATATTCTTTAATCATCACAAACGAGACCATTGTATGCACAAAGTATATATATATAATTTTGGATATTTGGGATTTGCCATTAATAGTTCTGACGACTGTCAAATTAAAATCAAACCAAAACTTTCAAATACTACACGCAAACTAATGCAGAGGGAAAATTTTGTAACAAGGTTCATGCAAGAAAAAAGATTTAACCTATCATTTTCTCAGTGGCGACGTACGGTTGTGAGACATGGACATTAACACATCAGTTCTAAAAAGGGGACGGCGTGGACTAGTGGTTAAGTGACACGACTCACAACCAAAAGGTGCTGGGTTCGATCCCCATCAAAGCACTGGCCGTTACCCCGGGGAATCAAACCTTTACAGAAAGGAAGTAGGAAGCAGCCCCTTATATAAAATTAATGCTGACGTTTGATGCACTGGGCCGACAGGCGCAAATTAAAACCCACAGTGCAACGTTGGCCTTGGAGATTAGAGAAATAAGGTGAACACCAACAAACAAAAAATTCTAAACAGAAAGATCACAATTTTTGAAATAAAGTGTTACAGAATGATGGTGAAAATATCATAAACAGAAAAGAAGACAAATAAAGAATTTTTGCAATCGCTGCATATTACAGAGTATTAGATTCTAGATAACATCGTCAGAAAAAAAAAGCTTAGACATTTCGGTCATTTGAAGAGACATAACAGTCTGCACAGAGTGATGATATAGGACATAGTTCCTGGTAGGAGGAAAGGAGGTCACCTCCGACGGAGATGGCTTCATGACATTACGGATATGTCTGTAAAGGTATGAGGCAGGTCGACTTGCCATGAACCGAGATGCACACAAAACTGTCGTGACTGAGACTACCTTCAGGAAAGAATGTTTCATGCTGATTTATATATATATATATATATATATATATGTATGTATGTATGTATATGTATATATGTATGTATATGTATTTGTATATATATATATGTATATATGTATGTATATATATATATATGTATATGTATATATGTATATATATGTCTCTAAGCCTGGTCTGGACAGCTTTGCGAGCAGTATTGAAGGCAGCTTTTGCTGCCGGAGATTGTGTGTCCCTCTGGTATTCCCTGTGCGCTTCATGTTTTGCATCGAGAAGGCCCTGTATTTTTAGATCGTTCTCATCAAACCAGTTCTTATAGGGGACGGCGTGGCCTAGTGGATAAGTGGCACGGCTCACAATCCGAAGGTGCTGGGTTCGATCCCCATCACAGCACCGGCCGTTACCCCGGGGAAGCAAACCCTTAGAAAATGCAGGAGGAAGCAGACCCTTACATAAAATGCATGCTGAAGTCGGATGCATTGGGCCGACAGGCGCAAAATAAAAACCACAGTGCAACGCACACCGCCTTGGGGATTAGAGAAATAAGGCGAACGCAAAAAAAAAAAAAAAAAAACCAGTTCTTATGCTTGCGCGTGAGATGCAAGACTCCTGGCTCAGCAAAAGAGCTGACGAAATTGAGATGTTCGCCGAGCGTCATGACACCAAACGGTTTTACGAGGCACTGAAAGCTCTCTACGGCCCGCAGCCCTCTAGTAATACTCCAGTTCGCAGTGCGGATGGGGTACTGCTAACAGATAAGGTGCAGATTCTAGACAGATGGGCAGACCACTTCTGCAAAATACTAAACTACCCATCGTCCATAAATGAAGAGGCCATCCGGCGAATGCCGCAGGTGGAACTGAACCTGGCGTTGGATGAAGTCATTACTGAGGAGGAAGTCGACAGGGCAATCAGTTCACTATCTATAGGAAAAGCTCCAGGAGCTGATGCAATACCAGCAGAGATATATAAGACAGCTGGCCCATCCCTCACCAGAAGGATCACTGAACTCTTCTGTCACATGTGGGCTGAAGGTAAAATTCCGCAGGAGCTAAAGGACGCCTCAATCGTTCACCTGTACAAAAGAAAAGGCAACCGTCAGGAATGCGACAATCATCGTGGAATATCTCTACTCTCCGTAGCAGGCAAGATCCTAGCGCGCTTACTGCTAAACAGGCTCAACAAACACCTTGAACAAAGCCACCACCTCCCAGAAAGCCAATGTGGATTCAGAGCCGGAAGAGGAACAGTGGACATGATTTATGCCGCTCGCCAAGTACAAGAGAAATGTCGAGAACAAAATCAGGCCTTGTACACCACATTTATTGATTTGACAAAGGCATTTGATACAGTAAACAGAGGAGGGCTGTGGATGATAATGTCTAAGTTTGGCTGCCCCAACAAGTTCATAACAATGGTGAAACAGCTACACGAAGGCATGTGTGCTCGTGTACTGGACAGCGGTGCAATCTCTAAAACGTTTCTAGTATCAAACGGAGTAAAACAAGGATGTGTACTCGCCCCGACTTTGTTCAGCATGATGTTCGCGGCCACGATGACAGACGCCTTCAGATCATTGGAGCTTGGAATACCCATAAAGTACCGCACATATGGCAAGTTACTCAATTCCAGAAGAATGAAGGCCAAAACCAAAGTGGCTGGCGATATAATCAGGGAACTTGTATTTGCTGACGACTGCGCTCTAATGAGCAACTCAGAACTGAACATGCAGGTTGGAATGGACCAGTTCTCTGCCGCATGCAACAATTTTGGCCTGACCATAAATGCCAAAAAAACAGGTCATGTACCAACCAGCACCAGGCATGCCGTACACAAAACCAGAGACTTCAGTCAGCGGGCAGACGCTGAATGCCGTAGACAAATTCACATATCTGGGCAGCACTCTGTCGAGATCTGTCAGCCTAGACGATGAGGTGGCAAGCAGAATAGCAAAGGCCAGCACAGCCTTTGGTAGAATGCGCTCGATGGTCTGGGCACGTCGTGGCATCAGCGTCAAGACCAAACTCAAAGTCTACCGTGCAACCATCATTCCAACCCTACTATACGCTTGCGAAAGCTGGACTGTATACTCTGGACATGCAAGGAGGTTAAACCACTTCCACACAGGTTGCCTGAGGCGAATATTCCACATCCGATGGCAAGATCGTGTCACTGACATCGAGGTTCTCTCGAGGGCTAACATGCCCAGCATCCATGCACTGCTAGAAAAAGCACGACTAGGATGGGCCGGACACCTCGTCCGTATGTCAGACGAGCGGCTCCCAAAGAAGCTTCTCTACGGCGAGCTGAGAGAGGGATGGCGCGAGAGAGGGCGCCCAAAGAAACGTTTTAAAGACGGTCTGAAAGACTCACTAAAAAGTTGCCAGATAGACATCGACACCTGGGAATGTCTTGCGCAAAACAGATCTGACTGGAGAAGCGCAGTCAAATCGGGTGTAGCTGCCGGTGAAGATGACCGTGTTGTGAAAGCCCAGAACAGACGAGAGACGCGGAAATCCCGAGCAGCGGGAACACCATCCCCTTCTACAAACCTCGTGTGCCCGATATGTAGCAGATATTTTCGTGCTCGCATTGGCCTGTTCAGCCACATGCGCACCCACACCCAACAGGGAAATCTGTAACACGGATGATGTCGGCGGTCCTCATCGACAACGATGGACAGCTATTATATATATGTATATATGTATGTGTGTATATATATATATATGTATATGTATAGATACGTGTATATATGTATACATATATATATATATTAGTGTATAAATAGTATTCTCGTCTAAGTTAGACAAGGATACACAAAGGTAGACGGTCCCACCTAACCTGTAAATATAATATCATAAAACAGATTTATGTCATTTAAACCCGGATCACACACGACTAAACGACCATCTGATTGGCGTAGTGATAGATAACTGGCTTTTCACGGCAAGGGTACGGGGTGTAGTCGACCCAGCTGTGAGGGGCTACCTGACCTTACTGTTAAGGGAGAAAAGACAGCGAGGAATTGACCTCGGCACCGCACCTACTAAACAAGATGTGGTTTCGTGCAATGAAGTGTCGCACACAGTATATGAGACTACCTTTATCAAGCAAACTAAAAGAAAACCCAATTGAAACAAGGTTATACATTTTTAAAAGTAGAATGTGGAAAGTATTAATGTAAAACGTCCTAATATAACCGACAGACTGAAAAAATGTCATACCATAAAAAGACCATGGTACATTGTATATTAGTCGGTATTTTCACAAACTAATTAGAGGTTTATAAATAACTACAAACATAAACAGCGATAAATCAATATGTTACTGAGGCTGGAAAGGGAAGAAATGAATATTTACTCTCTAACCTGTCGCGCATGTTGTCAGAGGCGACTACAGAGGCTTAGGCTCGATGATGGTTGCCTTTTTCTGTAGAAACAATAATCCTGTCTTTTTCTGTAGAAACAATAATCCTGCCTCTTTCTATAGAAACAATAATCCTGCCTTTTTCTGTAGAAACAATAATCCTGCCTTTTTCTGTAGAAACAATAATCCTGCCTTTTTCTGTTGAAACAATAATCCTGCCTTTTTCTGTAGAAACAATAATCCTGCCTTTTTCTGTAGAAACAATAATCCTGCCTTTTTCTGTAGAAACAATAATCCTGCCGTTTTCTGTAGAAACAATAATCCTGCCTTTTTCTGTCGAAACAATAATCCTGCCTTTTTGTGTAGAAACAATAATGCTGCCTTTTTCTGTAGAAACAATAATCCTGCCTTTTTCTGTAGAAACAATAATCCTGCCTTTTTCTGTAGAAACAATACTCCTGCCTTTTTCTGTAGAAACAATAATCCTGCCTTTTTGTGTAGAAACAATAATGCTGCCTTCTTCTGTAGAAACAATAATCCTGCCTTTTTCTGTAGAAACAATAATCCTGCCTTTTTCTGTAAAAACAATAATCCTGCCTTTTTTTGTAGAAACAATAATCCTGCCTTTTTCTGTAGAAACAATAATCCTGCCTTTTTCTGTAGAAAAAATAATGCTGCCTTTTTCTGTAGAAACAATAATCCTGCCTTTTTCTGTAGAAACAATAATCCTGCCTTTTTGTGTAGAAACAAAAATCCTGCCTTTTTCTGTAGAAACAATAATCCTGCCTTTTTCTGTAGAAAAAATAATGCTGCCTTTTTCTGTAGAAACAATAATCCTGCCTTTTTCTGTAGAAACAATAATCCTGCCTTTTTCTGTAGAAACAATAATCCTGCCTTTTTCTGTAGAAACAATAATCCTGCCTTTTTCTGTAGAAACAATAATCTTGCCTTTTTCTGTAGGAACAATAATCCTACCTATTTCTGTAGAAACAATATTCCTACCTTTTTCTGTAGAAACAATAATCCTGCCTTTTTCTGTAGAAACAATAATGCTGCCTTTTTCTGTAGAAACAATAATGCTGCCTTATTCTGTAGAAACAATAATCCTGCTTTTTTCTGTAGAAACAATAATCCTGCCTTTTTCTGTAGATACAATAATCCTGCTTTTTTCTGTAGAAACAATAATCCTGCCTTTTTCTGTAGAAACAATAATCCTACCTATTTCTGTAGAAACAATATTCCTGCCTTTTTCTGTAGAAACGATAATCCTGCCTTTTTCTGTAGAAACAATAATCCTGCCTTTTTCTGTAGAAACAATAATCCTGCCTTTTTCTGTAGAAACAATAATCCTGCCTTTTTCTGTAGAAACAATAATCCTGCCTTTTTCTGTAGAAACAATAATCCTGCCTTTTTCTGTAGAAACAATAATCCTGCCGTTTTCTGTAGAAACAATAATCCTGCCTTTTTCTGTCGAAACAATAATCCTGCCTTTTTCTGTAGAAACAATAATCCTACCTATTTCTGTAGAAACAATATTCCTGCCTTTTTCTGTAGAAACAATAATCCTGCCTTTTTCTGTAGAAACAATAATCCTGCCTTTTTCTGTAGAAACAATAATCCTACCTATTTCTGTAGAAACAATATTCCTGCCTTTTTCTGTAGAAACAATAATCCTGCCTTTTTCTGTAGAAACAATATTCCTGCCTTTTTCTGTAGAAACAATAATCCTGCCTTTTTCTGTAGGAACAATAATCCTACCTATTTCTGTAGAAACAATATTCCTACCTTTTTCTGTAGAAACAATAATCCTGCCTTCTTCTGTAGAAACAATAATCCTGCCTTTTTCTGTAGAAACAATAATGCTGCCTTATTCTGTAGAAACAATAATCCTGCTTTTTTCTGTAGAAACAATAATCCTGCCTTTTTCTGTAGATACAATAATCCTGCTTTTTTCTGTAGAAACAATAATCCTGCCTTTTCTGTAGAAACAATAATCCTACCTATTTCTGTAGAAACAATATTCCTGCCTTTTTCTGTAGAAACGATAATCCTGCCTTTTTCTGTAGAAACAATAATCCTGCCTTTTTCTGTAGAAACAATAATCCTACCTATTTCTGTAGAAACAATAATCCTACCTATTTCTGTAGAAACAATATTCCTGCCTTTTTCTGTAGAAACGATAATCCTGCCTTTTTCTGTAGAAACAATAATCCTGCCTTTTTCTGTAGAAACAATAATCCTGCCTTTTTCTGTAGAAACAATAATCCTGCCTTTTTCTGTCGAAACAATAATCCTGCCTTTTTCTGTAGAAACAATAATCCTACCTATTTCTGTAGAAACAATATTCCTGCCTTTTTCTGTAGAAACAATAATCCTGCCTTTTTCTGTAGAAACAATAATCCTACCTTTTTCTGTAGAAACAATAATCCTACCTATTTCTGTAGAAACAATATTCCTGCCTTTTTCTGTAGAAACAATAATCCTGCCTTTTTCTGTAGAAACAATAATCCTGCCTTTTTCTGTAGAAACAATAATCCTGCCTTTTTCTGTAGAAACAATAATCCTGCCTTTTTCTGTAGAAACAATAATCCTCAAGTAAAATATTAAGTAGTTTTTACATTCGACGGTAGAAGTATAGCAACTAAGTAGTGAATAACAGCGACAGAGATAAAAGCCCAGGGACTAACGGTAACGTAAATGATGGTAGCTAACTAAGCTAAATAGTCAGATGGTAACAGATAAGGAATGAATGTTATATCGATACTTTTGTAAGAGATAGCTTTCACATCGACGAGAACTACATTTTAGGACGTGTAACATAGAGAATGGTAAAATAGAAATGCGAATGGAGATAACACGTTAAAAAGGGTATAGAGAAAATAAATAAGGTTAATCTTGGTAAAAAAGTATTGAATATGGCCAAACTGTTATGCCTGTGACACGTATCTCTAACACTTCATCCCCGATAGTAGTGCCTGATTTGGGACTACCTTTTAAAAATTGTTTGGTAATAGGGGTGGATGACCAATTAGTTAGGATTCTCGTTTCTTAGTCATGAGGCACGGGCCTGGACTCTGGTAGATTCTATATTTATTTCTTCTAAGAGTCAAATAAAAAATATGCCTGCTAGGCGACTGCCGGGATGAATTTCTTTAATTCGTGGAGCACCGAGTGCATATGCTTTTATTACATTCGTTTGATTTGGGTCCAGCTCCCAAAACAGGTCCAACTTGCTGGTTTGTAGGCATGCATGAGTGAGCCATGCCACTTCAGTACTGCCTCCATTCATAGTTGTCTTTCAAATTATCTAGTCTTTCAAATTATCTAGTCTTTCAAATTATCTAGTCTTTCAAATTATCTAGTCTTTCAAATTATCTAATGTCAAATTATCTAGTCTTTCAAATTATCTAATCTGTCGCGGGTAATCATCCCTCTTCAGTTTCTGTGTTGTTCTTTAAATCTCTTCTTTCCTAAATTGAATACTGAAGGGGATTAAGACGCTGAGCAGCAGTGGTCAGCTACCCATAGCTAGCGTCAGGGCCAGCGAACGAGAGCTGCCAAGGCCCCTCTACACCTTTACGCGGTGATCCTGGATAACAGGCTGCAGCAGGGCAGACTGGCTAAGGAGAAGGGATCGAAGAGGGAAGGCTAACCCGGTACTCAAAAAATGCTTGCTGAAGTCGGATGTGTTGGACCGAAAGGTGCAAATATCGCAGTCAAGCTGTAAACTATGACACAACGCATTCCGTTCTCTGGACTACATTCTGCAACTTAAGCCCTTTCAGTGTTTGGTAGCAGGAGATTGAGAGCGAAGGAAGAAGAAGAAGAATACTGAAGTCCTGGTATTCAACCGGACATGATGCCAGGTAATCAAACGTTTTCCTTTTGTTCTGCAAATCCACATGGTCTGCCTTTAGAAGGTGCCATCCCAGGTCTTCCGTGGCTTACCTTTCTGACTTTTATCTGGCTATTGTTAGTAAGTTTGCCGGTAGTTTCCTTTCTGCTGTTCACCCCCCCCCCCCCCCTTCCGGGGAAGATCCAAACAAAAAATGTTACAATCACTATTTAAATACTCAAAAAAGCAGCTTGACAATTTCCCAGTTGAAACAGATCACGCCTATATCTGGGCTTTCCTCCTCTCCCAAATGGAGATGTTTATAACTCCGGTATAAACTATTCAAGAGCTGATATCAGAAATTGTTCATTAAATGGTAATTGAAGTCCACTAAATCATTGATCAGAAATATTCAAAATTGGGTCCTATTCCGTGATAACATGTGTGTCCACCAGATTAGTTGTGATAGCGTACGGCAGGGTAGACGAGAGTAGCTTTGGGCAACGAATTAAGTCGAATCTGATGAGCCTTCGGCGATTCCTTTTTTGTCTTTTTTAATTTTTTTTGTATCATTGCCGACCTGAGATTAAAATAATTGTTGACGTTTAAGTCAGAAAACACATCAATATAGAAAGGTCATTGTTCGGTAACTGCAGAACAAATGGTAGGTCAATGAAAGAAAACCACATACACTATCTTATATTACAATAATTAATATTTATTATATGATTATATATATATATATATATATATATATATATATATATATATATATAGTTCTAGAGTAGATCTGATAAAGTATATATTTGGTTCAATAAAACTTATACATGTATTTGATTAAATAATTTAGTGATAAATATGTATTTAAACATTAGATGCGATATATTGCATATATGGTTAACAATAGAACTGATATATACATAGGTTGGGAAACAATAAAGCTGACAATGTATATCTAATTGAACAATATAGAGGATTAATAGATGACTGGTTAAAATACAGCTAGAAAATGTTTGAATATTTTGAAAATAGAACGTTGATAAACATACATTTGGTTTGACAATAGAGCTGATAAAGGTATATTTGGTTTGAGAATGGTGTTGATAAATGTATTTATGGGTTGAAATTAGAGATGGAAAATATATATTTGACTACGACAGACGCGACACGTGCAGCCAGGGGAGACGATTTAGGCTCTCTGTGACGCCCGCCAGGGAACAGGTGAACCAATGACTAATTAAATATCAATATTGAATTTGTGAACGAAACAACTTAATAATATATTTTTAGTTAAACAATAGAGCTGATAAATATATATTTGATTTGACAGTTGAACTGAGAAATGTAAAATTGGTTTGACAAAAGAGCTAATAAATGTATTTTTTGTTTGGCAATAGAGCTGATATATATATATATAGTTTATAGTTTGACAATATAACTGATACGAATATATTTGGTTTGACGCTTGAGCTGATAAATATAAATTTGGTTTGACGCTTGAGCTGATAAATATAAATTTGGTTTGACGTTTGAGCTGATAAATAAATATTTGGTTAGACAAGGTAACTGATAATTCAAATTTTGTTAGACAATAAACCTGATTAATATATATTTAGTTAGACAATAAACTTGATAATTGATAAATATAGTATCTTTTATTACCACCTACTCATGCCTCTCTCGTCAAAACATACTGGGTTCTTTAACATAGTTTTTGTATACATGCCATACTGTTGGCTTGAAGTGACTATAAACAGTTAAAAAGTAAGACTGCTCTAACACTCTATCTCCAATCTGTTTTATCTGTTCTAGAACTAACTATAACAAATTATTGAATATTAAAAACAGCAAATATTAGGACGAGGCACATTTGAAACTTATATTCTTTATTTAACGATTATCGTCTAAAAGTTGGCGGTTTAAAAAAAATACCAGCCACGAATTCACTCTGTCGTGCAGTTAAAACATGACAGTTTAAAGTTTTTGACAAAAGAAAATAATGCAATAAAAGTACATTTTACGAGAAAAAAAATATACTTGAAATACGATGTCTGCATCATAGATTACCCACTAATGTTGAATTAATAATGATCTTGGTTAAAATGCTCTCCAACTCATGCGCACATCACTAAATGTTGAGTGGTCAACTACATTTGTAAGAAACCTATATGTGTTTTAACAATTCACTATATATTATACATAGAGTAAAACAGTCAATAATGTCTTTGTTCTTGGTGCACATGAAAGAAGAAGAAGAAGACACCTTGTTTTGCAAGAACACTAGTTCTCTAGCCGCGTAGGAAGGTG
This sequence comes from Ariolimax columbianus, assembly GCA_036924085.1. Classification (NCBI taxonomy): domain Eukaryota; kingdom Metazoa; phylum Mollusca; class Gastropoda; order Stylommatophora; family Arionidae; genus Ariolimax; species Ariolimax columbianus. The sequence continues at coordinate 18,387,369 of JAVGWX010000005.1, read as the reverse complement.
TAGAAAATGTCTGCAGCTTTGCCACTATTTAGTGATATCAAGAGCCTGATAAAACATATTGAAATATATCACCTACATGTCTGATGTGTGATACACATATCACTTACATGTCTGATGTGTGATACACAGATTCCACATAAAAATATACAAAAACAAACACACACGGATCAGCTGAAGAAAGTATTGAACATACACAAATAAAGTGAAACAAATTCTAGACAACAATAAAGGTCGAATGCATATTCTAGACAGAGAATACATAAAACATATTTGAGAGGGGAATCGCAGGATAGTTAAAACTGAACATTGATAATGCATATTTGACAAAACGGACACTTAAAGTAGAGATTTAATCGAACTTGACAAAGAAAACACATATTTGATTAAATGAAATGGAAACAGATTTATATAAAACAAACTGGAAGTATAAATCACGAATGAGAAAGCAACGTAGAAACACACACATTTAATAAAACTGGACATAGAAATAACAGATTTGTTAAGAGTGAACATTACAAAAATAGATATGAGAAAACATTATTGAATGCATGGATTAAAGAAAGCTCACATCAATCACAATTTAAAACTAAATGGGGACTAAATCGATAACAACAAATATTCTTGAATTTCATCGTTTGTTGGATAATGTTCATTTGACTAAACTGTATATGCGTGTTCGTTCCCATTGAAACCACTAACTAGACTAGGTTATAATCATGATCCCTATACTGTAGCCATATTGGTGTTGGATTGTGTAAAAATGTATGCAGCCCTGCCTAGACTGGTGAGTCACTATGCGGGATAGGAACAACATGCAGTCTCTACTGTAAAACACCATTTTTATGTCATATCTGAATAACAATACATTCTATATTTTATTCGCCTCGGACCAGCTTCCAGAGAAGAGAAAACAATGTCGTGTAAATAGGTCATAAGATAGGCGAATTTATGACACATGTACAAATATAACTGCCTACTTTACAACCAAAACGTCTTCGTCAGGGACTAGGGGCGGCAATATAGTGACCTGATGGAGAATTCTATGACATTTTATTCGCCAAGAATTAGTTCCATCAAAAGATGAAATGTTATTATGTTAACGAATAATAATTGCGTAACAGTTTTTCATGAGTGAGGGCAAACACATATTAGTCTATGTTGCGACCGGAAGGTCCTTCGTCAGGTACTTGGGTTGCAAATAATATAGCTCGGGTAAACGATTCAAATTACAGAAGTATTAAAATATATCAGTATTAAAATATATCAGCATTAAAATATATCAGTATTAAAATGTATCAGTATTAAAATGTAGCAGTATTAAAATGTATCAGTATTAAAATGTATCAGCATTAAAATATATCAGCATTAAAATATATCAGCATTAAAATGTATCAGTATTAAAATGTATCAGTATTAAAATGTATCAGTATTAAAATGTATCAGTATTAAAATGTATCAGTATTAAAATGTATCAGTATTAAAATGTATCAGTATTAAAATATATCAGTATTAAAATGCGACACTTTTAATTGTTAAAATATCTAAAAGTGTCAGTATATTTTAACCAAAATATCTCTGTCAAAGAACCAAAATAACCACGTCAAAAACTAGGAAGAACACATTATAATGGCCGACCGGACAGGTAAACGACTCGAGTTCCAGATTGAGTTTTGTTAATGTATTAATTACATAGATATAACTGAACAAATAGCAAACCTGCTTTAAGTCCAGAATGTCTTCGGCAGAGTTTAGCTGCATCAATATAGCGATGAATAAACAACTATAATAGATTGAGGTTAAGTATGGTAAAAAACAATATTTTTTCCGTCAATTACGTTTAATGTTGACACATTATTCCCGTGTTTGGCCGTAGTTCATTTGTTTCTTTTTTCTAAAAAAAAAACCTCCGAACGTAAAGTTTGAGATACCAAGTTATATTATGTAGCAAGTAAACAAATCCGTCTAACAGGCACGTACAAGTCTATCCTGTTGCAAATGTTTACCTGACTTACAGTTTGGAAAGTGAAGACATCGAGGTTAGAACTGGAAACTCGACTGTTTAAATAAAATGTCGACTGTTTAAATAAAATGAGGCTGAATGCAATGGAGTAACAAACACTTTTTCCCAGACAGCGTGTCTGATTACGGCACCATTTTTATCTTGTATTGAACAAATTAATCATGTCGATACGGGCATAGATTTCCTCCAGTCGGGTAGCACAACACTAGACAATGAGAGAGAAAGAAAATATGGCTTAGCTGCTATAATTAAACATCTTTCACAAGCGATAGCATTTTGGAATTGCTGATAAGTATTATGTTCGGGCATTTAATGTATATAGTAAGAGCATAGGAAAGTGTCAGAACATGTGAAGTATTTAACCTGAAACTGACATGCCGTCTGATAGTTTGTCAGAAAGTAGTTTGCACGACATAATAACAATTTTTTTTTTTGAGAATCATGTGGCTATTATTAGAGTATCTATGTATTTCTCTTGTTTGTTCAGATAATTTTTAATCTTGATTTTTGAACGGGTACGGTTATGAAACTATTTGGGGAAATAATGGGTTACCAATCAAATAGGAAAAGTAGTCCACTGACCAGCGGGTGGTAATAATCCTACCTAGTCGATGGGTTTGGATACAACATTGAACTCAAAACACCAAAATTCAGGTTCTTGCACTGCATACTCGCAGAAGTACGATACTTGTACCATTACGAAATAGAGAGAACATGACCAAATAATTATCATTCCTAATCGTGATAGGTGAATGGATTGTATCAACATTTAATCCAGAATACAGAGATTCGTGGCCAGATTCCTACACACGATCTTACCTATCATGATCTTCAATTTTGGGTGTTCATGAAAGGTCAGAAATAATCGGTGATGACTAATTTAATAAGAGCACTTTGGCCAATAACTTGTCTTAATAACAATTGTAACATTAATAAACGGGTAAAAGAGAAGCAATATTGAGCTCAAAATACTGACAATATTGAGATTTAAAAAATACTGACAATCGCTCTCAGGTATGTGATCAAGCTTAAAAATGAAAAACGACAGTACGGGCCAAAACATTATATTAATAATTAGTATAATGATGATAATAAATATGATAATGCTAAAATACATGGATGAATTAGGCACAACTTATCATAGGTCCTTGAATATAAGACAAGCAGTCACTAGTAGGTCCTTGAACATAAGACAAGCAGTCACTAGTAGGTCCTTGAACATAAGACAAGCAGTCACTAGTAGGTCCTTGAACATAGACAAGCAGTCACTGGTAGGTCCTTGAACATAAAACAAATAGTCACTAGTAGGTCCTTAAACATAAGACAAGCAGTCACTAGTAGGTCCTTGAACATAAGACAAGCAGTCACTAGTAGGTCCTTGAACATAAACAAGCAGTCACTAGTAGGTCCTTGAACATAGACAAGTAGTCACTGGTAGGTCCGGGATCAAGATGCTGAGCAGCGCTTTAGCTGAAGTGGTCAGCGACCCATAGCTGACTGCTAGCGTCAAAGCCAGCGAACCAGAGCTGCCAAGACCCTTCTACACCTCCACGCGGTGATCCTGGATAACAGGCTGCAGCAGGGCAGACTGGCTAAGGAGAAGGGACCGAAGAGGGAATGCTAACCCGGTACTCAAAACAATGCTTGCTGAAGTCGGATGTTGGATCGAAAGGTGCAGATATCGCAGTGAAGCTGTAAACTACGACACAACGCATTCCGTTCTCTGGACTACATTCTACTACTTAAGCCCTTTTAGGCCTTGGTAGCGGGAGATTGAGAACGAACGAAGCCAAGCCAATCCACTAGTAGGTCATTGAACATGATCATAAACTTGTTTTACAAAAACAAACATTGAAACTAGTTTTGATACTTTATATAAAAGAAGCGCATTGGCCAAGAGATTTTTAAATAATAATACCAATAACCATAATCACAGCATTGACAATAATAACAACAGTAATAATAACAATCATAACAGAAAACCGAGAATAATACAAATTATATTATAACCGCAATAATAACAATAGTAATAACAATACTATTAACAGTAATAACAAAAATAACTTACAACAACGATAATAATAAGAACAATCTAAATAACATAAGTAATAAAACAAATAAAAGAATAATTATAACAACAATAGTAATATCAACAATAATAAAATTAAGCCTGCTTCTTCGTTCGTTCTCAATCTCCAGCTACCAAGCGCTGAAAAGTGCTTTGCAAGTCGCAGGATGCAATCTTAGTAAGAACGCGGAGTTGGATAGGTCACAAACTACGAAAATCCCAAGGCATATCGTCAGGTAATTTCTGCATGTACCCCCCGCCCCCAGCCTGCGAAAGAACCTCCACATCCGTAATCCTGTCCCACCGTTACATGCTTAGTTGTCCCCTTAGGCAGCCCAGATGAAAATGGTCGGATAACATAGCACATGACAGATCTGATCGGAGAAGGTTACTGGAGGGTTAATGCACCTCAAAGTGATAAGCGCGAACGGCAGTACAAAAATGGCGTGGCGTCAATGAGGGCTGTATTTGTGACAGAGAGAAGAAAGAAAAAACCACGTCATTGCTGAAAGCATGTCGTAAAAGACGACCAAATAGTGCTGGGTAGCTCATCTGTGGTGGAAAAACATTCTTGCACTGTGCGGCCCACCATCCACACAGACCACAAGCCTGCTGTGCGTGGAACAGTCTTCTGTGTTTGAAAGAAAGCTGTAGAAACGATTCCTCAATGGTGAAACAGAGTTACACGAATGTGTAACACGTTCTGTGGACCAGGCAAGGAAAAGAGGACTGAATGACACTAGGCACGGACGAGAGGACTGAATGACACCAGGAAAGGAAGAGAGGACTGAATGACACCAGACAAGGAAGAGAGGACTGAATGACACCAGGAAAGGAAGAGAGAACTGAATGACACCAGGCAACGAAGAGAGGACTGAATGACACCAGGAAAGGAAGAGAGGACTGAAAGACACCAGACAAGGAAGAGAGGACTGAATGACACCAGGCAAGGAAGAGAGGACTGAATGACACCAGGCAAGGATGAGAGAACTGAATGATACCAGGCGAGGAAGAGAGGACTGAATGACACCAGGCGAGGAAGAGAGGACTGAATGACACCAGGCAAGGAAGAGAGGACTGAATGACACCAGGCAAGGAAGAGAGGACTGAATGACACCAGGCAAGGAAGAGAGGACTGAATGACACCAGGCAAGGAAGAGAGGACTGAATGACACCAGGCAAGGAAGAGAGGACTGAATGACACCAGGCGAGGAAGAGAAGACTGAATGACACCAGGCAAGGAAGAGAGGACTGAATGACACCAGGCGAGGAAGAGAAGACTGAATGACACCAGGCAAGGAAGAGAGGACTGAATGACACCAGGAAAGGAAGAGAGGACTGAATGACACCAGGCGAGGAAGAGAGGACTGAATGACACCAGGCAAGGAAGAGAGGACTGAATGACACCAGGCAAGGAAGAGAGGAATGAATGACACCAGGCAAGGAAGAGAGGACTGAATGACACCAGGCAAGGAAGAGAGGACTGAATAACACCAGGCAAGGAAGAGAGGACTGAATGACACCAGGCAAGGAAGAGAGGACTGAATAACACCAGGCAAGGAAGAGAGGACTGAATGACACCAGGCAAGGAAGAGAGGACTGAATGACACCAGGCAAGGAAGAGAATACTGAATGAGTGACGAAACGCAATGATGGAAGGTGTACATAGAGAGATGAATGGACGACTTTGCTACTCGTTAGAGATGGAAGAATATGTGTTTTATGGTGACGTGTGCATATAAATGAAGCACGACCATTTATCAATGTTGACTCGCTTGACACACCTGGACGGATCACCGTGCAATCAATATAGCAAGCTTCTTAGTGTCAAGCTTCCAGGAAAATAGTCAAATTAAAATAAGATGAGGCTGCGGTGTCACTGTGGATGTATATAGGGAGAAAAAAATAAATGAACAAAATTGTTGATTAAAATTAAATGTCATCAAAATTTTAAAATTCGTATGGTCGGATACCGCACCGGGGCGAGAACACAAAGAAGACCTACATTACGACCAAGAGGCCTTCATCAGGGACAACACAGAACAACAATGCTGAACTGTTAGAACCGTTAGATGGTTAGAACTATTAGGTTCGAACTATTAGATGGTTCGAACTATTAGATGGTTAGAACTATTAGATGGTTAGAACTATTAGATGGTTAGAACTATTAGATTGTTAGAACTATTAGATGGTTAGAACTATTAGATGGTTAGAACTAATAGATGGTTAGAACTAATATATGAAGTTCATATGCAGACGAAAAAAAAATAAACAAATAATTCCACAACCGACTCGCTCCAGTCGACCTAGTTGTAATTGGGGGGGGGGGGGGGGGAGGGGGAGAGATTAACTTACTTACGGTTACGGAAAGAAAAGGCAACAAGGAAGGGGACTGGCCACCCCACCTCATACAAGCTATGGCTTAGTATACTGAAGTCTCTAACAGTTCATTCCCGAACAGCGATTAAATTTGCTAAGCACTTCCTTTACCTTAAGAGTCTGATTAAGCTTATAGCTTAGCAGAGTAACATAAACTTGTAGGGGCTTGGTGCGTTCAGGATGTGAGAATATCAGTCACTTGAGGATGTAATACATATATATAGAGACTGGGTGCGTTCAGGACATACAAAATGGATATAGCTTTAAATAGCATAGGTTCACAATACAATCAACAGAGATCGAAGATATGCTGACTAAGCACTTCAGAAAAGTGAACAAAACAACAGAGATATGAAATAGGCATTAAGAAATTAAATCTGGTACATATTGGTGATCTCGCGACAAGAACTGGGCGTGATTTGGGCACTGGTTAACTGTCACTTACAAAAGTGTTGTCCGTTAAATTATCCACACTTAATTTTGTAACTATAGAAAATAAACCTAGATCATTGCTGGGACATTTTTACTATTGCATTCTAACTTTTATATTACCATATCAATAACACACTGCAAGGCCATTGATATTCTCGGCGATAAACAACAGCGAACAGAAGTTGTTTGAAATATAGAAACTTCAGAAATAACATAATAGTTGGATTGTTTGACCTGACAGCAAAATGAATTAGTTACAGATCTTAGTCATGTTACTATCCAGCTCACCAAACTGTAATTCTGTACCTGACCCATATAGAATTATAAATTGAAAGCGAACTTCGATGAAATTTGATCACACCCTCACAAAAACGCAGATCTCGTTCAGTAAAGTTAAACACATCATCCTCAAGAACATTTGCTGCTCAGGGAGGGGCTAACTCAAATCTGTTATTATTAATAGTAGATTGGAGAAACATACAATTGTCTCCCACAAAGTTTCACATATATTTAACATCTCTAATTCAAATGAAAAGTTTCTCGGATAATCAATACTGCAACTTACAACTATTGTTGTTGTAATTCAATAATTAGTGTTATCATTAGTGTTTATTATTATTATTTGTAGTATTATTTATCTACTTTTTAATTCAATATCTTTTAAGTCAACATCTTTAGAAAATTGAAATGTGTAAATTAACGACGTGTTACAATTCAACATAAATTAAAGTGTGTACATTACCGTAGTGTTACCTTTGTACAGAAATTAATAATTAAATTCACTAGGTTGTATTTTTATATAGAAATGAAACATGAATTAACTACATTGTATCTTTGTAGAGAAATGAAGCAAAGTATTTATTTAACCAGTTTAAAAAAAAAATCTTTATACATAAAAATAGATGTCAGATTGTTGTAGTTTATCTATAGACGGAAATTAAAATTAAAATATTGTAAACTATGTTTCATCTTGCACGGGAATTAAAGTGTAAATAACTAGGTTTAATATTTACACAAATTCACAATGTATGTGAACTAGATTTAATATTTACATATAAATTGAATAATACAAATGAACTATGTTTAATCTTTACAAATAAAATTAGACAATATAAAGGAACTAGGTTATGTATTTGCAGCGAAATTAGATAACGAAATAGATTCCAACTTTCCATCGAAATTAGACGATGGAAAGAAACTATATTCCATATTTACATTGAATGTATACCATTTAAATTAACTAGCTTCCATCTTTCCATCGAAATAAGACAATGTTACTGAACTAGGTTCCATCTTTACATCAAAATTAGACAGTGTAAATTATCTGGGTTCCATCTTTACATGGAAATTAGACAATGTAAATGAACTAGGTTGTACCTTTATGTAGACAGGTCACAACAAAAACAAAGTAAGTTTAATCTTTTCATAGCAATGAACCGACAAAATAAAATAGTTTTCATACCTAATATAAAGAAAACCATACAAATAAACATGATTTTACCTTGATGTATAAATTAAAACAAAGTCTATATTTTTATTTTACAATGATATTAATTCAAGTTAATCTTTTTAAAACACTCCAATAAAATAAATAAATGATATGAAACTCAAGCCAATCGGGTTCTCTGTTTGCAAAGTAGCATGAAACTCAACAAGCTAATCGGGTTCTGTGTTTGCAAAGTAGCATGAAACTCAACAAGCCAATCGGGTTCTTTGTTTGCAAAGTAGCATGAAACTCAACAAGCCAATCGGGTTCTGTGTTTGCAAAGTAGCATGAAACTCAACAAGCCAATCGGGTTCCTTGTTTGCAAAGTAGCATGAAACTCAACAAGCCAATCGGGTTCTTTGTTTGCAAAGTAGCATGAAACTCAACAAGCCAATCGGGTTCTGTGTTTGCAAAGTAGCATGAAACTCAACAAGCCAATCGGGTTCTCTGTTTGCAAAGTAGCATGAAACTCAACAAGCCAATCGGGTTCTGTGTTTGCAAAGTAGCATGAAACTCAACAAGCCAATCGGGTTCTTTGTTTGCAAAGTAGCATGAAACTCAACAAGCCAATCGGGTTCTGTGTTTGCAAAGTAGCATGAAACTCAACAAGCCAATCGGGTTCTCTGTTTGCAAAGTAGCATGAAACTCAACAAGCTAATCGGGTTCTGTGTTTGCAAAGTAGCATGAAACTCAACAAGCCAATCGGGTTCTTTGTTTGCAAAGTAGCATGAAACTCAACAAGCCAATCGGGTTCTGTGTTTGCAAAGTAGCATGTAACTCAACAAGCCGATCGGGTTCTTTGTTTGCAAAGTAGCATGAAACTCAACAAGCCAATCGGGTTCTTTGTTTGCAAAGTAGCATGAAACTCAACAAGCCAATCGGGTTCTGTGTTTGCAAAGTAGCATGAAACTCAACAAGCCAATCGGGTTCTCTGTTTGCAAAGTAGCATGAAACTCAACAAGCCAATCGGGTTCTGTGTTTGCAAAATAGCATGAAACTCAACAAGCCAATCGGGTTCTTTGTTTGCAAAGTAGCATGAAACTCAACAAGCCAATCGGGTTCTCTGTTTGCAAAGTAGCATGAAACTCAACAAGCCAATCGGGTTCTGTGTTTGCAAAGTAGCATGAAACTCAACAAGCCAATAGGGTTCATTGTTTGCAAAGTAGCATGAAAATCAACAAGCCAATCGGGTTCTGTGTTTGCAAGGTAGCATGAAACTCAACAAGCCAATCGGGTTCTGTGTTTGCACTGAAACTGAAACTCATAACAACCATATCTCCATTCTATTATACCACCATGTAACTACAATATATTCATACATTTATCAATATTTGCCGTTGGAGATTAATAAATAAAAAGATAGATTAATCCCCTGGACGAATTATCATACATCATTAAAATTCTGCACGTCTGTCGTTAGTCTAGTGGTAAAATATCCCTGGGGATGTTCACTTTATTGGTCGGCGGCAACGTAAACCGGGGCGTTAGGGCATTACTTATACGGCATTATTCTATAGACAAAAAAAAGTACAAGGGAAAGCTGTAACAATTCCCATAAATATGTGTGTGTGTGTGTATAAATATAAATATATATGTATACACACACACACAGGTATTTTCAAATTGATTTTGGAAAAATGGGAGGGTATGGTCTTTGTCTAAGGTATAACATCCCCTTCTCCCGAACAGTAGCAACACAGTCTACAGGTTTGGTTTTATTTTATTGTTTGTATTTTACTTACCATTTTACAATGATTGGTTAAACAATAGAGCCGATAAACATAATTGATAACAGTAGAAATGATAAACAGATAATTGGTTAAATAAAAGAGTGGACCTCACGGATATTTATATAATATTCACAATTCACAGCTAACCTCTAAATATATAGAACGTTCAGCTATCCACCACCCACAAGCAAATAATTGGTTAAATAATAGAGTAGACACACAGATAATTGGTTAAATAATAGAGTCGACAATGAAATGATTGGTTAAATAATAGAGTAGACACACAGATAATTGGTTAAATAATAGAGTAGACACAAATAATTAGTTAAATAATTGAGTAGACAATGAAATGATTGGTTAAATAATAGAATAGACACACAGATAATTGGTTAAATAATAGAGTAGACAATGAAATGATTGGTTAAATAATAGAATAAACACACAGATAATTGGTTAAATAATAGAGTAGACAATGAAATGATTGGTTAAATAATAGAGCAGACACACAGATAATTGGTTAAATAATAGAGTAGACACAAATAATTGGTTAAATAATTGAGTAGACAATGAAAGGATTGGTTAAATAATAGAATAGACACACAGATAATTGGTTAAATAATAGAGTAGACAATGAAATGATTGGTTAAATAATAGAGTAGACACACAGATAATTGGTTAAGTGATAGAATAGACACAGATAATTGGTTAAATAATAGAGTAGACAATAAAATGATTGGTTAAATAATAGAGTGGACACACAGATAATTGGTTAAATAATAGAGTAGACACACATATAATTGGTTAAATAATAGAGTAGACACAGATAATTGGTTAAATAATAGAGTAGACAATGAAATGATTGGTTAAATAATAGAGTAGACACACAGATAATTGGTTAAATAATAGAATAGACAATGAAATGATTGGTTAAATAATAGAGTAGACACACAGATGATTGGTTAAATAATAGAGTAGACACACAGATAATTGGTTAAATAATAGAGTAGACAATGAAATGATTGGTTAAATAATAGAATAGACACACAGATAATTGGTTAAATAATAGAGTAGACAATGAAATCATTGGTTAAATAATAGAATAGGCACACAGATAATTGGTTAAATAATAGAGTAGTCACACGGATAATTGGTTAAGTGATAGAATAGACACAGATAATTGGTTAAATAATAGAGTGGACAATGAAATGATTGGTTAAATAATAGAGTAGACAATAAAATGATTGGTTAAATAATAGAGTAGACACACAGATAATTGGTTAAATAATAGAGTAGACAATGACACGATTGGTTAAATAATAGAGTAGACAATAAAATGATTGGTTAAATAATAGAATAGACACACAGATAATTGGTTAAATAATAGAGTAGACACACAGATAATTGGTTAAATAAAAGAGTAGACAATAACATGATTGGTTAAATAATAGAGTAGACACACAGATAATTGGTTAAATAATAGAGTAGACACACAGATAATTGGTTAAATAATAGAGTAGACAATGAAATGATTGGTTGAATAATAGAGTAGACACACAGATAATTGGTTAAATAATAGAGTAGACACACAGATAATTGATTAAATAATAGAGTAGACACACAGATAATTTGTTAAATAATAGAGTAGACACACAGATAATTGATTAAATAATAGAGTAGACAATAAAATGATTGGTTAAATAATAGTGTAGACACACAGATAATTGGTTAAATAATAGAGTAGACACACAGATAATTGGTTAAATAATAGAGTAGACACACAGATGATTGGTTAAATAATAGAGTAGACACACATATAATTGGTTAAATAATAGAGTAGACATTGAAATGATTGGTTAAATAATAGAATAGACACACAGATAATTGGTTAAATAATAGAGTAGACAATGAAATCATTGGTTAAATAATAGAATAGGCACACAGATAATTGGTTAAATAATAGAGTAGTCACACGGATAATTGGTTAAATAATACAGTAGACATTGAAATGATTGGTTAAATAATAGAATAGACACACATATAATTGGTTAAATAATAGAGTTGACAATGAAATGATTGGTTAAATAATAGAATAGGCACACACATAATTGGTTAAATATTAGAGTAGTCACACGGATAATTGGTTAAGTGATAGAATAGACACAGATAATTGGTTAAATAATAGAGTAGACAATGAAATGATTGGTTAAATAATAGAGTAGACAATAAAATGATTGGTTAAATAATAGAGTAGACACACAGATAATTGGTTAAATAATAGAGTAGACAATGACACGATTGGTTAAATAATAGAGTAGACAATGAAATGATTGGTTAAATAATAGAGTAGACAATAAAATGATTGGTTAAATAATAGAGTAGACACACAGATAATTGGTTAAATAATAGAGTAGACACAGATAATTGGTTAAATAATAGAGTAGACAATAACATGATTGGTTAAATAATAGAGTAGACACACAGATAATTGGTTAAATAATAGAGTAGACACACAGATAATTGGTTAAATAATAGAGTAGACAATGAGATAATTGGTTAAATAATAGAGTAGACATTGAAATGATTGGTTAAATAATAAAAGAGTAGACAATGAAATAATTGGTTAAATAATATAGCGGATAAATAGTGCCGTATATTACAAAATAATATGGTCCTAACACCATATTTCCCATGCACCGCATGGCGTGACGGGATTTTTACTTTACTGTACTGTTTTATAAATAGCAAATGGATTTCATATTGTAAGAGATTTAAACTGTTTAAACAACAGAGCGAGTAAATAGGTAATTAGGTGAATAATAGCCCAGATAAATAGATAGTTGATTGAACAAAAGATCTGATAAATATATAATTGGCTAAACAATAATGCAGGTAAGTAGGTGATTGTTTAACAAATATAGTAGGATACTAGATGATTAATTATACAGTAGAGCTGATAAATAGATAATTGGTTAAATATAGGCAATAAATAAATTATTGATTAAAAAATAGAAGGGGTAAGTTGATTTTGGTTAAATAAGAGAGTTGATAAATATATAATCGTTTAAGCAATAGATAGATGACTGACTAAACAATGGAGTAGATAAACAGATAATTGGTTAAACAATACAGTCGATGAATATATAGTTTATTTGAATATAGATCTAATAGACAACTGGTTTTTAAAAAACCTGACAAATGAATAAATTAAATACTTCAGCTGGTAAGTAAAAACTATGTTAATAATATATCTCATAAATAACTGGTTCCAAAAATGTTTACTAGATGACGGATAACAAAGGTGTAATGAATAAGTGAATGATACAGAAATCTGTTCAGTAAATTGTCAAATGAAAACATTTATGATACAAAGATAGCAGGTGCAATGCATGTCTACAAAATAAAGTTTTAAATATATGTCATATGTGCGCATTGTAACAATTTAGATCATAAATAGACAAAATATTGAAAATATGTATATATATATATATTTATATATATATATATATATATATATATATATATATATATATATATATATATATATATATATATATATATACATACAAGACTAAAGTAAATCTAATATGTACATAGACAAGACTTATATAAATATAATATATAGACAAGACTTATGTAAATCTAACATATAGACAAGACTTATGTAAATCTAACATATAGACAAGACTTATGTAAATCTAACATATAGACAAGACTTACGTAAATCTAATATATAGACAACGTAAATCTAATATATAGACAACGTAAATCTAATATATAGACAAGACTAAAGTAAACAATCTAATATATAGATTGACAAGACTTGCGTAAATCTAATATATAGACACGACTAAAGTAAATCTAATATATAGACAAGACTAAAGTAAATTTTATCTAATATATAGATAGACAAGACTAAAGTAAATCTAATCTATATTCAAGACTAAAGTAAATCGAATCTAATATATAGATAGACAAGACTAAAGTAAATATAATATATAGATAGACAAGACTAAAGTATATCTAATATATAGACAAAACTAAAGTAAATCTAATATATAGATAGACAAGATTAACGTAAATCTAATATATAGACAAAACTAAAGTAAATCTGATCTGTAGATAATACTCAAGTAAATCTAATATATATATATATATATATATATATATATATGTGTGTGTGTGTGATTTGAAAAATAAATCATAAACAAAATGGTGCAAAATTTAGGTGTCCTGCTTTAGAAAAGGAAATAATTTGCGTGTATTAGCTAATATGTACACGAATGTGTACATGAACATGCGTGTATAAACACACTGACAGCAGACATGGCAGTTATATTCACAGAAAAATACGTGAGAGAATTGTAGTTTAGTAAATGTGTTAAGCACCCGAGTGTTACCGTGTCCTGTAAGTAGGCAACGAATAGTCTGAATGTAGCCTGCCAGGAATGTCGTAAGATACAACTAATGAAGGTTGTGTATGGGGGCTGAGTACCCGTCATGCATAGATTTTAAGCCAAATAATTGTTAACAGATTTAGACAGAAAAATGCTTGATTAATTTGCGACCTTTTGTAGACGATGTATCTTCCACAGCAAGCTGAAATGGTTTTGATATATTAATTTGGATTGTCTTAAGAAAATTGTTGTTTGTAAGGTTAACAGTTGCTAGAAATTAAGAGGAGGTAATTACATTAGCTGCATTTCTCCGATTATATTTATTGATAACAAATTAATTGATAACAAATTAATTGATTTGGATAATTGCATTTCTTAATTAGTTAAACGTCGTGTATAGCCATTTAGATATATGGTAATGTGATAATTTATTTGCCACGCGTAACTGTATCTTGTGTTGTTTACTTGGGTTGGGGGGGGGGGCAGAGAGAGAGAGAGTCAGTGACTAGGGGCAGACAGTGAGAGAGAGAGAGAGAAAGAGAGAGAGAGACGCATAACGAGGGTGACATAATGAGAGACATGCAGACACACAGATGATTAAAGATAGGCAGTCGTAGAGAGAGAGATAATCAGAGAGACATGCAGACACATAGATGATTAAAGATAGGCAGTCGTAGAGAGAGAGAGAATCAGAGAGACATGCAGACACATAGATGATTAAAAATAGGCAGTCGTAGAGAGAGAGATAATCAGAGAGACATGCAGACACGTAGATGATTAAAGATAGGCAGTCGTAGAGACAGAGAGAATCAGAGAGACATGCAGACACATAGATGATTAAAAATAGGCAGTCGTAGAGAGAGAGAGAATCAGAGAGACATGCAGACACATAGATGATTAAAAATAGGCAGTCGTAGAGAGAGAGATAATCAGAGAGACATGCAGACACGTAGATGATTAAAGATAGGCAGTCGTAGAGACAGAGAGATAATCAGAGAGACATGCAGACACACATAGATAATTAAAGATAGGCAGTCGTGCAGAGAGAGAGAGAGAATCAGAGAGACATGCAGACACACATAGATGATCAAAGATAGGCAGTCGTAGAGAGAGAGCGAGAATCAGAGAGACATGCAGACACACATAGATGATTAAAGATAGGCAATCGTAGAGAGAGAGAATCAGTGAGACATAGATGATAAAACAGAGGGACAGACAGACATGCAGACATATATAGATTATCAAACATAAACCGAGAGAGACAGAGACACAGGCAGACATATATAGATTATCAAACATAAACAGAGACAGACACATATACACTTTATCTTCGACGGCAGATTGTATCTGATGTTTGTCTGATGTTGTTTGTTGTGTTGTCATGGTTTCTGATAGTTGGTTAAATATGATCGACCTATGCCATCTTCCAGACTGTACGGTCGTGAGGGGTCGTTGTGATGTGACCTCTCCGACCGCCCCAGATCGGATCGATGGCTAGCTCACAGCTCAACAAAACACGCTAATCTCTGTTTGTTTGTTGATCAGACCTTGTTGTTCAGTTACCTGGCTCAGCTTGGCTCCACTTTTATTTTATTGGATTAGTAACAAAGCCTGACATCTATTGTAGTTCATTGAATGATTTCCTTCATATTATGTCATATAATTATATCCCTGTGTATCTGTTCAAAATATATATATTTTCGCTCTCTCTGTTCTATTATCATTTGTTATGTATGCATTGCAAGCAGTGAACAAAGCACTTTGCAACAGTTTTAATTTATTTTTTTCAATTCGGAAATTGTATTTTAAATTATCCTTTTCTTCAACTGAATTCTTCCTCTTCTGCTTTCTTTTCTTATTTGTAAGCTTTGTGTGTGTCGACCGTCATTGTATTAGTATGTTTTGTTAGGTTTGTGGTTCAGCTAATCTGGTTTGAAAAACCGTCGCTGTCAGGTTTGCATTTCTTCGTCTTTTGCAGTCCCCATCCTTCCTACATGGCATCAGGTTTGAGGTTGTTGTGGTCTGTCCCTGCCCTTTGATCAAAACGGTTTCGGAGATCCGATTGGTAGCTTTGCTATCGTCAGCGTAGCTCTTGTGGGTATTTCCTCTGATTGAAATGCCATCCAGTCAAAGTGTGAATCTCTTTGGAATTCCTTTGTAAAATAATTTCTCTAGGTTGTCAGTTTTCGTTAAGAGGTGCAATATAAAACATGCATATGATCAAACTGGTTTAGTGCTAGTTTCTCACGGCAACGGGTCAAGGTATGTACCCTGATCTCGCCACGCTCCAGTCTTCCACGCTATATATTGATTGATACATGCTTTGTTTTACTAGGGAAGACAATGTGGCAAGGAAGTAACATGGATTTCATCTCATCTCAGAGCATTCCTAGGCATAATGCAATGACTACTTTTCCTCGACGGCATTGTATGCTATGGTACTATCGATACCTGTTTTTTAGCTGAAGATAACGGCCCAGAGCAATGATAGGTGAAAAGTATCGTTGCCGCGATATTCCTGCTTCTATTTTTGTCCTTGAAAATGAAAGGGCCGTCAGTAGGATTGTCCTCTTAAGAAAACCTGGTGGTAAAGACACTTTGTCTTCTTTTACGAAAGGACTAAAAACAATATTTAGCATATCACTCGATTTTATCCAGCAAAGGTACAATGTAAATCCAGCTGTAAATGGGTACCAGGCTCACTGTTAGAGAAGTAAAGGCAGAGAGGAAGGGAACTGCCCACCCGACCCCATAAACAAGATGAAGCATAGGCTAATACCTCATCTCCAACAGCAGTGTCTACAATGAGGCCACCTTTACCTGTACTATTTAAGCTGTACCAGACACGAATGCATCTGCATTTATTACCCGATGATCTATATGCATTACCTAGTATTACCTACCTGGTGTGTTGTAGGTACCTACCTTCCTATAGTTACTGAACCGATGAGCCAATGGTTTGAAATATTTTCTTTGTGTGCATTTGCTTTCATGTGCCTTCATTTTTTTAAATTGTAAATGCATGTTGTGGATGTGGCTTTCTTGTTTTACAATATTTAGTATGTGGCTTCATTATTTGTATTGGTTGATGGTATTCAAAAGCTTTCTAGTTAAATATTATTTTATATTGTGGCTTTGTGACAGAACTAACTGTTGTACTCAGGGATAAACTTGTGGAGCCCCTTTCCTTGCACCCTCGCTGCACTCCGTCACAGTCCCCCTAAAGTGACACGATATTTCTGTAAATGCACGTCTGCCACTCCCTTGTTTAGTAACTACTATGTCAATCCAACAATTCAGTAGTGGATTTAAATTTTGATTACGCATGCGCATTTGACATCAAACAAAGCAAATTGGGTCATGAGCTTTACCATCCGTATGTCTCTTTACTGTATTTGTAAATGTTTAGAAAAATCATGTAAAATGTAATTATATTAAAACCCAAATTGCCAGTAATGTCATAATGGTACTGAAAGGTAACTGCACAATTTGATTCAGATCGGTTAAACGGATTAGAATTGTATAAGGAAAAAACAACATGATCAAACAACGAAAATACAGGCTCTCAGTTTTATATATAGAAATTGTTTTGCAATATGGCGTTCTATTTAAGCTTTGGTCGTCTCTCATGCCCATCTCGGTCCGGTTCGTTATGACAATGGTTTCGTTCAGAAATCTGTATTTTTATCTTATCTTCATCACATCCAATGTAAAGCAAAAGGATCACTTCTACAGTTGGCTGTGTAGCATAAGGGCCACTACTACAGTTGTACTGTGCCAATGCACAAAGTGTTCTTGCAGTAGTGGTTTCTGTAGTAATTTGTTTACATTATGAGCTTGCTAGTCAAATACACAATTCCTTTCTGCTTGATTTCTAGATAGTATTAAAAAATATAATAATATTGGAATATTTAATGATTAGTTAGAACATTTAATGATATCTTGATGACCCATTCTTCAGTATAGCTGTGGATTCTAACTTGCCTCCACCAGCAGCACTTGTTTTTGGCCATGGAAGTCCAGTGATGGTAAGCATTCCACCATCGACATCTCAGATGTTGTTGCAAGGAGCCTTAGCCAGAGTCTTTCCCCACCGTCCCTTTATTGGAAAACTTTAAAATAGTGATATTATTACAAGATTTAATGATTTGGGAAAATGTAATATTATTGAATGATTTAATTATCTTAGAAAATTTAATACTTTTGTTGGAGGATTCAATTATATTCAACAATTTAATGGTGTAATTCAAAGATTTCATTATATTGACAAATGTAATATTATTGGAAGATTTAATTATACTGGAATATTTAATTATTATTATTAGAAGATTTGATGATCTTATTTGAAGATTTAATTTCATTATTGGAAGATTTAATTATACTGGAACATTTAATTATATTATTAGAAGATTTAATGATATTATTTGAAGATTTAATTTCATTATTGGAAGATTTAATTATACTATTGTAATATTCATTGACATAACTGGAGGATTTATAAACATTATTGAAAGATTTAATGACACAATTGGAAAATGTAATATTATTATTGGAATATTTAGCTATATTATTGGAAGATTTAATGGTATTGGAAAATGTAATGATATTATAGAAAAATTGAATGAAGCTGTTGAAAGATTTAATTATATTATTGGAAGATTTAATGATACTGTTTAAAAAGTCAATCACATTATTGACATATGTAATATTATTGGAAGATTTCAATATATTGTAGGGAAATTTGTTGATATATTGGATGATGTAATGAAAATATTGGAATATATAATGATACTATTGGAAAATTTACGAACGTTACTAGAAGATTTAATGGTACTATTGAAATATGTAATTATATTATGGCAAGATTACAGTAGTCCTTTTCTTTGCTTACGGTTATCCACACCACACAGGAAAAATTGTATTTGTTATTCATCTCACCCATTTACAAAGTATAGGGTCACCACTGTAGACAGCTACTTCCAGAAAGACTGTAATGCCATATATTGTGCTCTTGTAGAGAAGATTTTTGAAGCAATTTGTTTTGTAGAATAAGGTTGCTAGCTTCATGCACAAACCTCTTTAGTAGTCTTTTACGACATACATGAACGTTCAGCTGCCCTATTATTTTCTATCTAAGAAAGGGTCCAATATCCACACAGGGGCAGACAATTCTTCTAGTCTCCACTTTGATAATTTCAACAAGAAATATGTCAATCACTATTCTGACTCATTGAGGTAGACTGCGCCATACCACTATGTGTGGTCTTGCGGTGGAAGAATTTGTAACAATCTGTTGAGGTTCATAGCGGCATACACATCCCGTTTTTAGTTATCTTTAACGCCATTCTTGGAAGATTACAGTGGCTGTATTCGTTACACCTTGATTCTCTCAACCAATACCACCCATTGAGATCCACATAACCATTTCCGCACATTGAAATCCACACATCCATTGTTACACGATGATATTCACACAACCAGCTCCGTATATTGAGATCCACACAACCGTCTCCACACATTGAGATCCACACAACCGTCTCCACACATTGAGATCCACACAACCGTCTCCACATATTGAGATCCACACAACCGTCTCCACACATTGAGATCCACACAATCATCGTGACACATTGATATCCACATAACGACAACCGAACATTGAGATCCATACAACCATGGTTACATATTGAGATTCCCATAAAGACGCCCGCACATTGAGATATACCCCAAATATCTCTTCATATTGAGATCCACGCAACCACACTCGCACATTGAGATCCACCCAATCACACCCGGACATTGAGATCTACACAACCATCGTTACACATTGATATCTACATAACCTTCGTTATACATTGAGATCCACATAACGACAACTGGACATTGAGATCCATACAGCCATCTCCGCTCATTGAGATCCAATCCACCCAATCCACACAACCATCGTTACACATTGATATCCACATAACGACAACTGGACATTGAGATCCACACAGCCATCTCCGCTCATTGAGATCCAATCCACCCAATCCACACAACCATCGCTACACATTGATATCCACGTAACGACAACCGGACATTGAGATCCACACAACCATCTCCGCTCATTGAGATCCAATCCATGCAACCATCGTTACACATTGAGATCCACACATTCATCGTTACACATTGAGATCCACACAACCATCGTTACAAATTAACATCCACACATTCATCGTTACACATTATCATCCACACATCCATCGTTACACATTAACATCCACACATCCATCGTTACACATTAACATCCACACATCCATCGTTACACATTAACATCCACACATCCATCGTTACAAATTAACATCCACACATCCATCGTTACACATTGATATCAACACAACCATCTCAGTAGATTAAGATCCACACAACAATCGATG
Organism: Ariolimax columbianus; assembly: GCA_036924085.1. NCBI lineage: Eukaryota > Metazoa > Mollusca > Gastropoda > Stylommatophora > Arionidae > Ariolimax > Ariolimax columbianus. Next base: position 18,366,444 of record JAVGWX010000005.1, on the reverse strand, counting down.
CACATTAAGATCCACACAACCATAATCACACATTGAGATCCACAAAACCATCGTTAAACATTGAGATCCACAAAACCATCGTTAAACATTGAGATCCACACAACCACGAACACATATTGAGATCCACAAAACGATCGTCACACAACCATGGTTACAAATGCAAATCCACACAACCATCGTTGCACATTAAGATCCACACAACTATACCCACACATCGAGATCCACACAACCATCTCCGCACATTGCAATCCACATAACCGTCGTTCCACAATGATATCCATACAACCATCATTACACATTGAGATCCACACAAGCAGACCTGCGCATTGAGGTCAACACAACCATCTTTGCATATTGAGACACATACAACTATATCTGCGCATTGAGATCCACACAATAATCTCCGCACATTGAGATCCACACAAGCACACCTGCGCATTGAGATCCACACAACCATTTCCGCACATATGGATCAAGATAACCGTTGTTACACATTGACATCCACACAACCATCTCTGCATACTGAGATCAAACACAAACATCGTTACACATTGAGACCATACACAAACATCTCCACACATTGAGACCAAACACAACCATCTCCGCATATTGAGGAGACCAAACACAACCATCTCCGCATATTGAGACCAAACACAACCATCTCCGCACATTGAGACCAAACACAACCATCTCTACACATTGAGACCAAACACAACCATCTGCGCACATTGAGAGCAAACACAACCATCTCCGCATATTGAGACCAAACACAACCATCTCCGCATATTGAGATCAAACACAACCATCTCCGCACATTGAGACCAAACACAACCATCTCCGCACATTGAGATCCACACAACCATCTCCACACATTGAGATCCACTCAACCATCTCCGCACATTGAGACCAAACACAAACATCTCCACACATTGAGATCCACACAACCATCTCCACACATTGAGATCCACACAACCATCTCCACACATTGAGATCCATTCAACCATCTCCACACATTGAGACCAAACACAAACATCTCCACACATTGAGACCAAACACAAACATCTCCACACATTGAGACCAAACACAAACATCTCCACACATTGAGACCAAACACAACCATCTCCCCATATTGAGATCCACACAACCATCTCCGCATATTGAGGAGACCAAACACAACCATCTCCGCATATTGAGGAGACCAAACACAACCATCTCCGCATATTGAGACCAAACACAACCATTTCCGCACATTGGGATCCACACAACCATTTCCGCACAGTGAGATCCACACAACCATTTCCGTACATTGAGATCCACACAACCATTTCCGCACATTGAGATCCACACAACCATTTCCGCACATTGAGATCCAAACAACAAAAAGTCAGGTGAAAAAGGCTAAGGGTGTAAGAGAAAAGTAATCAGGGTCAGGTGAAACATGCTCCGCTGAACATCTGCTGCAAAATTGCCCAACATACGAGGACCAGAGAAAGGCCATCACCAGAGGCAACACTAGACAAGCTCTATGGCGGTGTCGAAAGCCTCAGGATGACAGCTGCTCTCTTCAAACAAATTCAAGTTGACGTCTGACAGCGTAAGAAGAAGAAGAAGAAACATGCTGATCAAGGTGGGAGCGAAGAGTAATCATGGTCAGGTGAAACATGCTGATCAAGGTGGGAGCGAAGAGTAATCAGGGTCAGGTGAAACATGCTGATCAAGGTGGGAGAGAAGAGTAATCAGGGTCTGGGGAAACATGCTGATCAAGGTGGGAGCGAAGAGTAATCAGGTTCAGGTGAAACATGCTGATCAAGGTGGGAGCGAAGAGTAATCAGGTTCAGGTGAAACATGCTGATCAAGGTGGGAGCGAAGAGTAATCAGGATCAGGTGAAACATGCTGATCAAGGTGGGAGCGAAGAGTAATTAGGTTCAGGTGAAACATGCTGATCAAGGTGGGAGCGAAGAGTAATCAGGATCAGGTGAAACATGCTGATCAAGGTGGGAGCGAAGAGTAATTAGGTTCAGGTGAAACATGCTGATCAAGGTGGGAGAGAAGAGTAATCAGGATCAGGTGAAACATGCTGATCAAGGTGGGAGCGAAGAGTAATCAGGTTCAGGTGAAACATGCTGATCAAGGTGGGAGAGAAGAGTAATCAGGGTCTGGGGAAACATGCTGATCAAGGTGGGAGCGAAGAGTAATCAGGTTCAGGTGAAACATGCTGATCAAGGTGGGAGCGAAGAGTAATCAGGTTCAGGTGAAACATGCTGATCAAGGTGGGAGAGAAGAGTAATCAGGGTCTGGGGAAACATGCTGATCAAGGTGGGAGCGAAGAGTAATCAGGTTCAGGTGAAACATGCTGATCAAGGTGGGAGAGAAGAGTAATCAGGGTCTGGGGAAACATGCTGATCAAGGTGGGAGCGAAGAGTAATCAGGTTCAGGTGAAACATGCTGATCAAGGTGGGAGCGAAGAGTAATCAGGTTCAGGTGAAACATGCTGATCAAGGTGATAGAGAAGAGTAATCAGGGTCTGGGGAAACATGCTGATCAAGGTGGGAGCGAAGAGTAATCAGGTTCAGGTGAAACATGCTGATCAAGGTGGGAGAGAAGAGTAATCAGGGTCTGGGGAAACATGCTGATCAAGGTGGGAGCGAAGAGTAATCAGGTTCTGGTGAAACATGCTGATCAAGGTGGGAGCGAAGAGTAATCAGGTTCAGGTGAAACATGCTGATCAAGACGTCACGTTCTCGTTCGTCGTCCTGGAAATAGGCTGCTTCACAGTAGTCGTGTTAACGTAGTGGGGGGATGGACACTGTAATCCTTACTGAAATCTCGGATTGAACTACATCCAGGAGGACCCGTGACCATCTTCTGAAGTTTGATTCGGGATGCAAGAGAAACCACTGTAACCTGCTACCAAAGAAACGTCGTGAAGAGTTAAATTCAACTCAGCACGGGTAGTTTCGAACATCAATGTCACTGACCTGTGGGATACATGGTTTGGTGGCGCTATGGTCGAGAGGTAAAAGGCACTCGCCTCTCAAAGCGCTGAACTGAAAGTTTAGTTTAGTGAAGAATCAACGTCATTGCACACGGTTTAACCCATAAGTGCTCTGTTATTCTCCATATTTTTGGAGAATACCAGGACAATGCACGAAGTACGCAGCACCTGCTGGTGAAGATCCGGTAATAGATTTGGTAGACTCTAAAGATCATTTTGAATTTTGCCCAGACAGCGGCCGTTACGTTTACTCTTTTCGATTTGCAACTGTCGAGAAATTGTAAACGCTCGCAACACTGCACAAGGACGTCCGATTCCTACTACCCAGATATCTGGGAACAAACCAGAAATTCCACGTAATTTGAACCCGCGACCTCCAGCACCTGAAGCTGTCGTCTTACCTTGAGACCACACAGTCCCACCCAACAAATTTTGCAGATATCCCAGTTTATGATGGGGATGATTTTGCCGTTCTGTGATGTTCTCAGCACTTTAGTGAAACAAACTATGTGTACATAAGATGATAATGAAGACCTACGCGTTCCCAGTCGTTAGACGTGAGGCATTTTAAATTAACGCTTTGAAGATACGTGAGATGATGATGAAGATCTAAGAGTTCCCAGTCGTTAGACGTGAGGCATTTTAAATTAACGCTTTGAAGATACGTGAGATGATGATGAAGATCTAAGAGTTCCCAGTCGTTAGACGTGAGGCATTTTAAATTAACGCTTTGAAGATACGTGAGATGATGATGAAGATCTAAGAGTTCCCAGTCGTAAGACGTGAGGCATTTTAAATTAACGCTTTGAAGATACGTGAGATGATGATGAAGATCTAAGAGTTCCCAGTCGTTAGACGTGAGGCATTTTAAAATAACGCTTTGAAGATACGTGAGATGATGATGAAGATCTAAGAGTTCCCAGTCGTTAGACGTGAGGCATTTTAAAATAACGCTTTGAAGATACGTGAGATGATGATGAAGATCTAAGAGTTCCTAGTCGTTAGACGTGAGGCATTTTAAATTAACGCTTTGAAGATACGTGAGATGATGATGAAGATCTAAGAGTTCCCAGTCGTTAGACGTAGAAGATGTCTGGGTTCCCAGTTATTTAGACATTATTTCAGTTACTTTGCGAGTTGCCACCACAGCATTTGAGAAATTGGCACTTAATGAGAAAGTAAGACCTTACAAATAACTGATCCCACAATTTCTTATATTAATAAAAGGAATTATTCCGTTGGCATTCCGTGTGGCGCATTGTGTTGGCCCATATTTCCTTGACCAACTGCACACTATGGGTGATATGGTCAGCATCACACCGGCCACCTTTTTTTCCCGAACTTTTTCATTACTCAATGTTTGAAGTCGTCTTGGCCCCAGTGTCGTTTGTGATCGAGAAATATTCCGCACCAATTGGGGATGAAACGAAGATCGCTCGGCTGGTCAGACAGTTGAAAAACCATAGGTAGATGCATATGCTACAACTTTTAAATAAAAAAGACTTTATCGATAATTACCGTTTTCTGCCAGTCTGTATGCTCATGGCTCAATATAACCCTAATAATAACCGTGTTATGCCAGTCTCTATACTCATGGCTTAATATAACCCTAATAATAACCGTGTTGTGTCAGTCTCTATACTCACTGCTCAATATAACCCTAATAACAAGCGTGTTATGTCAGTCTGTATGCGCATGGCTCAATATAACCAAACAGTAACCTCATGGTCCAATATTATCAAATAATAATAATACGTGGGGTCGGGGGGGGGGGGGGGGTGTCCACCATCTTTGGTGTGGACCGCCAAGATCATCCTGGGACATCTTTCAGACGGCGAGTGTGCTTGTGACAGGTCAGATCATCGCGAGAGTGGACAGTTGTATTGCATGATTGGCAAACATGACCTGCAACTGGCTGTGGTATCCCCTCTGCTCCAGACTTTCTGATCTATTGTATATCCCTTAATATGGAAGCCCTCACATACTGCAACGCCCTTTAATGACGTCCGCTTTTTAAACTGACAGATTTTGGACTATGTACTGCCAGGTGGACGTGTCTATGTTGTCAGCACTAAAGAGACTTCTTCAGTCTGTTGTCGAATCGTTTCTTTGGACCTCCTTGATCCCAGTCCCTCTCGAAGCTCACCATTTCGAAGCCTGTCTTGGAGCCGTTCACTTGACATTTAAGCAAGGTAGACATATTGAAATACCACGTTGGAAGCACATATCTCTAATAAGCCGACACTACTTTTAATGTATATATGTGACAGAGTAATATATAAAGGGGGGGTCCCATTTGGCATAATCCCACTTAAGGAAAAGCTTCGACCTACCACAGTAAAGTTACTACCACTTTATCCTCTACGGCAATGAGTCATCTAAGAGACTGCCGCTGTCTTTTAATGGTACACAACTGCAACATTCTGGGGCAGACATAAACACACAGAATACATATTTAGTCCGTATGCTGGTACATGCGTTTGCCCAGCTGTCGATCTACCTGCATTGCATTCGTTATTCAGATGTTTGCTGGACTAAGCGTTTCTCAACACCTCCCTTTTTCCTGTCCCCCCCCCCCCCCCCTCATGAGTTCATGTCTGGATGCCGGCAATGCTTATGTGTCCGTTATGCCGTAGTGTAGCTAAACAGGATCTACCTGTGGTTACAAGTGACGCTTATTCGTTGCTTTTACTCATTTAGTAACCATGTACCAACTATTATTTGAGGTATGTTTTCTCTTCTTGTCTTCCGTGGGATTCTGTGACTAAGTGGTTAAACCGTAGGCCTCGTGATCAGGTGGTGTGGGTTTGACTCCGAACTTCGCCGTCTTTTTCACGGGTGCTTGATGCGGAGCTCCCTGCATCCTGTAGTCGCTCCCTAGTCGTCTTGTCCTTGACTTGCCACTGGGTTCGAGCGGCTCGAGACGAGAGAGTGGGGATAAAAAGTAGCGCAGCTAATCCTTACTAAAAATAGCGCTAGCAAAATAAATTATGCCATCATCGTCTACGATGGACGGCGGCCTTTGTCTTTGCCTGTTCTGTGGTACACTATGGAAAGGTTTCAAGGTCTTAATGAGTTATGTGATTTGTCTTAAAGTGTTATGTGATTTGTCTTAAAGTGTTATATGATTGGTCGTGAAGGGTTCTTTGATAAGTTGTAATGGATATCACAATAAATACCACAATAGGTGTTAAGGGATTCCACGATATGTCTTAAATGACTACATGATGTCTTAAGTGGTCCCATGATTGGTTTAAAGGGTTCTATGATATTTTAAGGGATACCTCGATAGGTCTTTAAGTGTTCTATGATTGGTCTTAATGGTTCTATGATAGGTCTCAATGGTTATATGATAGGTCTTAAAGTGTTCCATGATATGTCTTAATGGGTTCCATGATAGGTCTAAAGGGGTCTTTGACAGGTCTTAAGAGATTCCACGTAAAGTCTTAAAGGGTTCCACGACAAGATTTAAAGGGTTCCACAAAAGGTCTTAAGAGGTTCCGCAATAGACCTTAAGGGGTTCAACGACATGCCTTATGGAAAGATAGTGTGAAAGGAGATGGAGATCATAGGGAGTTCAACAGAGAAAGAGGTGTATAGCGACTGGGTACGGTGCGGATAAATAAGGGAGAGTGGGAGAGGAGTGTTGTAGTTGGAGAGGGTGTGGAGGAGGGATTGTGAGAAAGAGTAGGTGGAGTAAGTAAGGAGGGAATGGGAGAATCATTGCTTGAGGGGAGAAGGGTGTGTATGTAGGAGTGGGAGAAAGATGGGAGTGTGGGAGTGGCATATTGAATGGATTTTGTGAGGGTATGTGGAAGTCAATGGGATATGGAGTTGAAGTGTGGTTAAGAGAATTTAGCGCGATTGGTGAAGGGAAAGTGTGTGTGGTAGTGAGTAGAAGAAGAATTCAATGAGTGAATGAGATTGCAGAGTGTGTGAATGAATGAGAGTAAGTGAACAAAGAAGAGTCGGAATTTGAGAGGAAGAATAGAAAGAGAGTCATGTGTCAGTATTGGTGTTTGAGACGGCAGGAGCAACAGCTGCTCATTCGTTGGATATTCCTGGAGGGGGAAAGAGAAACATGGACGGCGATCTCTTTGCAATTAAACCAGCAATATCTGCGTCGGGCCGCTTCTCACCTTCATCCCTAGAAAATCCTTCTAGTTCCCTTCCAGGAGGTCACAAAACCAAGGAAGGTTTTGGTGGGGCCCTGTCAACCTCACTATTCGACCTACCACAGTAAAGTTACTACAACTTTATCCACTTCGGCAATGAGTCCTTAAGAAACTGCCGCTGTCTTTTTAAGGTACAAAACTGCAACATTGTGGTGCAGACATAAACGTACAGAATACATATTTAGTCCGTATGCTAGTACTATTGTCTACAAAACCATACCAGAAATAATCAGACATAGGATTCCTAGGAACAAGATAAGGATAAATTCAAATGTAATGTCGGAACCAATGCTTAACCGACCTAAGCAAGGTCTGTGTATACAAGGGGCTTGTCATAAAGTCTGTATCCTGACCATGAAGAAGTAGGAGGAGAAAGTTGAAATTTGGCACAGTGCTTATTCCTTCTCAATGTAGCCACCACCTGAATTTATACATTTCTGCCATCTCTGCGTTACCTTGAAAAGACCTTCATAATAAAGTAAGTTTCGAACTAAACCAGTTATCACAAGGCAGTATGACATCTTCATCACTGCCAAAATGGTTTCCTTTCAGCTGTTTAAGTTTTATTTTTTTTTAAAATCTTATGGAGTTAAATCTGGAGAATATGGTGGGTGTGGAAGAATTTCAATATTCAAATCGTTGGCTGTTTGCAGCACAAGCCTTGTTTTATGGGAGGGCGCGTTGTCTTGAAGCAAAGACAGAAATTGAGTGCGCGCTATTCCTCGTTTTCTGGTCAGTCTTTCTTAGTTTGGTAAGGAGATCTGCATAATATTACCAATTAACCGTGTTGCTATGAGGCAGGTAATCTCTCAATATGACACATTTGACGTCGCAAAAAACATTTAGCATCACTTTTCTTGCAGATTTCTGTGCTCTTGGCTTGACGTGTGTTGGTGAGCCCAGGGTTTTCCACTGCATGCTGGAAATTTTGAATCCTGGGTCATAGTGGTAAAGCCAAGTCTCATCTACTGTCACCATGGTCGGCAACATGTTTTTAAACCGACACATTTTGAGCGACTGCCCACAGCAATCTTCTTCTTCTTCTTCTTCTGCGTACACAGTCAGACAGTAACCATTATTTTCTCGAAAAAAGCGGCGGTCATCCTGAGACTCTCGCCACTACCCCCACAGCAATCAACCCTCGTTTGTTTCTGTTCACAAGTCAGCAGACGCGGGACCCAGCCGGCACACACTTTTCTCATGTTCAGTCTGTTGTGTAAAATTATAAAAACGGTACTTTCATTCAGTTTTGCTGTCACTTTCCTATCCTGGTCAATGATTTTCTTCACTCTTGCAGCATTTTCATCGTTGCACACTGTGGATGGTCTTCCTGATCTTGGAAGATCAGCAACATGGGAACGGCCACACTTAAACTGCCTACACCAGTTTTTTTACAGAAGCATACAAAGAACAGAATTCCTCAAACACTAGTTCCACCTCCCTGTGTATTTCTGTAGGTGTTTTTCCCTGCAACAGCAAGAATTTTATCACAGTTTTAGCCTCTAACTTCTCCATTGTTCTGACAAGCCGTTAGAGTAGCAGATCCGGTCAATAAGGTGTGTTGCGCCATGCACCATACCGGGTAAACACGTCGAGGAGGGAAATTCATACTTCTCAAGTCCAGTACAAATTGAATAAGCTACATATGTGCCAACATTCAACTTTCTCCTCCTACTTCTTCATAGTCAGGGTAAAGACTTATGACAAGCCCATGTGTGTGTATATATATATATATACACACACATATACACACACACATATATATAGATATATTATACATTTCTGCCATCTCTGCGTAACCTTGAAAAGACCTTCATAACAAAGTAAGTTTCGAACTAAACCAGTTATCACAAGCCAGTATGACATCTTCATCACTGCCAAAATGATTTCCTTTCAGCTGTTTAAGTTTTATTTTTTTTTAAAGTCTTATGGAGTTAAATCTGGAGAATATGGTGGGTGTGGAAGAATTTCAATATTCAAATCGTTGGCTGTTTGCAGCACAAGCCTTGCTTTATGGGAGTGCGCGTTGTCTTGAAGCACATTCATATATATATATATATATATATATATATATACACACACATATATGGATTTGTGCCTGTGTTCATTAACTCTTTCAGATCTTCTAACATATCACCATTATTTTGCCAAACTTCTGTGCATGTCACTTATTATTTCAACCAGCCTCTCTCCGATCACTTGTTTGTTTCATTGAAAAGCAATCAATATATGAGATTTTCATCGTATCCACTTTTTAATTGCCTCATTTCTGCCTGGCAATGGTTGTCTATTCGCCTTTGTCTCTGCCCCATACAATTGCTAATAATTGCTCCAATGCTGTCACCACTCACTTTGTCTCTCTCTCTGCCCCTTTCTCCTTCCATCTTCTGCTATGTTCTCCCATCATCTATGCCTCACTGTGTGTATATATCAATAAATAATGTATGTTTATCTCATAGTACCTACGCTGCTGCCGGGGAATGAAGTTGTTAGAGACCAGTATACTAAGCCGCAGCTTGAATTATGTAGGGTGGCCAGTTCATTTTATCGTTGTCTTTTATTCCCGTAGTATGTCAGGTGCCAATTTACGGCTGGGTCGACTGGAGCGTGACGGTCGTGGAAGCTGAGCCCGGTACCTTTGCTGTGATTAGAGGTGCTCTACTTCCACACTAATCAGCTTTATCTATCTATCTATCTATCTATCTATCTATCTATCTATCTATCTATCTATCTATCTATCTATCTATCTATCTATCTATCTATCTATCTATCTATCTATCTATCTTTATCTTTGTCTTTGTCTTTGTCTTTGTCTTTGTCTTTGTCTTTGTCTTTGTCTTTGTCTTTGTCTTTGTCTTTGTCTTTGTCTTTGTCGTTGTCGTTGTCGTTGTCGTTGTCGTTGTCGTTGTCGTTGTCGTTGTCGTTGTCGTCGTTGTCGTTGTCGTTGTCGTTGTCGTTGTCGTTGTCGTTGTCGTTGTCGTTGTCGTTGTCGTTGTCTTGTCGTTGTCGTTGTCGTTGTCGTTTGTCGTTGTCGTTGTCGTTGTCGTTGTGTCGTTGTCGTTGTCTTTGTCTTTGTCTTTGTCTTTGTCTTTGTCTTTGTCTTTGTCTTTGTCTTTGTCTTTGTCTTTTGTCTTTGTCTTTGTCTTTGTCTTTGTCTTTGTCTTTGTCTTTGTCTTTGTCTTTGTCTTTGTCTTTGTCTTTGTCTTTGTCTTTGTCTTTGTCTTTGTCTTTGTCTTTGTCTTTGTCTTTGTCTTTGTCTTTGTCTTTGTCTTTGTCTTTGTCTTTGTCTTTGTCTTTGTCTTTGTCTTTGTCTTTGTCTTTGTCTTTGTCTTTGTCTTTGTCTTTGTCTTTGTCTTTGTCTTTGTCTTTGTCTTTGTCTTTTGTCTTTGTCTTTGTCTTTGTCTTTGTCTTTGTCTTTGTCTTTGTCTTTTGTCTTTGTCTTTGTCTTTGTCTTTGTCTTTGTCTTTGTCTTTGTCTTTGTCTTTGTCTTTGTCTTTGTCTTTGTCTTTGTCTTTGTCTTTGTCTTTGTCTTTGTCTTTGTCTTTGTCTTTGTCCTTTGTCTTTGTCTTTGTCTTTGTCTTTGTCTTTGTCTTTGTCTTTGTCTTTGTCTTTGTCTTTGTCTTTGTCTTTGTCTTGTCTTTGTCTTTGTCTTTGTCCGTCCGTCCGTCCGTCCGTCCGTCCGTCCGTCCGTCCGTCCGTCCGTCCGTCCGTCCGTCCGTCCCGTCCGTCCGTCCGTCCGTCCGTCCGTCCGTCCGTCCGTCCGTCCGTCCGTCCGTCCGTCCGTCCGTCCCGTCCGTCCGTCGTCCGTCCGTCCGTCCGTCCGCCCGGATGTTTGTCTGTCAGTATATTCATATATATGTATGGGTGTGTGCGGTCGTTGCGTGTTTGTGTATGGTTGTGTATGTATGTATGTGTATGTATGTATCTACGTATGTTGTGGTTGTGTGTGTGCGTGCGTGCGTGCATGTGTGTGTATATATAGGTAGATAGAGTCAAGGTGCACGGCCCGAGATAGTAAAATCTCTACCTGCCAATGAGATGTCTGCGAATGGCCGCCTGCGCGTTCAGGAGAGACAGATTTAGGAACGAGGACATCCGTAAAGAGATCAGTTTCATCTCATGTGCTGAATACAATATGCAGACAGAAGTTGCGCCAGTTCTGCCATCTCTTGAGAATGTCCTCTAAGATTCATTTTCGAGCCAACAATGCCGGACTGTCCAACTTCCTGACATGAGGGTGACTGATGGGAAGATGGATAGACGTAATAAAAACGGTTTTACAACGACACGAATTGACGACGTTAGAGGCGACTCATCTGGCCCAGGAGAGGCGATTTGGGTTCCGCACGTAGCCCCTCGGGGTACTCATGGACAAATAACTGATACGTGTCATATCTTTCTGAGCGTTTATGTCATACCGTGACTCTGTGGTATTGTCCGCCATTTTTGTGTGCTCATGACGTTGTCGCGTCGAGCTCAAGTCAAATCATACGAGTGCATTTCTAGACGAGAGTAACACACTTCAATTGCTACACACATATGACACGTACCGGTCAACTTGCCAATATCAGGGAGTCCGAAATCCAATGCCCATTCGTCGCGCCGACCCTGCTCCCACTTGCCACATGAGAAAATATTACAAACCTACTCATACATCTGTAGTATTCAACCGGGAGGAACGCGTGGTTTGAGGGTGTGAATCGGGTGCAGAATTGGTTTAAGGGTGTGAATCGAGTTTAAGGGTGTGAATCGAGTCTGAGGATGTGAACCGAATGCAGGCTTTGTTTGAATGTGTGAATCGAGTTTGAGGGTGTGAATCGAGTTTGGAGTGTGAATCGGGTGCAGGCTTGGTTGAGGGTGTGAATCGAATGAAGGCTTGGTTTGAGGGTGTGAATCGAGTGAAGGCTTGGTTTGAGGGTGTGAATCGAGTGAAGGCTTGGTTTGAGGGTGTGTCTCGAGTGAAGGTTTGGTTTGAGGGTGTGAATCGAGTGTAGGCTTGGTTTGAGGGTGTGTCTCGAGTGAAGGCTTGGTTTGAGGGTGTGAAGAGTGTAGGCTTGTTTTGAGGGTGTGAAGAGTGTAGGCTTAGTTTGAGGGTTTGAAGAGTGTAGGCTAGGTTTGAGGGTGTGAAGAGTGTAGGCTTGGTTTGAGGGTTTGAAGAGTGTAGGCTAGGTTTGAGGGTGTGAAGAGTGTAGGCTTGGTTTGAGGGTGTGAAGAGTGTCGGCTTAGTTTGAGGGTTTGAAGAGTGTAGGCTAGGTTTGAGGGTGTGAAGAGTGTAGGCTTAGTTTGAGGGTTTGAAGAGTGTAGGCTTAGTTCACTATCCCAGTATACCGAGTTCGAAATGAATTGGTTGTCCACTTCTGCCGGCATGTCAAGCGATTATTCTCGGCATGAGATCTTCCTCCCGTACAGTAAAAATTGACAGAACTAATGTACTGCAAAACTGCGATAGTGCAACACAATCACCACATTACAAACAGACACACACACGAATTCATTACTTAACGTCTTTATACTGGTTAAATACTTTGTACTGGACTCTGCAGAGTCTGTATACAACCAGTTTCATTTACATTACCTTGCTCTAAAAGCTATGCGCATCCAATTTATTCTTAAATGCATTAACTGTCCCTGCCTCCACTACCTCTCGTGGAAATGCATTCCAAACATCCACCACTCTCTGACTAAAAAAATATATCGTAATATCTAATCTGGACCTCTCTTTAGTCAATTTGTAGCTATGCCCGCTTGTCCTTGTGGGTGGCTGTATTTTGAAAAAAACTTGTTATAGTTTAATGTATCCATTCCTCTGATCATATTATAAACCTGTATTAAGTCACCTCGAATTCATCTCTTTTCTAGACACTGATAGCCGATTTTTATGAGTCTTTCCTCATAACTGTAATTCTGGAATCCCACTATCAGCTTTGTCGCTCTGTTTTGTATTTTGTCCAGCATGTTTATAGCCCCTCTATGATAAGGACTCCACACCTGTACACAGTACTCCAATCTAGGCCTAACTAATGCTTTATACAATTTGACTATCACTTCTTTGCTCCCATCTTTAATATTTCTTTTTTCATACCTAACATTGCATTTGCCTTATTCATTACTACCTGGCAAAGATGGCGCCATAACTGGCTGCGAGCCTATATTTCTCTACTGTTTTGGATCATTATGGATGCCGTTAGACCGCGGATTTGCCTGGAATTCACACTAGTCGACGACTTACACTTGTGTTCACTGAAACGTGGTGTTGTTTTCCGTCTGGATTTGTTATTTCGTTCTTTTTTTGTGATTTCTTCCATCCGTTTATCCTGGTCTGGACGTCGGCTGAATGGCACTACGCTTATACCTGTGTCGTATTTCACGGGTTAGTTCTGCCGGTTCTCCTTCACGAATTTGGTGTGTGGGAATTTTAGATGCTACTATGATGAGCTGAATACAGCTGGGGAGAGATGCCAGACTCACTCACACGCTGAGTGTTGACCATACGACCTCTTATGGTTATCGAAAAGGCACGACAAACTGCGTTAGATGCCATCCCACCTTTCTACCCTGCGGGTTACATGTTTACGGAAAGGCTTCGGTGGTAACCCTGAGGCAAAATCTGCATCCTATGCTATCTCCGGTCGTCTCGATGAATGTCTTGCCACTGGCAAAAGGTAGCGTAGGCTCTGTGAGTGAGGTTGACAAAAGGCACAGTTTCTTCCTCACTTTAATCCAATTAACCGCGCAAGTCACCCATTTCAGCGGACACAGCAAGAGATACGACTGCCCACACGGCTGAACAAAGAGAGTGGTCTTCATCACTTGTAATGGACAACTATAACTACCTGAACCTGCTCACTCACCTTACCTGTATAAGCTATTATAACCCCTGGGTCCCTTTCCTTATCTATCTTTCTAATATTGTTTTCTCCCATTCTGTAATTATGTTCCATATTGGATCTACCCATGTGGATGACTACATTTATCATAATATAACCTAGAAGACCTTTGTCTGGGGTCGGAAGAAGCGTGCTGTCGCCTATAGAATCCAGAAAGACAACAGTAATAACAATAATAGTATTTTACACAACCGATTTCCTTTTAATAAAAGAAATAGTTACATATTTAAATAGTGTTTTTTTAAGATATGGTTTAAGGAGAACAAAACGGTGTTTAAAATACACTGAAAAATGGTTTTTAATGTTCTGTTTGGTGGCGTTTTCCAACGTCAACTTTCGCATATTCGTTTCAGCTGAGAGTACTTTCAATAATAGATTGTCTGGGGAACTGAAACGCTAGTCATGTCAGGTACAGCATGCTGACCAGGACGTCGCGTCAGGGTCAGACACAACATGCTGACCTTGACGTCGCGTCAGGGTCAGACACAACATACTGATCAGCACCAGCATCTTTCTTCCATGTAGTGTTCGCTGTTTTCAAGGCAGTGATGAGATGTGGATCATCGTGTTCCCAGCAGAATTGAGCGTCACGCAAATGAAGCCAAATATAGCACAACCGGCAGGAGGACCCTGGTCCACCTTCATCGGGGTGCGAGAGAAGCTACTACAACCCGTCACTTAACGTCCTTTTCTACGCACACAACAGAGTCAACTTACACGTTCTGGACATTAAACAACAAACAAGAACATCGTCGATTGTTTCGTATCATGTGTCTTGAAATTTAAAAACAACGCTGTATTCAATAATTGAAAAAAATACAGGTATTTACTAACGTAATCAAGAGGGTAGGAATACATGTTTCAGAAAACTGTGAATACTGAATACTTTAAAAGTGCAGTAATTTAGAGACATCTTTAACTTATATGTGTGGTTCTCGGATCCCAACAAATAATTTCGTGGACACCAATAAGTCTCTTCGTAGGCTCCAAATGTTCTCTTTGTGAAACATAACAGTTTTATTTGTGAAACATAAACAGGGAGAGAACAATATTAGAACGATAGATAAGGAAAGGGACCTAGGGGTTATAATAGATCATACAGGTAAGGTGAGTGAGCAAGTTCAGGTAGCAGTGAAAAAGGCAAATGCAATGTTAGGTATGATAAAAAGAAATATTAAACATAGGAGCAAGGAAGTGATAGTCAAACTGTATAAAGCATTAGTTAGATCTAGATTGGAGTATTGTGTACAGGTGTGGAGTCCTTATCATAGAGGGGATATACACATGCTGGAAAGAAACAAAAAAGAGCGACAAAGCTGATAGTGGGATTCCAGAATTACAGTTATGAGGAAAGACTCAGAAAAATCGGCCTACAGTGTCTAGAAGAGAGAAGAATTCGTGGTGACTTAATACAGGTTTATAAGATGATCAGAGGAATGGATACATTAGACTACAACAAGTTTTTCAAAATACAGCCACCCACAATAACAAGAGGGCATAGCTACAAGTTGACTAAAGAGAGGTCCAGATTAGATATTACGAAATATCTTTTTAGTTAGAGAGTGGTGAATGCTTGGAATGCATTGCCGGGGGAGTTAGTGGAGGCAGGAACAGTTAATGCATTTAAGAATAAATTAGATGCCCATATCTTTTAGAGCAAGGTGATGTAAATGAAACTGGTATATGCAGTGTAGGGTCTTCTAAACCAGTATAAAGAAGTTAAGTTAAGGTCTACGTGGACCTCGGCAGATATCTTTACGTACTTCACGAAATCTTATCTAGAACCTCAGGAAGTCTTCAATTAGAAACCAATAGTTTTCTGCATGCTTCTCATTAGGTCTAATCGCGAACGACAACAAATCTATTTGTGGACCAAAGATCTCATCAGCTAACCCAGCAGGTCTCTCTGTGGATCCCTATATAACTTTTCGTGATCTGAAACGGATCTCTTCGCTGATTCCAGTAGGTCTTATCGCTGATTTCAGTAGGTCTTATCGCTGATTTCAGTAGGTCTTATCGCTGATTTCAGTAGGTCTTATCGCTGATTCCAGCAGGTCTTTTCGCTGATTTCAGTAGGTCTTATCGCTGATTCCAGTATTTCTCTGTAGTCTCCAAGAAATCTCTTCCCGGACACCAATAGTTCTCTTCATGTACCTCGGTAGGTCTTGTCGCGGACACCAGCAAGTCTCTTAGTGGACAACAGATCTCTTTAGATATTCGAACAGATCTCTACACAGATCTCTACAGATCTCTCCAGCTATCCCAACAGATATCTACACGGACCTCTACAGATCTCCCCAGTTATCCCAACAGATCTCTACACGGACCTCTACAGATCTCTTCAATTATCCCAACAGATCTCTTCAGCTATCCCAACAGATCTCTACACGGACCTCTACAGACCTCTCCAGCTATCCCAACAGATCTCTACACGGACCTCTACAGATCTCTTCAGCTATCCCAACAGATCTCTTCAGCTATCCCAACAGATCTCTACACGAACCTCTACAGACCTCTCCAGCCGTCCAAACAGATCTATACACGGACCTCTACTGATCTCTTCAGCTATCCCAAAAATTCTCTACACAAACCTCTACAGATCTCATCACGTATCTCAACAGATCTCTACACAAACCTCTACATATATCTACACAACCCTCTAAATATCTCTACACAAACCTCTACATATCTCTACACAAACCTCGACATATCTCTACACAAACCTCTACAGATCTCATCACGTATCTCAACAGATCTCTACACAAACCTCTACAGATCTCTACACAAACATCTACATACCTCTACAGAAACCTCTACAGATCACTACACAAACATCTACAGATCTCTACACAAACCTCTACAGATCTCTACACAAACCTCTACAGATCTCTACATAAACCTCTACAGATCACTACACAAACCTCTACAGATCACTACAGACCCCCAACAGATTTCTACACAAACCTCTACAGATCTCATCACGTACCCCAACAGATCTCAACACAGACCCCAACAGATCTCTACACAGACCACAACAGATCTCTACACAGACCACAACAGATCTCTACACAGACCACAACAGATCTCCACACAGACCCCAACAGATATCTACACAGACCCCAACAGATCTCTACACAGACCCCAACAGATCTCTACACAGACCCCAACAGATCTCTACACAGACCCCAACAGATCTCTACACAGACCCAAACAGATCTCATCACGTACCCCAACAGATCCCATCACGGACCCCATCAGATCATATCACGGACCCTAACAGATCCCATCACGGACCTCTAGAGATCCCATCACTGACCCTAACAGATATCGTCACGTACTCAACAAACCTCTTAAAATAGCTGACGCCGTGTGTACCGAATTCACTAACACTTCATCCCAGACAACAGCATCTGCTACGGGACAACCTTTACATTTGACTGATGGGAAAGTAAGTCGGGTTTCAATTGAACTATCATTATAGAATAAATAAAAACAGAACACAAAGACAATCGCTGTTCACAACATTTCTCTAGATTGGGCAACCGGTATTTCACTGTTGGATAATTAAGGAATTACATTTTACGACTACTGCGTGCTCATTTTACTACATCTACTTTCCGGCAATATAGCGTGCAGGTGTTTTATGGTTGATGGCTTCGCATGATTATTTCTCTCTCTCCCCTCTCTCTCTCTCTCTCTCTCTCTCTCTCTCGCTCTCGATGTGTGTTGTCGCCCGAGCCTGTGTATGTGCTGAATGTGCGTTTGAACAAGTGTGCGTGGCTACACACACACACACGAATTTTGTGGCAATGGTATTCTTGAATCCTAGTAAAACCGTTATCGTCTTGTATATTTAACCGATGACTGACTGACTGACTTGCCAGTCAACATCAACGGCGGAAACCACCGTCATAAGGTTGTGTCTTAATCGTGTAACTTGGCGCTGTCTTTGGATTATAGTGAGGGAGTACTGCGCAGGTCATCAACTTCACTCCCTAGTCCCGAAAATTACTGGGTTTACTATTATCAGCCGGTAAATTACTGGGTTTACTATTATCAGCCGGTAAATTACTGGGCTTACTCCTATCAGCCGGTAAATTACTGGGTTTACTATTATCAGCCGGTAAATTACTGGGTTTACTCCTATCAGCCGGTAAATTACTGGGTTTACTATTATCAGCCGGTAAATTACTGGGTTTACTATTGTCAGCGAGTAAATTACTGGGTTTACTATTATCAGCCGGTAAATTACTGGGATTACTATTGTCAGCCGGTAAATTACTGGGTTCAGTCTTATCAGCCGGTAAATTACTGGGTTTACTATTATCAGCCGGTAAATTACTGGGTTTACTATTATCAGCCAGAAAATTACTGGCTTTACTATTTTCAGCGGGTAAATCCGCCACAGAAATACAATTCTCTACCTTCAATGTCAAGTTACATGGGGAACAAAAACAAATACAACTAAAACGGTCCAAGCTTTGTGAACGCTAGCGCCGATTTTATGGAATTAAATTGTGTAGTAAAGTTACTAATATTGTGGGAAAGACTTGTACATATGCCGGGGGACTAGACACGAGGAGAAGGTGTTGGCGATTGATAGGACACGTATTGCAGAAAGCTGCTGATAGCATTACACAGCAGTCAATGTTCTGGAAATATCCAAGGCAAGAGAAGTACGGGCAGACCTAGACACTCGTGGGAAGGAGAGTCGAGTCAAACCTAAAAGCGGTAGGAAAGAGGAGAGATGATGCCACATGACGGGAAGACTTGGCGAGTATTTTGTTGAGAACCTATGGTCCGCAGGGAGCTGCAAGGTTTTCTTTGATTGTTTTTCTTCATATGCCCCGTTTTATGGGAGCATTAAGTCCAATACACCATTTTGTTTATCATAACCGTCATTTAGGAAAGCCTGATTCCGGTCATCTGTTGGAGATGTGTCCAACACTATTTTTGGCTTACTCTAACCAGCCTGATTCGGGTCATTTGTTGGAGATTAGTCCAACACTGTTTTTGGCTTACTCTAACCAGCCTGCTTCGGGTCATTTGTTGGAGATTAGTCCAACACTGTTTTTGGCTTACTCTAACCAGCCTGCTTTCGGTCATTTGTTGGAGATTAGTCCAATAATAGTTTTGGCTTACTCTAACCAGCCTGATTCGGAAAATTTGTTGGAGATTAGTCCAACACTGTTTTTGGCTTACTCTAACCAGCCTGCTTCGAGTCATTTGTTGAAGATTAGTCCAACAATAGTTTTTGCTTACTCTAACCAGCCTGATTCCGGTCATCTGTTGGAGATTAGTCCAACACTGTTTTTGACTTACTTTAACCAGATTTTAGGAAAGCCTGAATCCAGACATTTATTGAAGTATAGGTCCAACAATATAATTTTTCTTACTCTAACCAGCCTGATTCCGGTCATCTGTTGGAGATTAGTCCAACACTGTTTTTGGCTTACTTTAACCAGATTTTAGGAAAGCCTGAATCCAGACATTTATTGAAGTATAGGTCCAACAATATTATTTTTCTTACTCTAACCAGCTTTTAGGAAAGCCTGAATCCAGACATTTATTGAAGTATAGGTCCAACAATATTATTTTTCTTACTCTAACCAGCTTTTAGGAAAGCCTGAATCCAGACATTTACTGAAGTATAGGTCCAACAATATTATTTTTCTTACTCTAACCAGCCTGATTCCGGTCATCTGTTGGAGATTAGTCCAACACTGTTTTTGACTTACTTTAACCAGATTTTAGGAAAGCCTGAATCCAGACATTTATTGAAGTATAGGTCCAACAATATTATTTTTCTTACTCTAACCAGCCTGATTCCGGTCATCTGTTGGAGATTAGTCCAACACTGTTTTCGGCTTACTTTAACCAGATTTTAGGAAAGCCTGAATCCAGACATTTATTGAAGTACAGGTCCAACAATATTATTTGTCTTACTCTAACCAGCTTTTTGAAACGTTTGATTTTGGTCATTTGCAGTGTGATTGCATAACAATAGCTTCTACAGATGAGGTCGCCCACCACATACACGATACCATGGACTTTGATCCCTGGTCAGTGACTGTCCAGGCAGTCACTGGCAATTCCACCTGATGGTTTCTTTCAGGAAAGCAATAAACTTCCTCCACTCCACTCACTGTACCGACATTCTCTGTAGGATTCCCGGTCGCCTGGTTTATAGCTGACATACAGCTAGAGTTACTATAAACAACATGCATATTTCATTCCATCTGATTTCCTTCCTGTCCGTTCAACCTGCGGATTAATACGCACGCCTGATTCATTATATATGAACATAGTTGTTGTTCGAAGCTAGCATGATGACATTTATGCCAACGGGTCGGTTGTGATTCTTGATACACTCCTCTGGGCCATAATAGCGAGGTGGACCTTTAGGCCTACTCGATGTAGTGCAATGCTAGGTTTGTCAGTGGTTTCACCAAAATGGCGGTCACTGTGTCGATTCCTACCTCAATAGCCAGCTATTTACAGGAGCGCGACGATGACGCGTGGTCAGTGTTTCACCTGAGCCTGACGCAATGCAAGGTCGATGTCAGTATGTTTCTCCTGACTCTCGCGGTGTTAGGTCAAGGTCAGCATGTTTAACCTGCCCGTTACTTGAAGTTGGGCCTTAACATGTTTCACCTGACCCTGACTTGAAATTTGACCTTTAATAGCATGTTTCACCTGACCCTGACTTGACATTTGACCTTAATTAGCTTGTTTTACCTGACTCTTACTTTTAGTTGGGCCTTAATCAACATGTTTCACCTGACTCTGACTTGAAGTTAGGCCTTAACATGTTTCACCTGATCCTGACTTGAAGTTGGGCCTTCTTCCTCTTCTTCTGCGTTCATTCTCAATCTCCCGCTACCAAGTCCTGAACAGGGCTTTGCAAGTAGCAGGATGTAGTCCGGAGAACGGAATGTGTTGTGTCACTAGTTTACAGTTTGACTGCGATATTTGCACCTTTCGGTCCGACACATCCGTCTTCAGCAGCTTGTTTCACCTGACCCTGACTCTCGTGTTAATCTAGTAAACAAGTCATCGAAGAGTCAAGGATGTACATTAAACACTTGAAAAATATACGAAAGCATTACGGAAAATACATACTAATAACATAGATGTCACTCCTATAGTTATCGCTTCTTTTTTTTTCAGTGTTACTATCTTCGAGTTTGAAAGTGTCCAAGTGTGTGCCATTTTTGTTCCAGTTTCCTCAGTGTTTGCCTGTATATTTATCCATGTCAACCAGAACATACTCCAGAGTGCCGGCTGTGCAAATATCCCTTTGAAACTGTTGAACATCATCTTTTTTAACGTCGGGCCTTTGCAGGTGTTAGAAAAGAGCTTCTTCCTCCGAGGCCAGACAAATGGAACACTTTGTATGGAACTAAACAACAGCTTACTAACATATACCACTATATGACATTGGGCCAAATGGTAGGATCACATAGGCCGCTGGATCAATAACCAACCAACCAACCATCCATGTATATAAAGATATTGTTAGTTTTCTTTCCACTAATGCCGTTGAGCGTCGTGAGGAGCGTAAGTCGTCTGTCCTGCTCCGGGTTCATTTAGCCGGTCAATGTGAGCCCATGTCTCTGCACCATCACTCTGTCATCTATCCCGCTCCCTCACCGCCGTCCTCTTGCCCTGCAGCCAGGTCTGCCAGCGTTGTAAACCATCCGTAGAAATTGATGAGGATGCATTCTCATGAGATGGCCGAATCATCGTATCTTGAACCTGGAAATATACTCTCCACAAGATGTAGTACCGGCTATACTTCGTATGTCTTCGTTTCGCATTGTTTTTCCTGGTAACAGACATGATTAATCGTTAGTTAGGATTTTTACTTTACTTTACTTCGGTTTTTTCTTCTCATTGAGCGAGGCACACTCACTTCTAACCACACATTGAGTCTGCACTCATACACTCACTCACTCATCGCAGAACTAACTGATTTCAGTGCAATTATCAGCATAAATTATGCACGTATGACAGGAACTATATGGTTTGATTTGCTTGTTAGTATACAAGTCGTCATACATCACTAAACTGGTGCAGAGCCAGCTATCTCACAATATATCTATGTATACACATTGATACGCCAGCAAAGATGTTGTCCAGGATTACAACTGCTTGTGAAGATGGGGATGATACTCGGGATAACTAATTGTTTACTCTTTGTTTTCTTCTTTTACTGATTAGATAATTGTTTTTTCTTATTATTGTTCTCCTTTTTTTTCTTTTTTTCTGCTTTTTCGTCTTTTCATTATTCTTCTGCCGCTTATTGTTTATAATCAGAAGAATGAGTTGTTTACTCAAATGATTATGTCACTAAATAGTATGTGTTTCTGGAGCTTTATTTCATTGCTGCATCATTATTTTGTTTAGTTTCTAGAGTTTTCTTGAATTGTGGTATAATTACTTAGTGTGTTGTGTCTACAGCTATCTTTAATTGTTTTATCAGTTTGTAGGGTATTGTATCTAGAGTTATCTTTAATGGTTATATCATTGTAAAGTATTTGTTTCTAGAGCTTTCTTTAATTGTTGTATCATTGTAAAGTATTTGTTTCTAGAGCTTTCTTTAATTGTTGTATCATTGTAAAGTATTTGTTTCTAGAGTTTTTACAAATTGTTTTATCATTATTTAGTATGTTGTTTCTGAAGCTTTCTTTAATTGTTGTATCATTATTTAGAATGTTGTTTCTAGAGCATGCTTTAATATTTGTACCATTGTATGGTGTGTGTTACTAGAGATTTCTTTATTTGTGTGTGTTGTTTCTAGAGTTTCTTTAATTTGTATACCATTGTTGTTGTTTATTTCTAGAGCTTTCTTTAATTTGTGTACCATTGAATGCTGTTTGTTTCTAGAGCTTCTCTTAATTTTTGCACCATTGTATGGTGTTTGTTACTAGAGCTATCTTTAATTGTTGTAACATTGTGTAGTGTTTGTTTCTATAACTTTCTGTAACTGTTGTATCATTGTTTAGTATTTGTTTCTAGAGCTTTCTTTAATTGTTGTATCATTATGTGGGGTGTTGTTTCTAGAGCTTTCTTTAATTATTGTAACATTGAATAGTAGTTGTTTCTAGCGCTTCATTAGTTGTTGTATAATGTTTGTTTCTAGAACTTTCTTTAATTGTTGTATCATTGTGCAGTGTTTGTTTCTATGTTGTTGTTTTTTTAAATTGTTCTATTATTGTATAGTGTTTGTTTCTAGAGCTTTCTAAATTGTTGCATCATTGCATAGTGTTTGTTTCTAAAGGTTTCTTTAATTGTTGTATTACTGTAAAGTGTATGATTTTGGAGCTTTTTTAATTGTTGTATTATTGTATAGTTAATGTTTCTAGAGCTTTCTTTAATTGTTGTATTACTGTATAGTGTATGTTTCCAGAGCTGTGTCAGGTTGAAATACCTCGGAGTAACCTTTGATCAAAGCATCTCGTGTCGACCAATCGAGCAGACCATACTGAGATACAAGCGATCAAGATAGGGGCAATCAAGACTATGGAGGCGGCAAACTTGGTACAACTGATTTTCATCCTATATCGTCAGTTGGTACTATGTGTGTTGATAACTGACTGGACATCCTCATACCGTCAAGATGGGATCCAGATGCTGAGCAGCGCATGAGCTGCAGTGGTCAGCGACTCATAGCTGACTGCTAGTGTCAGGACCAGCAAACCAACGCTGCCAAGACCCTTCTACACCTCCACGCGGTGATCCTGGATAACAGACTGCAGCAGGGCAGACTGGCTAAGGAGAAGGGGTCGAAGAGGGAATGCTAACCCGGTACTCAAAAAATGCTTGCTGAAGTCGGATGTGTTGGACCGAAAGGTGCAAATATCGCAGGCAAGCTGTAAACTACGACACAACGCATTCCGTTCTCTGGACTACATTCTGCTACTTAAGCTATTTCAGTGTTTGGTAGTGGGAGATTGAGAATGAACGAAGCCAAGCCAAGCCATACCGTCAAGATAACAGTGTGAATGGTTAGAACGTATCCAGAAGAAAGGGATGCTGCTGGTTCTGGGAGGCATAAGAGCAGTTATTTCCAACCTTTGTTTGATCATGTTTGACATTAACCCCGTCCCCCGTCAATCAAACATAATATTCAACCAAGTTTGGATAAATTACAATATAAATAGTAAATATGTACTTTAAATAAGAAAGGAACATAAGTAATACTATTTAATTTGACTTTCTTCGGTGAATGAATACAACGAGGCATATAATCTGTATTTTAAGACGCACAAAATCTAAAATTATGACAACAGACAAAGAAGTGAACAAATCAATAATTAATATCGATAATGTGGAAATAGGAGATCTCAAAGAGGTTTAGTATTTAGAATCCACAAAGAAACTCAGTGGGCTGTTCTGTAGAAACATGTCCAAGTTTTGCAATTGCCACACGTAAGCTGCAGAAGAAAGTGTCGTGGGGCGCCAGAAAGAAGACGAAAATCCAACCGACTAGGGCATGTGTTTTCCCAGTATCAGCATATTGGTGCGAAACAGAGACATGCAATTAAAAAAAAAAGATATCTTTCGATATTTTTGGCCAGAAAGTTGAAATACTTTGAACACATGAAGGGATACAACGGTCTTGAGAAAATAGTGATGGAAAGTAAAGTGCCAGGCAAAAGGCAAAACAGACAAGGGTAGACCGAGAAGACGATGGTACTAAGCTATCCAGGAATAGAAACGCCTGAGTATAATCATGGCGGAGGCTGGGGTTTGGACAAAGGAAAGAACTGCGATTTGAGCGATTTTCTATAAAGGGGAAGCGACATGATAATCATCTTTCGATATGAAGTGCTATAGAAGGATATTAAAAATAGCTTGAACTGAGAAGAAATCAAATAGAGAAGGTATGGGTATACATACAGGAAAACGGGCTTTTAAATAGCATCACAAGGAAGACGATAGATTAATTCGATCATATGAAATGATACAACGGCTTGCAGAGGCAGATAGTGGAAAGTGCGGTGTCTGGGAAAAGGGGAAGAGGTCATTCCAAAAGATTGTACCAGAACATTACTGACAGTTTGAAGATATGAAGATATCGGTGTGTAAAACGGGTCATCTTGTCCGAAATCTAGATGTGTTCCCGAATGCTGTGAATGACACTACATTCTGGAAAGAAAATGTCATATGACATGACATAACATTACACTCTAGAATATTACACAAGAAACTTCAAACTCAACTCGGGAAAATAAAATACAAATTATTGTGATCCTTGACCTTGATGTCTGCTGCAAGGGGTTTTTATATTTGGGATATTAATGTAGTCGCTTTCATTTGGGTATTAATGTAGTCGCTTTTATTGGGGTATTAATGTAGTCGCTTTTATTGGGGTATTAATGTAGTCGCTTTTATTGGGGTATTAATGTAGTCGCTTTTATTTGGGTATTAATGTAGTCGCTTTTATTGGGGTATTAATGTAGTCGCTTTTATTGGGGATATTAATGTAGTCGCTTTCATTGGGGATATTAATGTAGTCGCTTTCATTGGGGGTATTAATGTAGTCGCTTTTATTGGGGATATTAATGTAGTCGCTTTCATTTGGGGATATTAATGTAGTCGCTTTTATTGAGGATATTAATGTAGTCGCTTTTATTGGGATATTAATGTAGTCGCTTTCATTGGGGATATTAATGTAGTCGCTTTTATTGGGATATTAATGTAGTCGCTTTTATTGGGGATATTAATGTAGTCGCTTTTATTGGGGATATTAATGTAGTTGCTTTTATTTGGGGTATTAATGTAGTCGCTTTTATTTGGGTTAATAATGTAGTCGCTTTTATTGGGGAGATTAATGTAGTTGCTTTTATTTGGTTTATTAATGTAGTCGCTTTTATTAGGGTTAATAATGTAGTCGCTTTTATTGGGGATATTAATGTAGTCGCTTTCATTGGGGATATTAATGTAGTTGCTTTTATTTGGGGTATTAATGTAGTCGCTTTTATTTGGGGTATTAATGTAGTCGCTTTTATTGGGGATATTAATGTAGTCGCTTTTATTGGGGATATTAATGTAGTTGCTTTTATTGGGGATATTAATGTAGTCGCTTTCATTGGGGGTATTAATGTAGTCGCTTTTATTGGTGATATTAATGTAGTCGCTTTTATTTTGGATATTAATGTAGTCGCTTTTATTGGGGGTATTAATGTAGTCGCTTTTTTTTGGGATATTAATGTAGTCGCTTTCATTGGGGGTATTAATGTAGTCGCTTTTATTGGTGATATTAATGTAGTCGCTTTTAATTTGTATAATAATGTAGTCGCTTTCATTGGGGGTATTAATGTAGTCGCTTTTATTGGTGATATTAATGTAGTCGCTTTTATTTTTGATATTAATGTAGTCGCTTTCATTGGGGGTATTAATGTAGTCGCTTTTATTTGGGATATTAATGTAGTCGCTTTCATTGGGGGTATTAATGTAGTCGCTTTTATTGGTGATATTAATGTAGTCGCTTTTATTTTGTATAATAATGTAGTCGCTTTCATTGGGGGTATTAATGTAGTCGCTTTTATTGAGGATATTAATGTAGTCGTTTTCATTGGGGATATTAATGTAGTCGCTTTCATTAGGGATATTAATCTAGTCGCTTTGATTGGGGATATTAATGTAGTCGCTTTTATTTTGTTATTAATGTAGTTGTTTTAATTTGGAGTATTAATGTAGTCACTTTAATTCGGGGTATTAATATAGTCGCTTTCATTGGGGATATTAATTTGGCCCCTTTATTTTGAGTATTAATGTAGTGGCTTTCAATCTCAAATCCACACTGTTTGCGGTATCCAGGCGATTTTTTGTTCAGTCATAAATCATTAATAACACTAAAACGCCATTTAACTATATATGACTGGGGGATGTGACAGATGTTGGAATCTAGCCTTTGACTCACTTAGGTCGACAAGTATTTATGCTGACGTGGTGTACTATTGTTGCCAGCTTTTTATTCCTCATAAATATAAATCCACGGTTGCAAAGTCGATATTATATTGCCGACAACGGTTTTATTTTTAACTAAAAAAATAGCAGCGGTTCATTGCCCTTTGGAAGAGATGATGACAACATCGCCAAACGGTGATGACTCTTGCGCTGTTTTGAGGTTATAGTAAATAAGAGACTGCCCTGGTCATCAACCTCACTCTTTGGTCCCGAACTTCTTTGAACCAGTTGCAAGACATAAGTTAAGAAGACGAGGTAAAGCAGGATGCAGGCACTCACTCCTTTGAGACCAGGCGTCGCTTCCAACCTGCGGGACTCAGAACTCTCGACGTTTCCGTTCACCGCTTTGAGAGGCGAGTGTTACTTCTCGACCACAGCGACCCATTTTTTGGGTGACCATATCAGAAGTGGCGAATGCTTCTTCTTCTTCTTCTTCGTACGCTGTCAAACGTCAACCTGTATTTTTTTCGAGAAAAGCAGTGGTCATCCTGAGGCTGTCGACACTGCCATAGAGCTTGTCTAGTGTTGCCACTGGTGATGGCCACATGTGCTTTCTCTGGTCCTCGTATGTCGGGCAGTTTTGCAGCAGATGTTCAGCGGTCATTTTCCCTATACCACAAGTGCATTTGTCAGTGCCACATATCTTCAGTTTATTGAATAGGTGGTACCTCAGTCTGTTGTGGCCAGTGCGGAATCTGAAGACTACGACCTGCTCTCTTCTGTTTAACTGGTAATAGGCATCATATTTTTGTGTAGCCAGTATGTTCTGTTTCCCATGTGGTAGTGGCGGATGCAACAAACTTGTTTTAATTGCCGCACTAAAATTGTCTAGTTGTCTCCCTATACGCCCACGCTGATAAACACTGCACTAGAGATACCCAGATCTTAAAGATGTCCTACACGCTGGGGCTTCTGCCGGTAGCACCCAAATATAACTTGGCACAGGTCAAAGTCTGTATGTAGGTTACCAGACACAGGCCGCACCCACTGCACAATAACACTTCATAAAAATACATCAGCATCAAGAGCGAACAATTGGACAGGTGGCCACAGTGGAAATGATAATTCAGTGAGAAGAATGGGCCCGTGCTGATGATAGAATGACAGAATACCAAATCATAACCATAGGCAGATGATGCAGAGAGTGGTGAAACTGGAGGGCAGAGTTCAAGGTTAACGGATGATTCGTGATAATATTATTATTCTTCTTCTTCTTCTGCGTTCTCAATCTCCTACTGCCAAACTCTGAAAGGGCTTAAGTAGCAGAATGTAGTCCAGAGAACGGAATGCGTTCTGTCGTAGTTTACAGCTTGGCTGCGATATTTGCACCTTTCGGTCCAAAACATCCAGCTTCAGCAAGCATTTTTTTAGTACTGTGTAAGCATTCCCTCTTCGATCCCTTCTACTTAGCCAGTCTGCCCTGCTGCAGCTTGTTATCCAGGATCACCGCGTGGAGGTGTAGAAGGGTCTTGGCAGCTATGGTTCGCTGGCCCTGGCGCTAGCAGTCAGCTATGGGTCGCTGACCACTGCAGCGGATGCGCTGCTTAGCATCTTGATCCCATGATAATATTCAATAAAGTAATGTTATCATATGTACCCATGCATCGATGATACGAATTGAGATAGCTGGTTGGGGCTTCTCTGCTGGAGTGAATGGTCAAATTGTTGATTATCAGTGCGGGATATACAGAACAGCAATCTCTAGTATGAGAATGGAGATGAAAGCAGTGACTGCAGCTCTGTGATGGCTATCTGGAACCTCTTAAACAGGTGCAGTCATCGCGACAGATTCGCAGTCTTTACTTCGGAAAGTACAGGAAGGATGCCTGAGACATGAGTGGATAGTAGCTGTAGAGTCATCAAACCTAGAGGGACTAGTGTGGACTACTGCCCTGGTCATTCTCGGGTTGATGGCCACGAAAGAACAGACATCCTGGCTTCACATGCACCAACTATTGGTACACTTGATATGAAAAGTAGAGACTTGTTCAAGTCTACCATGACCACGTATTAGATGATGACATCACATTAGATGAATCAGCAATTCACAGACTGCAGATCTTGTATATTGAACTTGGTTTGAGCGGACTAGGCCACAAGAGAGGACGAAGCAGAAATGTATACAGCCAATGAACTGCATGAACTATCAGTATACACACACTTCGTCACTTACCGAGAGAGACTCGGCACCTATTGGTGTCCCCAGAGGGCAGTGAAGTCGATTCTTAGAAACAGAACAGTTTCTATAGCTTTCTAACTTGTATCATTATACAGAGTATGCCAAGAGAATAATTAATGAACAACATTAAAGTTCGACAGTCAGGATACTTTGGACACATCAAAAGCCTAGCTGAAAACAATACTGAGGTCAGCGACGATATAAGTAGGAGAATTACACCAAACAATGGACAGGGGCAAGCCTGGCATATTATGCCATCAAGGCAAGAGTTAGAGGACTGTGGAGATCCGTTGCGAGAAACCTTTGATGTGAAAAGGGCACATAAACTGAGCGTGTGAAAGAACGTGCGAAGACTATAAACAGCATAATAGAACGTGTAAAAAGCCGTTCAGCAAGTACATACAAATTGCGCGCACACACACATAAACATAATAGCTTTTAGATTTCTTCTCAGTTTTTTAATCTTTATTTTTATTTTATTTTTTTTGTCCACTCGAACAATTTCGAATTCACGTTCCATTGTTTACAGGCGCTGTACGTTGCTGGTAATATGCTGTACCCTCTGTCATTTTGAGGTGTGTATGTGTGGGTGAATGTGTGTGTGTACGTGTAAGTATGTGTGTGTGTGTGTATGTCAGCATGACCCAATCATGGCCTGCGTTAGATAGGCCGACTCACCGGGAAAATCCCAATGAAACGTCACATTTCAAAGCCGACTAAATAACGGAACTCATACTGTGCCAAGGTTTATAATAAATCCTTGCTCCACTCAAAGAAATAAACAAATTCGCGGTGCAAAATACAACAAAACACTGTTGAGTGATCCTTTCACATAATCCTACCCTGAAATCAACTGCATAATCATCGTTGTTTCCCGAACACGCTATTATATTTGCCCTGATAGTTAACATATGGAAGTTCCGTTATTTAGTTAGCCTTTGAATGTCACGTTTCAAAGAGATTTCCCAGTGAGTCAGAAGACCTATATTTACAGTAGGTTGTGGCCCGATCTAGGAGAGCGCAAGCAGGGCAACTTCCTAGAGCGGCCCATTTTTGGGGCGTGAAATTGGTAGAGAGGGAACATCATGAAAACCAATTTTTTTTTTAATCAGAGTACGTACAATAGTAGTTTTTCAATGGCAAAGCGTTTATAATGAGTTTCAAGTTAATCAAATTTCACTCACTGTCAAAAATTATATTTTAAATTAATTATTTATAATTAAATGTAATTGACGTCAAAAATCATGTTTGCCAACACCGCTAGGAAAGCTAGATACGGACCTATGAATGTGTATGTGCTTTTGATTGTGTCAGACGATGGCCCATGTTGTGTGCCAAGTGGTATCTGATCCATACAGCAATTCAGTTCAGTTCCATCCCGAAACCCATCATGTCGTTGGGGCACACTTGAAGATACTTCCACAATCCCACGCCATCTCTCTCTGTCCACTGCCGCCAGCCGTGTCTCAGCAGGACGAGGGTTTGACCACTAATTGATGTTGCCTGCCCATCTCTTCCTTGGACGGCTAGCCATCTCTTTCCTGGTACGGAACCATGCAGTATCGAATTTGTAATTCCGCTGGACCTCGTGACGTGCCCATACCAAGCCATCTTTCGCCTTTTGATAGCCGTGAACAGATAATCAAAAGGCCCAATTGCGTTTTCCACTCTTCGTCGTATTTCTACGTTCGTGACACGATCCTTATATGTAACAAGAGTCTTTTAAAGCACCTCATTTCCATTGCATGTATTCTACACTGGATATCCGCAGTAATGGTCCAAGTCTCACAGGCATACAAAATTATTGAGAGCACCGATGAGCGCATTAGTCTAACCTTTATGCTGAGGGA
Source organism: Ariolimax columbianus (assembly GCA_036924085.1). Lineage (NCBI taxonomy): Eukaryota > Metazoa > Mollusca > Gastropoda > Stylommatophora > Arionidae > Ariolimax > Ariolimax columbianus. The sequence continues at coordinate 18,335,379 of JAVGWX010000005.1, read as the reverse complement.
GAACCACTTACCCTGCCATATGGGTTTCAAAAGCTTTAGCGTCGCTGTTGTCTGTGTTATTCTGGCAATTATCTCAGGCTGTGAGCCTCGTCACTGATCAGTGATCCCAGATACTTGAACCGGTGTATTTCATAATCTCATCCAGGTTATTCTTCGACCTCTTCAGTAATATTCTCTTGTCACATAACTCGAGTATTTCATTTGTAATCCATGCCTTTTTCTTTACCTTTGGTTTTTCGTAAGACCTCAGTTGCCGTGGCTATCAATGTCCAATTAAGGACTCAGTTATCGTCTCAACATCTGCCTCTTCGTTAAGAACCAAGACGGATGTGAATCTTCCTACCATCATCACTCCAAACATCTCAACTATCTCCGGGAGCGTCAGCTCCTCAAGGTCATATCTTAGTCTAGTTACCTCTCTGCTCACAACTTTCTTAAGTCGGAGACGCCTGGTCATCATCACTAAGTCCTGGTCGCTCCCTATTTCAGAGACGTCTGGTCATCATCACTAAGTCCTGGTCGCTCCCTATATCAGAGACGCCTGGTCATCATCACTAAGTCCTGGTCGGTCCCTATATCAGAGACGTCTGGTCATCATCACTAAGTGGTGGTCACTCCCTATATCAGAGACTCATGGTCATCATCACTAAGTGGTGGTCACTCCCTATATCAGAGACGCCTGGTCATCATCACTAAGGCCTGGTCGGTCCCTATATCAGAGACGTCTGGTCATCATCACTAAGTGGTGGCCACTCCCTATATCAGAGACTCATGGTCATCATCACTAAGTGGTGGTCACTCCCTATTTCAGAGACTCATGGTCATCATAACTAAGTGGTGGTCAATCCCTATATCAGAGACTCATGGTCGTCATCACTAAGTGGTGGTCACTCCCTATATCAGAGACTCATGGTCACCATCACTAAGTGGTGGTCACTCCCTATATCAGAGACGCCTGGTCATCATCACTAAGTGGTGGTCACTCCCTATATCAGAGACGCCTGGTTATCATCACTAAGTCGTGGTCGCTCCTTATATCGGCTCCTGGGAAACTCCTCGTCCATGCGCTATTGATGCTTGATCCGAATCACTTCTAGGACAGAATGTAGTCTATCTGACTACGCAGTGCATTATTTGGGCTGTGCCATGTCCACCGTGCCGACATTTTGTTTGACCCTAGCGTATTCGCCACCAGTAACTTATTGTAATGAACAAATTCTAGGAGTCTCAATCTTCTCCTTACCGTGTGGCCCACGTGTGCCTTTCCTCTTCACTAATTTTCGTATTCCAATTCCCCTGTACCACCAGTATATCCTTCTTTAGTATCTCGTTCACAAGTGCCTGTAATTCGTCGTATAAACTCTCTACCTCGCTTTCCTCATAATCTGAGGTAGGCGCATAGCATTGTATCCCCGTGATATTGAAGGCCGCTGCTTTTAGCCGTAAGCTGAGCGATCATCTTGATATTGGCCGACACCACAATACACAACTTGTTTCTTTATGCACTAACATGCCGACTCCATGTAGGTGTTTGTCAGTTCTTCCACTATAATAAAACTTGTGACCCTCTTTAGTGGTACGTTCTCCGACATTTTTCCAACGGGCCTCACATATCCCAAGCACATGCCATCGATATTTATCCATCGATATTTATCCATCTCATGGGTCAGTTCTATCATGTGTCCACATACACTCAATGTTCTGCCATTTCAAGTACCCAAAGTGAAGTCACCTCTTCTGAACCTGATGGTATCACCAGTTGCACACTTAACACCTCCGTCCTGGTGTTGGACGGCAGGCGCGATCAATGTTAACCTAAGCTGCGACCGAGCCAGTATAGCGGATTTTGATTGTACAGCATTTAGCCATGTCTATTTACCTGGCAAATTTTGCTAAGTACAATTGGTTTTGTTTGTGTATGCTTACCTTAATATCGCTAATTCGTTCTTCTCTTCATTTTATATTTCTTATTATTCTTCATAAATCACTATATTTGTTATCAATTTGTGTTTCTTCCTTTTGTCTGTATTTCATTTCTTGGGAAAGAAGACAGAGCAATGGTTGAGCTTCTTCGGCGTTCGTCGTGAAAAGGACGTTGTGTCATAACTTGCAGCGAGGCTGCGATATCTGTACATATCGGTCTGACATATTCAGTTTCAGCTGAGTTTTTTTGGTTCTGGGTTTGTTGTCCCACTGCAATACCTATTCTTAGCCTGACTACATTAGTGCAGCCTGTTTCCAGAACCGCCGCTCGGAGACAGAATAGAGTCTTGGTCAGTTATGGGTCACTGACTTAGATGCAAGAAGCCACCACGAGTCGATGACCGGTGTCAGTTTATTCATTGTGCTGCATCTTCAGTCCCTATTAAATGAGCTGACCACTCACATCAGTGTCAGCGAATCCGAGCTGACAAAGACGCTGTTCTGCCTCCAAGTAACGGCCCTGGAAACAGACTGTACTTATGCAGGCTGACTGAAAGAATAAGTTTAGCATCATTGTCTTTGCTGATTAAGTTACCTAATAGACTTACAACAGATACTCCACAACGACACGACTTCAACACAGTAAACACAACCTATCGTTTACCATTGAGACAAAATAATATTTATTTTACCAGCATATCTGAATAACAATATGAATCAGGCTAGAATAACTAGTACACTAAATAATATCATTTACTAAACTAACACAGAGGATCGAAGCAAGCGTTTTTGATGTTACATCTGTAAACTACTTATACTCAGGTTCTAAGTCTCGCTATTGATGTAACATATAACCTATACTTAGCCTAATTCAATAGTATTACAAACCAGTTGTTCTGTCAAAGTTTGTCTCTTGCCGTCTTCCTGGTTGTTTACGTTGGTGATGATCTTCTTCTTCTTCTTCTTCTTCTTCGTACGCTGTCAGACGTCAACCTGTATTTTTTCTAAAAAAGCAGCGGTCATCCTGAGGATGTCGACACTGCCATAGAGCTTGTCTTGTGTTGCCACTGGTGATGGCCACATGTGCTTTCTTTGGTCCTCGTATTTCGGGCAGTTTTGTAACAGATGTTTAGCGGTCATTTTTCCGGTACCACAACTGCATTCGTCAGTGCCACCTATCTTCAGTTTATTGAATAGGTGGTACCTCAGTCTGTTGTGGCCTGTGCGGAGTCTGAAGACCACGACCTGCTCTCTTCTGTTCAATTGGTAATAGGCATCATTGATTGTGTAGTCAGCATGTTCTGTTTCCCATTTGGCCATGTATCTGGCTCTAATGAGCCTATTTGACTCTTCGTAGGTCACACTAGAATCTGGCTGTGGTAGTCTTGCACCTTCATTTGCCAGTCTGTCTGCCTCCTCGTTGCCTTGGATGTTACAATGGGATGGAACCCACTGTACCACTACTCTTTTTGGTGCGGTCTGCTGGCATAGTTGACAGAGTACTGCTCTTAAATTATTAAGTTCAGTATTTTTTTGGCTTTTTATTGCTGTAACCACGGCCAGGGCATCTGTGAACAGGCGATGATCTGCCGTTGTCTGTCAGGGTTGACTGTTTAGGCTGTCAAGCGTACAAACATAGGTTTAACAATGTACTACGTTTCATTTGCAATCGTTGGCAGTTCTCAAGTGTTTGATACAGGTCTCTTTAGTGTCCGTGTTATTTCTGTATCGAACAATTTCGTTCTCTGAGAGCACATGTGATGCACCTCTCCTTCCGAACTCACGTGCCTTTGGGATCGCAGTCCATAGGATTACACAGAATACTTAATCGAGCCACTTTGTCCGAACCACTGAGGACGCCGTACCTAGGATTCACAGAATCCTCAATCGAGCCACTGTGAACTCATTCCCTAGGATTCATAGAATCCTTAATCGAGCCACTGTGAACTCATTCCCTAGGATTCATAGAATCCTTAATCGAGCCACTGTAAACTCATTCCCTAGGATTCACAGAATCCTTAATCGAGCCACTGTGAACTCATTCCCTAGGATTCACAGAATCCTTAATCGAGCCACTGTGAACTCATTCCCTAGGATTCACAGAATCCTTAATCGAGCCACTGTGAACTCATTCCCTAGGATTCACAGAATCCTTAATCGAGCCACTGTGAACTCATTCCCTAGGATTCACAGAATCCTTAATCGAGCCACTGTGAACTCATTCCCTAGGATTCACAGAATCCCTAATCGAGCCACGTTGTCCGAACCACTACCTCTGATAGTAGAACTGCCACCATTCCTCCAACAGACACCAATGCAATAGTCCTGGAGAATAGTTGGACAACCTTCTAGATCAACTCTCAGATCGTGCCGAGACGAACCTGCACACCCACATGTGATCAGATCTGGTTCTCTCACTGCTTACTTGGTGTCCATCATTCGCGTCTTTAAGCGTGTATGGAAGGCTCTAGTTGAATGATGGGAAAATCACTCCGTAAACTCTCTCTTTCTTTACGAATATGTCGAATGTCTGTGCATTTCCTTATATATATATATATATATATATATATATTGTCTTTGTTTGAGTTCGCCTTATTTCTCTATTCCCCAAGGCGGGTGTGCGGTACACTGTGGTTTTTATTTTGCACCTGTCGGCCCAGTGCATCCGACTTCAGCATGCATTTTATGTAAGTGTCTGCTTCCTCCTGCATTTTCTAAAGGTTTGCTTCCCCAGGCTAACGGCCGGTGCTGTGGTGGGGATCGAACCCAGCACCTTCTGGTTGTGAGCCGCGCCACTTAACCACTAGGCCACGCCGTCCCCATATATATACATATATATATATATATATATATATATATATATATATATATTCATATATATATATATATATATACATAAATATATATATATACACACACACACACACGAACGTATATTTATACATACATACATACACACATGCGCACACACACACACACGCATATACACATACATAAGTGCATATATATTTATCGATCCCTCTCTCCATATATCCTGTTCAGATATTCAGTGATGTTGAAGTGGTTGAGCGATAGGTGTTTTGTGGGCTTGGGGCAATGACTGATCGCGCAACTGTTTGTGTTCTGTTACCTAGCAACGGTCGAGTCCCCCCGTCTCTGTAGCTGCAGTCTAACCTGCTGTAACTTATTACATCACTTACAAATAGAGAGCCGCGTAGCGCAGTGGTTAGCGTGCTGGCTTCGCATCTGAGTGGTCCTGGGTTCCCCAGTTGAGGCGGTAATGTTTTTTCAGACCGCAACGGCTTCCGGGTCGACCCAGCCTTAAATGGGTACCGGTTCAGTCTGGGAAGTAAAAGCGGCGAGGGAGAAAAGATGGCTACCGCCCTCATATAGCCAAGATCGCTAACACCTCACACCCCTACGGCAGTAATGCTATGGGTTACTTTTACAATTAGAGAAAACTCAGTAGCAAAAAATAAATCTTCTCAAACCCACTTGATACAACGCCGAGATCTAAGTTACGTTTATTCTTTGTCACTTCATCCCCAACGGCTATTGTTACATTGACTCTTTTGTCCGCGGTACGTATTGGTTATATTACATTCCATACGTTTTTTGTCAGAGTGACAGTGTGTTTGTTTGTTTCAGTGAGAGAAAGAGAGAGACAGAGAGAGAGAGAGAGAAAAATGAGAGTGACAGGATACCACAAGAAATGGCGAAGCGATATCCCTCTTAAGTACGCACTTGTGCATGTCTGCACGAACATATAATTCCGTCATGCACGAATGGTTATGTTCTGTGCACAATTGCCTGTGTTAAAAATTCAGCATTGTTTTGAATGGTTAGTTAATACGCGCTGCATCTGTTGGCCGTCGTGGAAGCAAGTTATTCAATATTTCATATCTGTATCATAAAGCGAGTATTGATTATAGAATTTCTTTCAAATCCAGAAGGATGTTTGATACTCACTAGGCTGTCAGCATGTGTGAATGGTGAGTGTGGATTATCATTAGTTTGAAAGTCTACTGCTGTAGATGTGTTATACCACACTTTTAGTCTCATCTTGTGAAACTCTGGCAGTGTTCCTATCCTTGTCTCTATCACACACATAAACCTCCCAGAAACCATCCAGGGATCGTGTTCATATACAGAGTGAGTAGGTAAAAAATAAGCTTATATAAATGTAAAATACATTTTTATTAGTTTAGTTTAGTCGATGAATTAACGCCATTGCACGCGGTTTAATTCAAGTGCTCTGTTATTCTTCATATTATTGTAGAATCTCAGCGCAATGGACGAACTCCTTAGCACTGCTGATGATCCCCTAAAAGACGGGCTAGATATTTAATAAACCATTTCTTTTTTGTTATTTTGCCCAGGCAGCGGCCGTTACCCCTGCTCTTTTCGATTTCCAACTGCCTAGGATTTTTTAACGTGCGCGACACTGAACACGGGCGTCCGATCTCTACTATCCAGAGATCCGGGGAAATACCAGAAAGTCCACGTGAAAAAATCCGGGTCTCCACCGTGATTTGAACCCGCGACCTGCAACACCCGAGGCGACGTCTTACCTCGAAATGTAATGACAATTCGTTTAGTCTCTTCCTCTTTTTTTCGTGCAAACCCTCAGACTCGTACAAGCCATCGGACCTTTTTCGCGTTGATCATTGTTTCATGGAGATATTCTAAACGTTCCAAATTATTAGTTCTAACCCCGGAACGTCTCTTATCTTCGAGCGTTACACTTTTTGAACTTTTAGGCCACACAATTTTCATTCTCAGCTGAAATTAGGATTGGGACTATTCGATGTCCCGATTGTTACATTTATAAAAGTAGCAGTCTCCCGGTCAAGAAAATTGAGCAGTTTATCGAGTACGATGAACTGGTACACCTTATTGTTTAAAGATAAACAAGTCGGAAAATGCTAGAATGGTAGAAGATATTGCTTCAGCAGAACAAGCCGGTTGTAGGCTTCATTTATTTTCATACCTGAATCAATGAAGTGAACATCAGTTTCTCATAAGCTAGTAAGTTAGTTGCTCATCGCAAACAAAGATGGCGACATCATCAGATAGTTTTGTCTAGATGATGTAACTTTTGCTGTGTTTGGATACACGACGAGGGATGCCGTAATCGATTCGCTGAACGTTAGTTGCACACGACGAAATCTTTCTCTATCAATGTCATGCTTGCAAGTTTCGATTGTGTTCTATGAGCCATCGTTTTGATTGCAGTGTGGAGTAGCAATATTGAACAATTTTTCATCGGTAGATCAAACTAAATTTCCCATGTGCGTTAAGCGTTTAGCAACAATCGCTTTCTCTGTTGTCATTCCGCTTTGTTAGCGTCCGTTATTTCAGTCGCTCTCTGTTGTTTCAAACATTTCAATTTCAGATCTTTCTTGATAATATCTCGTATCGATTACTTTGAAATGTTCAAATCTCTTGAAATCTCCCTTTGTGTTCGATGAATTTCAGGTTAATCGCTCTGTGTTAACATTAACTATCGGACATCAACAATCCTCTGCGAATATATATCGTCTTCACTACCGGAACGGCGTTTGACCGAACCAGTTTTATCGACCTTGCGCAAAAGTTTCTTCAAACCACCATGCCACTAATCTGTGTTAGGAAACTATTTTCAAAATCATCTCGACCTGCATTGTTTGTTTACTTTGCGCAAAAACAGCTTATCGTGTGTCTTTTCTCCGGAGATAACACCGTTTGGAGCAGGCGGATCTAATGATGACTTCATCCAAAAATCACTCAAAAGTGGGTAATTCTAAAAGAAAGGCAACAATTAGTACTGTACTCATTTTTATTAAACTTCATAAGCCATTTTATGATAAATTTGTATTGGCTCATTTTTTTTCTATTCACTGAATACTTAAAGGAGCATTGTGGCGCAGTGGTTAGCGACCTGGCCTCGCATCTGAGTGGTCCTGGGTTCATTTCCCAGTTGAGACAAAAATGTTTTTCAGACCGTAACGCCCCGGGTCGACCCAGCCTTAAATGGGTATCGGTTCAGTCTGGGAAGTAAAAGCGGCGAGGGAGAGGAGATGACTAATGCCCTCATATAGCCGAGCCTTTGAAATGTGAGATCCCTAACATCTCATACCACAACGGCAGTAATGCTATGGGTTACTTATACTTAGTGTAATGCTACGAATGGTAACATACGAAGATTATAAAAATGTCACAAAATATGTAAATAAAAAAAAGCTATGAAGCAAGCACAAACAAATTATGCACATATAAACACAATAGATACGCAATGAGATATCAGGCTGTGCATCTCTGCTAGGGTGAGAGGCCAGGCTGTTGCTGAGCGGGCTAATGTATGCTGGACAATAACCTCCAGTACGAAAATCGAGATGGAATCAATGACCTCAACTTTATGATATGTATCTGAGACCTCTTTAACATGGGCAGTCATCATGTCATACTTCCTTGTCTCAGGAGGTGCAGAAGAGCATACTAACGCATGAGTGGGTGGCAGATGTAGGGAGTCTCAACTTCCAGGAGCTGGTGTGGATCTACTGTACTGGTCATGCTGATGTTCAGCGAATCTAAAGAGCTGACATCCTCGCGTCACAAGCATCAATTTTGTGCACATTAGATATGGATCATAAAATTTACTGACCACCAAGCCATAATAAGGAGATCAGTCTGTAACAAAAGATGGCATTACAAAGGCACAATTTAATCACCGAGTACCATACAGAGAGGTCAAGAATATCATCAGAAATAAGTATATCCTTTAGCACGGCTCATCATTTTTTACGAAAAATGTGCATCTCACTTTCGTAGTTGATTTCCAAAATTTGTAACTTTTATGTTTGTCAATAAATATGATTTTCTTGTGTGTAGAGACACAATTGAATAAAGAACTTGTGGGTGTTATTGTTTTTGTTGTGTGTTTGTTAGTTTCTGAGATACAAAAAGATGAAGTTGAACATTTTTGAAAATCTCGGAAAAAATTTGGACTCGACCGCTAGGCATAGCCGCTCCGATAGAAAACTATGGAAACCACAACAACGTATCGATACTGTGTTTACAATATCAACACAACTGTTAGTTTCCAATTCAAAAGTAGTTCTTTCATCTAAACAAACAAAATAAACAGATCTACTCGATAAAGATCTTTCCAAACAACCTACTTCACCTTTCGCAAAAGTCGGCCTGCTCCAAACGGCGTATACAAAATTAAAACTATTCAAAAGCCATTTGTAATCTAACATACGATACTTTAACCGGAAAAATATCGTGTATATAACTAAAAGCTGCCCATCGTTGTCGATGAGGACAACCTTACAACCAGTCTCAGATCTGATCAACGAGAGGATAGAGTCAAATGGAGAGACATGTTCAGACAACCTTACAACCAGTCTCAGATCTGATCAACGAGAGGATAGAGTCAAATGGAGAGACATGTTCAGACAACCTTACAACCAGTCTCAGATCTGATCAACGAGAGGATAGAGTCAAATGGAGAGACATGCTCAGACAACTTTACAACCAGTCTCAGATCTGATCAACGAGAGGATAGAGTCAAATGGAGAGACATGCTCAGACAACCTTATAACCAGTCTCAGATCTGATCAACGAGAGGATAGGGTCAAATGGAGAGACATGCTCAGACAACCTTACAACCAGTCTCAGATCTGATCAACGAGAGGATAGGGTCAAATGGAGAGACATGCTCAGACAACCTTACAACCAGTCTCAGATCTGATCAACGAGAGGATAGGGCAAATGGAGAGACATGCTCAGACAACCTTACAACCAGTGTCAGATCTGATCAACAAGAGGAAAGGGTCAAATGGAGAGACATGCTCAGACAACCTTACAACCAGTGTCAGATCTGATCAACGAGAGGATAGGGTCAAATGGAGAGACATGCTCAGACAACCTTACAACCAGTGTCAGATCTGATCAACGAGAGGATAGGGTCAAATGGAGAGACATGCTCAGACAACCTTACAACCAGTATCAGATCTGATCAACGAGAGGATAGGGTCAAATGGAGAGACATGCTCAGACAACCTTACAACCAATCTCAAGACTGAACAACCAGATAATTATAATAATGAGATATGAATACGGATGACATTTTGAATTTCATCGATGACATTCTGTTGGATGAAGACATTGCAATAAATGAATCCTTCATTCACTGAATGCAACTTTTAAAAGTCAAGCGAGAATCGAACGGAGTGAGACATTCGAGGACGGAACTGAAATCGGTACAACCAACGTGTTGCACGAACCATCAGTATCCACAACCTTCGCCATTTGCTGAGAGGGATTGAGAACCTATGGGTATACCCGAAGTGCAGTGAAGTCAATTATTAGGAACTGAGCAGAATGTTATTATTACTTTCTGTTTTAAAATTGTAAAAAAATGAACATACAAGAAACTGCTTTGGGAAAGAATTGTTGAATGGTTCATATTAATGTATTTTGGCTATTCGTAAGGTAACCAATGGCTTCTTCTCTTTTATGTACTTTACATGAGGGTTTGTCTATGGTCTACTTCACAACCTGGTAGTTATTTCCCTGGACAATATGGTGGACGTGTTTTTGTGATGATATTCAAACACGGAAGCAGACATTTTATCATAAGTAGATTATCAAGGCAGAACAAGCTGCTAATCCTACTATACATAGAGACTAGAGTTACGTTCCAAGGACCGAACCTGGTACCTTTACTGTAAGAAACAAGCTCCATAACCACTGTGCCACTGTATCGGAGATTATTGATTTATACCGCAAGGCAGAAAGCAACTGCCAGAAAGAGGCAGTCAGTTCTCTTTCCACTTATAGTCATCTGTCCTGCTCTAAGTGTGTTGCTTAGGTCGTTGTGAACCCGCGTCGTTGCACAATCTCTCTATTGTCATCAATCCACCTGCCACGCGGTCAGGCTCTTGCACTGAAGTCAGATATACCATAGTGGAAGTTGATGAAAGTGCATTCTCGTGAGAGGATCGAACTGGCGTATTCTTGACCTGGAGATGGGCTCTGCACAAGACGCAGTGCGACCATGCTTCGAATGTATTCGTGTCGCAGTCTGGGTTTTTGTTTGTAGCACAGTTGACCTTCCTCAAACACTTCATTTGACACGTCGAAAGTCTGCTATCGTGTGCCTTAGACAGAGGCCATGTCTTGCACTGGCAACACACAGTCACTATAAATATAGTTTTTCAGCTGTTGCTTTGTTACCAAACTAGTGCTCAGGCGCCTAAATAGTTGACAAAACTGTTAAGTCACTGCAGATGCTTCGTGACAGCTGGTCTCGATGTCTCTGTTGAGCCCACCCACCGTCTGCTGAAAAGATAATGTCTAAATACTTGAATTCGTGGGCCTGTTTAAGAGGGATAATACGAGGCGTGTTCAAATGAAATCGGACCTAACTGTACCATGTGTACATACGTACGATGCGCATGATGATGTCACTTCTGATGTAAACAGTACATACCAACTGTCAAGTTTGCAAAATGTCATTATCCTCCGACTCCTAGTTTTCTGAGCAGACTGTTGAAAACATGAGGGTGTTGTACGGAATCCGCTCAGAGTTGATAAGCGAGCGGTGATTCGGTTCCTAAAAGCTGAAGGATGTCAACCAGTTGACATTCAATGCAGGCAGTGTATGGTGACAAAAATGTGTCGAAGACAACAGTGGAGAACTGGACAGCGATGTTGACAGGAGGACGTGAGTTAACGCAAAAATATGCACGTGACCTGAACTCGAAAGATCTTTCGTTAACTCACGTCCTTCTTTAAACATCGTTGTCCAGTTCTATTAGTCCAAACACAAACACGCCAAAATATTATCAATATTGTTCTGTGTCCACGGTTGAAGGGGTCGTTGTCTTTCCAAAGTCAAGCAAATATCATGTTAAATATAACATACCTCCTAGAGGTGATGATGAGGGGAAGTCTGTACCAACACCTCATACAGCGGCGTTCGGCTCAGCGGTTACCAGCACTGCCGTGAGCAGAGGACATGTTCTATATTGGCGGAGGAGGAGGGAGGGGGGGGGGGGGGTTATAAACAATGAAAAAGTCTGGAGACAGGACTGCCCTGAACAGCAACTTCCCCAGGCTTAGTACGCCACAAGAAGGAGACCACCCACAAACTTACTAATAGCCAAATGAAAGTTCAAAAGGCAAAACCGTGTAAGAAAAAGGACGACAGATCTGATGGGCAATGACCACCATACTTAATACCAGGACTCTAATAATCAAATAAAGGCAGTTTTCGCAACGGTGCCATCGGGGATAAAGTGTGACGGTTCTGTTGTATTGACTAGATTTCAGCGTTTTCTGATACAAGGTTGTTCCGATCGTCGCAGACTTGCCTTCCTTGAAAGTTTGTTAGATGCTAATTTTCATCTGAATAAAATGAACGTGCCATGACATGGGAATTGAACTCAATCCTTTCCCCTGACATAATCAAACCACCCTGCCACTCAAATGCTGACAATGTCTACACAAATAAATATGGACACAGACGGAACGTGACTGACGTACCTGCCGAGTTTGTGGATAACTATAAAGAGAGGGGAGACAGTGGATGTAATGAATGCGTAGGCGAGAAGGTGATGGAGGGAGTAGGGAGAAGTATAGATGAGGAAGTGGAGAGAGTGGGAGAGGGTGTGTAGGAGGGGGTGTGAGAAATATTGCATGTAGGAGTAAGTAGGGGGGTAGTGTGATAGAGTGGGAAGGAGGGAGTGTGGGAAATATTGCATGTAGGGAGAGAGTGTGGGAAATATTGCACGTAGGAGTAAGTAGGGAGAGAGTGTGGGAAATATTGCATGTAGGGAGAGAGTGTGGGAAATATTGCATGTAGGAGTAAGTAGGGAGAGAGTGTGATAGGATGTGAAGGAGGGAGTGTGAGAAAGATTAGGTGTAGGAGTAAGTAGGGCCAGAGTGTGAATGGGTGTGAAGGAGGGAGTGTGAGAAATATTGCATGTAGGAGTAAGTAGGGAGAGAGTGTGGGAAATATTGCATGTAGGGAGAGAGTGTGGGAAATATTGCATGTAGGGAGAGAGTGTGGGAAATATTGCATGTAGGGAGAGAGTGTGGGAAATATTGCATGTAGGGAGAGAGTGTGGGAAATATTGCATGTAGGGAGAGAGTGTGGGAAATATTGCATGTAGGGAGAGAGTGTGGGAAATATTGCATGTAGGAGTAAGTAGGGGGGTAGTGTGATAGAGTGGGAAGGAGGGAGTGTGGGAAATATTGCATGTAGGGAGAGAGTGTGGGAAATATTGCATGTAGGAGTGAGTAGGGGGGTAGTGTGATAGAGTGGGAAGGAGGGAGTGTGGGAAATATTGCATGTAGGGAGAGAGTGTGGGAAATATTGCATGTAGGGAGAGAGTGTGGGAAATATTGCATGTAGGAGTAAGTAGGGGGGTAGTGTGATAGAGTGGGAAGGAGGGAGTGTGGGAAATATTGCATGTAGGAGTAAGTAGGGGGGTAGTGTGATAGAGTGGGAAGGAGGGAGTGTGGGAAATATTGCATGTAGGGAGAGAGTGTGGGAAATATTGCATGTAGGGAGAGAGTGTGGGAAATAGTGCATGTAGGAGTAAGTAGGGGGGTAGTGTGATAGAGTGGGAAGGAGGGAGTGTGAGAAAGATTAGGTGTAGGAGTAAGTAGGGAGAGAGTGTCATAGGGTGGGAAGGAGGGAGTGTGGGAAATATTGCATGTAGGAGTAAGTAGGGAGAGAGTGTGATAGGGTGGGAAGGAGGGAGTGTGAGAAAGATTAGGTGTAGGAGTAAGTAGGGAGAGAGTGTGATAGAGTGTGAAGGAGGGAGTGTTAGAAATATTGCATGTAGGAGTAAGTAGGGAGAGAGTGTGAGAAAGATTAGGTGTATGAGTAAGTAGGGAGGTAGTGTGATAGGGTGTGAAGGAGGGAGTGTGAGAAATAATAGCTGTGGGAGCAAGTAGGGAGGGTGGGGGAGTAATTTCTAGAGGTAGTAAGGATGGCAGATTGTAGAGGGAAAGCATTTAGTGAGGGTGTCTTGGAATAACAGAGATAGTGGAAGAGTGAGTATACGAATGTAGTGAGATTGTGTGAAGAAACGTTGGTGTGGGAGGTGGTAGAAAACGAATGAGAGATGGTATATTGAGAGAAGAAATGAGAGACGACGTTGGAGAATAAGTGAACAAAGGAAAGGTAGTGAGATACACAATTTAAGAGGTGAGATAGAGGGTGAGATCGGTGGAAGAGGTGATCAGTGGGTCGGGGAGGGGGTTGAATATGAGACAATAATGGAATGAGAGACAATGGGAAAAGATGCAATAAAGGTAGAGGATTATTCCTTTTTACTCGATCAAAAAAGCAATGACCTGACTGGGCCGTGTGCATCAATGGGCGGGGCCAAAGTGGGAGTATCCCTGACAATAATCCATATCTTTATTGGACAAGAAAGTTGGCTGGCCAGTCAGCCAGCACCCGACTAGAAAGCGCGAGGAAGGTGAGTCGCGCGTGATCCTGGGATGTGCAGTGTTGGGGTGTCTCTCTTTTCTGTCATTATCGAACCAGACCAGCTCGTTTCGAACTCACAATTGTAGAATTCACACGTGATGTTTATTTTATTAATAGCCAATATCATCCGCAGAGTTTGAGAACCATAATATCAGCCCTATCGCTTCTTACAGCACAGATTCCTCACCCGTACAGTTTAAGAACCATAATGGCAGAGCCATCGCTTCTTCATAGTAAAGATACCGAATTGCATCCCCATTTTCTCGAAACGACCCAGTTGATCCATCTGTAAATGGGTGGCTGGGTTTCTGTTATGTAAGAAAAGGCGGCGAGGAAGGAAGGTGGACACCTCACACCAAGTAAAAAGCTGTGACCTAATGCAATGCAGTATTTAACACTTTATCCTTGACAGCAGTGCATGCTATGAGCTGACCTTGACCTTTCTAATATCACTCATTTGAACTGCCCAGAAGGAAGAATAGGACCACTGCAACCTTCCCAAGCATATCGTAAAATGGGACTAAAGAGGTGTGTGCATGTGACCTATATTGAGGCATTGTTGAATTCCACAAAAGCTCACAAACATAATTAGACAGATGAATGAAAGTGTACAATGTAGAGTTATACACGAAGGAAAACTCCCAGAGCCATTCAAAATTAAATCAGGGGTATGGCAGGGTAGCCTACTGTCGCCTTTCCTGTTCATCCTGGCAGTGGACTGGATTAGGAAAGTAACAACAAATGAGAAAAATGGATTCCAGTGGACCTTGAACAGCTGGAGGACCTGGATTTCTGCCCCACAGCCAAAGCCAAATGCAAAGGAAACTGGATAGACTGGATTATACCTCTAAACAAGTCATTTTGAAGATCCATGAGGAAAAGAACAAAAATAAGTAGGGTCAATGCGACAAACACAGAACCAATCAGGCTGAGAGGAACGCCACTGGAAGAGGTAGAGGTATTTAAATACCTAGGAGGGACAGACGAGGATATAAAAACAAGGATACCAAAAGTAAGAACTGCATTAGGAATGTTGAAACTCATATGAAACTCCAAGTAAATAAGAAGAAAGACAAAAATAAGGATTTTCAATTCAAACGTGAAGTCAGTCCGGCTGTACTTACTTACTTACTTAGTCGCTCCTATTCTACCGTGAGGTGTAGAGGTCAGTCCGGCTGTATGTAGCGGAAACATGGAGGATGACCAAACGTAATGACATGAGACTGCAGGGTTTTGTCAACAGATGCCTGAGAAAGATTCTTCTTATAAAATGGTTTGTCAAAGTTACAAGCGACAGACTGTGGGAGAGCAGGACAAGGGAAATTGGAACAGGAAACCTTAGGAAGAAAGTGGAGATGGATAGGTCATACATTAAGACAGCTTCAGGCCAGTATCACCAGGCAATCCCTGTCATGGAACCCCCAGGGAAGGAGAGGCGTAGGCAGACCAAGGAATACATAGAGACAAGATCTGGAGGTGGAAGTAAAGAAAACAGGAAAAAGTTGGAAGGAAGTGGACAAAATTTGTTAGGACAGAGCTGCTTGGCGAGGTTTGGTTCATGGACAAAATTTCATAGGACAGAGCTGCTTGGCGAGGTTTGGTTCATGGACAAAATTTCATAGGACAGAGCTGCTTGGCGAGGTTTGGTTCATGGACAAAATTTCATAGGACAGAGCTGCTTGGCGAGGTTTGGTTCATGGACAAAATTTCATAGGACAGAGCTGCTTGGCGAGGTTTGGTTCATGGACAAAATTTCATAGGACAGAGCTGCTTGGCGAGGTTTGGTTCATGGACAAAATTTCATAGGACAGAGCTGCTTGGCGAGGTTTGGTTCATGGACAAAATTTCATAGGACAGAGCTGCTTGGCGAGGTTTGGTTCATGGACAAAATTTCATAGGACAGAGCTGCTTGGCGAGGTTTGGTTCATGGACAAAATTTCATAGGACAGAGCTGCTTGGCGAGGTTTGGTTCATGGACAAAATTTCATAGGACAGAGCTGCTTGGCGAGGTTTGGTTCATGGACAAAATTTCATAGGACAGAGCTGCTTGGCGAGGTTTGGTTCATGGACAAAATTTCATAGGACAGAGCTGCTTGGCGAGGTTTGGTTCATGGACAAAATTTCATAGGACAGAGCTGCTTGGCGAGGTTTGGTTCATGGACAAAATTTCATAGGACAGAGCTGCTTGGCGAGGTTTGGTTCATGGACAAAATTTCATAGGACAGAGCTGCTTGGCGAGGTTTGGTTCATGGACAAAATTTCATAGGACAGAGCTGCTTGGCGAGGTTTGGTTCATGGACAAAATTTCATAGGACAGAGCTGCTTGGCGAGGTTTGGTTCATGGACAAAATTTCATAGGACAGAGCTGCTTGGCGAGGTTTGGTTCATGGACAAAATTTCATAGGACAGAGCTGCTTGGCGAGGTTTGGTTCATGGCGTATGCACTTCTGGGTGATAGAAGGCGACAAATTTTATATTTTTAAAATGTAATTAAATTACATGTTTTTGTTTTGTGGGGGGGGGGGGGGGGGGGGGGTTGAGGATGTTAGATACAGTTTGCTTCTCTAGCCTTTGTCTTCTTCTTCTTTTTCTTCTTCCTCTGGCATTCGTCCTGAAAACGACATTTTGCCGTTGTGTCCTATTACACAGAGACTGCTCGACACATCCGATTTCAACATGTCACTTTTAGAGCCAGTGTGTCTTCTACCTTGATCACTTATCTCTTAGCCAGGCTGCATGGGCACAGTCTGTTTCCGGGGCCGTCACTTGTACACGGAATAGAGTTTTGGTCAGCTCTGGTTCGTTGATCGTGTTGCAAACAGCCAGCTACTAGTCAACTTGCAATTTGTTTATGCCATTTGTGATTTTACGTGTCATTTCTGGGATGATAATGATCGCACAGAGCCCTCTCTGTCGATCGGTTCAGTCATTCCTCCTTGAAGATGTTTTGAAGTGTTTGTTTTGCTGCCTGCATGTTGGCTGGTATGTTTATTTTAACCATTCTTGCTCCTAACTTTGTTAGTATGTCGGCAATCGTATTACCTGTTATGTTTATACGTCATGAAATCCATGGTGACTTTGAAGATGTGTTGGTTTTATGTCAACCGTTTTAACGAGTTTTGTAACTGCTTTGTTGTTAGTTCGCAGGTATAACTTAACTTGACTTAAATTAACGTTTTTATACTGGTTTAGAAGACTCATCAGTCTGTAGACAACCAGTCACATTTGCATTACCCTGCTTTAAAAGCTATGCACATCCAATCTATTCTTAAATGCATTAACTGTCTCTGCTTCCACCACCTCCTGTGGTAATGCATTCCAAGCATTCACCACTCTCTTACTAAAAAAATATTTCCTAATATCCAATCTGAATCTTTCTGTGCCCTCTTGTTCTTGTTGGTGGTTGTATTTTGAAAAAAACTTGTTATAGTCTAATTTTATCTTTCTTGCCATTATCTAATAAACCTTTATTTAGTCGCCTCGAATTCTTCTCTAGACACTATAGGCCGGTTTTTCTGAGTCTTTCCTCGTAACTGTAATTCTGGAATCCCACTATCAGTTTTGTCGCTCTTCTTTGTATCCTTTCCAGCATGTTTATATCCCCTCTACGATAAGGACTCCGCACCTGAACACAGTACTCCAATCTAGGTCTAACTAATGCTTTATACAGTTTGACTATCACCTCCTTACTCCTATGTTTAATTGTTATTGTTATCATACCTAAAATTGCATTTGCCTTATTCACTGCTACCTGGAGTTGCTCATTCATTTTTCCTGTATGCTCCATTATAACCCCTAGGTCCCTTTCCTTATCTATCATTCTAATATTGTTCTCGCCCATTCTGTAATTATGTTATATATTGGATCTACCCACTTGGATGACTGTACATTTATCTATATTAAACTCCATTTGCCATTTCACAGACCATTCTCGAATTTTATCTAAAGGTATTTTTCTAGTGACATTAGCAATAATCTTGAGTCGGCGAAGCCTATATAATTGGACGGCTTTTCCTGTCTTTGTTTCAACTACTTGAGTATGACCCGATTGGGAGTGTCCGTGGCTCTAGTTTCTACTTGCTAGGTATTTCAGCATTATCCGCACAGTTTACGTATCTCAAATATATTGCCATTTGGGCGCTTTATTTAAGCTCCAAGTCCGTCCTTTATTGTGGCCCTGTTGTTTGCGAATGCCCACAATGAGTAGGTTTACTCGTTTGTGCGCCCTGAAAAGGGTGTTTAGTGACGGGTTACAGTAGCTTTTCTCACATCCCGAGCGTGGACCGGAGCCTTCCAGTCGGCAGTGAGACGCTTGTCTTCGTCTAAAAGCAGTCATCTGTGTATGCAAGTATCTTAATGTTAGGGTAGCAGTTTATTGTCTTTAGTATTATTGGAATCAATTCTAATGCCATTGTACTTTCCAAAAGTATTGTGGTGTTAACTTATGTCCTAGGTAGATGACATCGTCTCTGGCTGTACAGCTGTGTTCCTGATTCTATTGTCACTCACTACACGTCCACCTGAAGTCGTCAACTGAAAACCAATGCCAACCAAATACATATATTGACTAGCTACTAAAATCTCCTGACATGTCATGAAAAGCTTGAAGGTTCTTCTTTCCCCACTACTTCATCTTCCTCGCTTTCTTCTTCCTCTCCCTCTTCTTCACTTTATACCTCGCCTTCACTCTTTTTTGTTTTTACTGTTTCCTTTTCTTTCGCTTCCTCTTTTCCCCTCCTTCCATTGCTTCCCCTTCTTCCTCTTCTTTGCGATCGTCTCCTTTTTTTAACCTCGCTTTCTTCTCCTTGCTTTTCATTTTCCTCTCTTCCTCCTATTCTTCATCCTTTTCTTCTTCTTCTTCTCCTTCTTCTCCTTTTTCTGTTTCAACTCCTTCCAATGCTTCTCCTCCTCTCTCTTCATCTACTTCTACGTCCTCTTTTCATGTTTCTTGTTCTTCCTCCTCGTTTTCATTGATTTTTCTCATGCTGCCTTTTCTTATTCTATGTCTGTCTTTTTCTTGCCATGAAAAACAAAGGAATGCTCTCTTGTTTCCCCCGCCATTTCATCTCATCTATCCACGTATACAGTTAAACGTCGTGGGGACGTTCAGCGATGGTAAGTCTGCCGTACCGTTCTTCGTGCCAACCTATGCAGATATTTTTTTCTTTCTCAAAACAGTCATACAGTCGTCTTTTTTGTTGTAGTTCCTGTCATATAATATTCAAAACACAGTCATACAGTCGTCTTATTTGTTGTAGTTCCTGTCGTATAATATTCAAAACACAGTCATACAGTCGTCTTATTTGTTGTAGTTCCTGTCGTATAATATTCAAAACACAGTCATACAGTCGTCTTATTTGTTGTAGTTCCTGTCATATAATATTCAAAACACAGTCATACAGTCGTCTTATTTGTTGTAGTTCCTGTCATATAATATTCAAAACACAGTCATACAGTCGTCTTATTTGTTGTAGTTCCTGTCGTATAATATTCAAAACACAGTCATACAGTCGTCTTATTTGTTGTAGTTCCTGTCGTATAATATTCAAAACACAGTCATACAGTCGTCTTATTTGTTGTAGTTCCTGTCACATAATATTCTTCTACTTCTTCTTCGCACGCAGTCAGACAGTAACCATTATTTTTTTCGAAAAAAGTGGCGGTCATCCTGAGGCTGCCGACACTGCCATATAGCTTGTCTTGCGGTTCCACTGGTGATGGCCACATCTGCTCTCTCTGATCCTCGTATGTCGGGCAGTTCTGCAGAAGATGTTCAGCGGTCATTTTCCCGGTACCACACGGGCATTCGTCGGTACCAACTATCTTCAATGTGTTGAATAGGTGGTACCTCAGTCTATTGTGGCCAGTGCGAAGTCTGAAGACAACGACCTGCTCTCTTCTGTTCAGCTGGTAATATGCATCGTTTTTGGTGAAACCAGTATGTTCGGTTTCCCATTTGGTCATGTATCTGGCTTTAATAAGCCGTTTTGATTCTTAGTACGTCATACTAGTATCTGTTTGTGGTAGTCTTGCGCCTTTTTTTGCCAGTCTGTCTGCCTCCTCGTTGCCTTGGATGTTGCAGTGTGATGGGACCCACTGTACCACTAACCCTTTTTGGTGCAGACTGCTGGCATAGTTGACAGAGTGCTGTTCTTAAGTCATTAAGCTCAGTGTTTTTCTGGCTTTTTAGCGCTGTGACTACGGCGAGAGCATCTGTAAGCAGGGCTAAATGGCTTTCATTTTCTTTATGTGTCACCATTTCACCACTGCCGCCCTCAGTGCCTCAGTGCCGGCTACTTACCAGTAGCGAATGACAGTGTTATTTTTCTGCCACTTGATAGGTTCAGGAATGCTCCTGCCCCTCCGTTCTGTGTAGTGTTTGTTACAGAACCGTCGGTGTATGCATGGGTCCAGTCCATGCTTGGGTAGTTTTTCGATATAAAGCTTAGGGTAGTATCTCTCCTTTCTTTTTCAGTCTGGCAGTTTTTGTTTCCAATACCTGGTATATTTTCTACCACCTCTGGAAATATATCCTGCCTCCAGGTAGGTTTTCGTACAGTAGTGATGTGCTTTGGTGTTGTTAGTGCGTTTATGGGATCTTCGTGCATCTTTGCTTTGGCTATTTCTGCAAAGTTTCTCCGCTTTAGTTTCCCATTTCCCAAATTGTTTAGTCTCTGGTGCATTGGATGGTCAGTCAGTCTTCGGAGTTTCTCTGACTGCAGCTGGGCTCTGCAGTCTCTTCTATCGGTCATGGATTGCAGTTTTGTAATCTTTTCAAGTTCTACAATTGGCGTTGACTTCATGCCTCCTGTTATAACTCTCATGGCTTGGTTTTGAAGTTTGCTAACTTTATCGAAGTTCGCCTTTGCTGCTGTTGTCCATGCCGCAATGCCATACTCGAGAACTGGTCTCACTCTTCCAGTGTACAGTTTCTGTAGTATGCTTTTGTCTGCTCCCCAGCTTGTGCCAGCAAGTTTCCGCATGATTGCCATTCTTTCTCTGGCTCTCATTCGGTTTCTCTCGATCTGACTTTTCCATGTCATGCGCCGATCAAATGTGACTCCCAGATAGTTTGGGTTGTCGTTTGGCTGCAGGAATTTGCCATTTAAACTTAATTTTGTATTTTGGGGTTTGATTGAAAGCGAGAATATTGTGCATGTGGTTCTCTCCTCGTTTATTTTGACCAGCCATCAATTCGCCCACTGTTCCAGCGATGTTAGGGCCTGCTGCATCCGATTTCTTGCTATGGTGATATTCTTTTCAGAGGTCCACATAGCCAGATCGTCTGCAAACATTGAGCTATGGACTCTTCTTGGTATATTCTCTGTAATGTCGTTTATATACACCAGGAAGAGTGTGGGTGACAGTACTCCCCCTTGGGGTACTCCCGGCTCGAGTGTCACCTTTTTGCTCATCTGCCCTTGTACTTGGACTCTGTCCGTTCTTTGTTTGAGGTAGTGGTTGATCCACTTGTACATTCTCCCACAAACTTCACTTCTCCTTAGCTTGACTCCAAGTCCGTCTTTCCAGACTTTGTCAAATGCCTTCTCCAGGTCCACCCAAACCGCTACTGTGTGTTTCTGTGCCTGGTAGGCATCTTCTATTTCCTGGGCTATGAGGATGACCTGGTCCTCAGTGGATCTGTGCTGTCTAAAGCCGGCTTGCTGTGGAATTAGTATTCGTTTTTCTTCCAGATGCCACATCAGTCTGGTGTTTATCATACGTTCCATCAGTTTGCCAACACAGCTCAGTAGGCTGATAGGCCTGTATCCATTCGGATCTGTTTTGTCCTTTCCATTTTTTGGTACTGGTACAAGTACTGCGTCTTTCCATGCCTGGGGTACAATTCCCCTTTTCCAGCTTTGGTTCAGGAACGATAGCAGTTTCCTCTTCGCTGTTTGGCCCAGCCCCATCAGCATTTCGTTTGTTATCCCGTCTTTTTTGGGAGATTTCCTTTTCTTTAATGTTCTCATGGCCTCTTCCATTTCACTCATTGTTAATTTGGCCACCATATGCTCTTCTGGTGCAGTATTGATGTTACATAATATTCAAAACACAGTCATACCGTCGTCTTATTTGTTGTAGTTCCTGTCACATAGTATTCAAAACACAGTCATACCGTCGTCTTATTTGTTGTAGTTCCTGTCATATAATATTCAAAACACAGGCATACAGTCGTCTTATTTGTTGTAGTTCCTGTCATATAATATTCAAAACACAGTCATACAGTCGTCTTATTTGTTGTAGTTCCTGTCATATAATATTCAAAACACAGGCATACAGTCGTCTTATTTGTTGTAGTTCCTGTCATATAATATTCAAAACACAGTCATACAGTCGTCTTATTTGTTGTAGTTCCTGTCATATAATATTCAAAACACAGTCATACAGTCGTCTTATTTGTTGTAGTTCCTGTCATATAATATTCAAAACACAGTCATACAGTCGTCTTATTTGTTGTAGTTTATGTCATATACTATTTATTGAGACATGGCAAAAGCTTTTCATGGACACCAACAGACCACGCACGGCGAGATGGGGAATGCCTCGTATTGGAAGGCCGTCTAGCGAAGATGTGTGGTAAGTCTGTGAACGACAATACCGGATTTTTTAATTTTTTGTTTTGCGTTCGCCTTATTTCACTAATCCCCAAGGCAGTGTGCGTTGCACTGTGGTTTTTCTTTTGCGCCTGTCGGCCCAGTGCATCCGACTTCAGCAAGCATTTTATGTAAGGGTCTGCTCCCTCCTGTATTTTCTAAGGGTTTGCTTCCCCGGGGTAACTACCGGTGCTGTGATAGGGATGGAACCCAGCACCTTCGGGTTGTGAGCCGCGCCACTTAACCACTAGGCCACGCCGTCCCCTCAATGCAGTATAAATGGGGACCCGTTGTGCGAGGCTTCAGTATAGGCATGTTACGTTAACGCTGTTTACACATACATACATACATACATACATACATACATACATACATACATACATACATACATATATACATACATATATATATATATTTACAAATGCGCTGTTTACATAACGCTGTTTATATACACACATGATGTGTATGTATATAATGTATGTATGTATGTATGAATCAATCAAAGGCCGTCCCTCATCTCAGTACATAGGCCATCGACAACATCGCGCCAGCGTACACGGCATAGGGCCAGCTTTTTCTGCATCTATCCAGGTGTCATTATTTAATTTTTTCTCCTTCTCATATTCTCTTCTCCGCGCATTTGTGGGTCTACCTCTCTCTCTTTTCCCCTGAGGATTCCATGTAAAAGCGTGTCTGGCTATGTTAGACTGTGCCTTACGCATTTTCTTCGCTTAATTTGTTGTTTCAATGGCTGTTGTTGGCTCCTTTCCCACAAGTCTTTATTCCTCACCATGTCCTGCCACTTAATGCCCATTATCCTTCGTAGGCATCTTTTAACTAAGGACTGGAGTCTTTGTTCTATGGACTTGGTCGTTCACCGTGTCTCCGCTCCATACAGCAACACCGACTTGACACCTGCGTTGAATATTCTAATTTTAGTATCAATCTGAATATCTCTGGATATGTATGCATACATGTGTGTAATTTGTATGTATGTACTTATTTATTTATATATGTGTGTGTATGTATGTTGATATGTATGTATGTGTATATTAGTAAGCCTGAGTCACACTGTGTTTAGCGCACGGTTGCACAGTGTATCCATCATCAGCAGACATGCATTTTGTATCTCATTCCCTAGCCTTGTGTTTACATGAAAGACAATAGTTCTTTGATGCCAGAGTTACTTCGCCTTGTAAACTTGTCATACAGCGCTACTGATCATGTCCTTACAAGATAACCAGATCTGTACACAATAAATAACTCTGTGATAGAACAAGGGAATACAAGTAGACACACGCATTCCTTCCTGGTGCAAACTACTTGCCCTCAATAAAATACGTTACAATATTCAGACTAAGAACAGGCCATTGTAGATTTAAAAATCAGGAGCTCAACAAATGAATGATCGTTCACATAGACATGTGCCCATGTTGATGGAACAAATGTCAACTCTACAAAAGAACTTTGTGGCGGTCCACCAAGCTGAAAGCATCGCACAAAGCACGAACTCCGTAGTTCCAACGATGACTCCAGGGATCCCTCCAGCGATGAACCTAGGGATCCCTCCAGCGATGAACCTAGGGATCCCTCCAGCGATGAACCTAGGGATCCCTCCAGCGATGAACCTAGGGATCCCTCCAGCGATGAACCTAGGGATCCCTCCAGCGATGAACCTAGGGATCCCTCCAGCGATGAACCTAGGGATCCCTTCAGCGATGAACCCATCGATCCCTCTAGCGATGAACCTAGGGATCCCTCCAGCGATGAACTCAGAGATCTCTCCAGTGATGAACCAATGGATCCCTCCAGCGATGAACCAATAGATCCCTCCAGCGATGAACCCAGGGATGCCTCCAGCGATGAACCCAGGGATCCCTCCAGCGATGAACCCAGGGATCCCTCCAGCGATGAACCAATGGATCCATCCAATGACGAACCCAGGGATCCCTTCACCGATGAACCCAGTGATCCCTCCAGCGATGAACCCATGTATTACGGAAAGACTGACATCATGAACCGACCGATGCAGCTCGAATTCGAACCCCTACCACCTGAACACGAAGCAAACGACTTAACTACACCGCCACGGAAAGCCTCGTTTATATTTATGAAGCTGCGATTATTTGACTTGACTTGGCTTCGTTCGTTCTCAATCTCCCGCTACCAAACCCTGAAAGGGCTTAAGTAGCAGAATGTAGTCTAGAGAACGGAATGCGTTGTGTCGTAGTTTACAGCTTGACTGCGATATTTGCACCTTTCGGTTCAACACATCCGACTTCAGCACGCATTTTTTTAGTACCGGGTTAGCATTGCCTCTTCGATCCCTTCTCCTTAGCCAGTCTGCTTGTTGCAGCCTGTTATCCAGGATCACCGCGTGGAGGTGTAGAAGGGTCTTGGCAGCTATGGTTCGCTGGCCCTGACGCTAGAATTTAGCTACGGGTCGCTGACCACTGCAGCTCATGCTCTGCTCAACATCTTGATCCCGCTGCGATTATTTGAGAGCGAACGAAGAAGAAGAGAAGAAGAAGACTCTCTATAGTGATCTTTTTCTAACATAAGTCACTCTTTTTCTTCTGCTTCTTCTTCTTCTTCTTCTTCTTCTTCTTCTTCTTCTTCTTCTTCTTCTTCTTCTTCTTACTCTTTATCATCCGTTTCTTCTTTAGCATTCGTCCTGAAAAAGGATGTTATCCCTTCTGTCGTAGTTTACAGCGGGACTGCTATATCTGCGTCTTTCGGTCCGATACATCCAATTTCAACTTTGTTTTCGGGCTGGGGAAGGGGGTGGAGAGTCCGAGTTTGCCTTCCAACTACAATCCTTATCCAAACTACACTAGTGCAGTATTTTTCCAGGATTTCCACTTGAAGGCGGAATAGGGGCTTGGTCAGCACTGGTTAAGCTCTCCCAGATGCAGGCAGCCAACTATGAGACTCTGGCTGCTGTCAATTCTGATATTAGCTGAACCTGATGGAAGCAGCCGTCTATGGCGGCTGTCAATTCTGATATTAGCTGAACCTGATGGAAGCAGCCAGCTATGGCTGCTGTCAATTCTGATATTAGCTGAACCTGATGGAAGCAGCCAGCTATGGCTGCTGTCAATTCTGATATTAGCTGAACCTGATGGAAGCAGCCGTCTATGGCTGCTGTCAATTCTGATATTAGCTGATCCTGATGGATGCAGCCAGCTATAGCTGCTGTCAATTCTGATATTAGCTGACCCTGATGGATGCAGCCTGCTGTGAGTCTCTGGCTGCTGTCAGCTCATTTGCCGTGTTGCATCTTCAGCCCTACATAACTCAGAGATATAGTTTATAGATCATCACACTTAGTTCATTTAGATTTCTCTTCTATTTTTATCTATTTTGTGGATCCTAAGTACAGCAACCACTGATATTATATTTGAACCCTCAGTACAGCAACCACTGATATTATGTTTGAACCCTCAGTACAGCAACCACTGATATTATATTTGGCTCCTCAGTGCAGCAACCACTGATATTATATTTGGCTCCTCAATACAACAACCACTGACACTCAATCTGGCTCCTCAATACAGCAACCACTAACAGTACATTGGCTCCTCAGTACTGGGGAACAAAAAACATGAAAAGAACTTGTAAAAGTTGGTTAAGGTTGAGTTTAATCAAAATTTTTTAATGGGTATGGTCAGATACCGCACCGAGACGAGAACACAAACAAAACCTTCGTTACGACCAATAGGCCTTCATCAGGGATAACAATACTGCAACCACTGATATTATGTTTGGTTCCACAGTCCTGCAATCACTTACATTATATTTAGCGCTTTAGTTCTGCAGCCGCTGACATTACATTTATGAAAGTACTACTTATCTCTTGTATTACCTTCTGTTACTTAATTCAAATGTCACGTTTAAGATAAATTGAAACCGTCAGTATACACAGAACATAGGAACAATCAGCTTTGAAAGAAATATAAATGAAATGTAAAACTCATTGTTGGCGTGAACCAGACTGCTAACTCATAACTCATCTCATCCATTCATGTTACTAACATAATAAACCCCTACCACAATAAAAGCGAAGGAGTCGGCTGACTTAGACGTCATTGGTTGAGCTCTTTTCTTGCGAGGCCGAGAACCTGAAAAACCGGTCCAACATCCGGCAGGCCACTTCCGTGACATGAACGCCAGACCCGTTACTCTGACGAAATATGTCAATAAGAAGGGCAGACAGTGGCAGTACGACACACCCCAAAGGTCACTCTACAAGACTTAACTACAAAGATAAATCAGTGTGTTGCGTTTTATGTACGAGGGACGTTCAAGTCAAACCGGGACTTTTAAAATGTATTTGTTTAAAGTAGTCAAAGGGACGATGAGGCTAACGTCTGGTCAGGCAAAACACACTGATCAGAGAATGTTAGCCAGGGTCAGGCAAAACACACTGATCAGAGAATGTTAGCCAGGGTCAGGCAAAACACACTGATCAGAGAATGTTAGTCAGGGTCAGGCAAAACACACTGATCAGAGAATGTTAGTCAGGTCAGGCAAAACACACTGATCAGAGAATGTTAGTCAGGGTCAGGCAAAACACACTGATCAGAGAATGTTAGTCAGGGTCAGGCAAAACACACTGATCAGAGAATGTTAGTCAGGGTCAGGCAAAACACACTGATCAGAGAATGTAAGTCAGGGTCAGGCAAAACACACTGATCAGAGAATGTAAGTCAGGGTCAGGCAAAACACACTGCTCAGAGAATGTTAGTCAGGGTCAGGCAAAACACACTGATCAGAGAATGTGAATGTCAGGGTCAGGCAAAACACACTGATCAGAGAATGTTAGTCAGGGTCAGGCAAAACACATTGATCAGAGAATGTAAGTCAGGGTCAGCAGAAATATCCTGGCTAAGACCCTCACCTGATGACCTCGTTGGTAGTCCTAGAAACGGGCTGTTGTCGAAGACAACAGTCTGGCTAACATGGTGAGGTCCGACGTGATCTCCGTAGTTGTGAGCGACACGCAGATGAGGCCAAGCATGGCACAACCGCCTGGAGGATCTCGGGCCGCCTTGTGAGGACACCTACTGCAAACCGTCACTTAACGCCATTTTCAGGGCGCACATAAGAGTAACGTACTCATTGTGGGTATTCGAAACAACAACAAATTAGTCAAAAAGCCATTTATTTTTTTGTTATAATCTCCTCCAAAGTGTATGCACTAATCCCAGCGTTTAAGTAATGCTTGAAAAGCTTCATCGTTCCAATATGTGTCAATATATCTGAACACATCCAGAACAGCCTGTAACATTCGTCATCAGTGTTGAAATGCTGACCTCCCATGATTTCTTTTAGGGGTCCAAACAGGTAGACCTCGCTTTGAGCGAGGTCTGGGCTGTAAGGTGGGTGTAGCAGTACCTCCCATCCAAGTTGCTGCAAAAGGCACGTAATGCGGTGAGGCGTATGAGATCGAGCGTTGGTTGGCTTGGCTTCGTTCGTTCTCAATCTCCCGCTTCCGAACCCTGAAAGGGCTTAAGTAGTAGAATGTAGTCCAGAGAACGGAATGCGTTGTGTCGTAGTTTACAGCTTGACTGCGATATTTGCACCTTTCGGTCCAACACATCCGACTTCAGCAAGAATATTTTGAGTACCGAGTTTCCATTCCCTCTTCGATCCCTTCTCTTAGCCAGTCTGCTCTGTTGCAGCATGTTATCCAGGATAACCGCGTGGAGGTGTAGAAAGGTCTTGGCAGCTCTGGTTCGCTGGCCCTGATTCTAGTAGTCAGCTATGGGTCACTGACCACTGCAGCTCATACGCTGCTCAGCTCTGGTTCGCTGGCCCTGACGCTAGCAGTCAGCTAATGGTCGCTGACCACTGCAGCTCATGCGCTGCTCAGCTCCGGTTCGCTGGCCCTGACGCTAGCAGTCAGCTATGGGTCGCTGACCACTGCAGCTCATGCGCTGCTCAGCTCTGGTTCGCTGGCCCTGACGCTAGTAGTCAGCTATGGGTCACTGACCGCTGCAGCTTATGCGCTGCTCAGCATCTTGATCCCATCGAGCGTTATCTTGCACGAGCAGGACGTCTTTTGTATCCAACCAGGGCGCTTTTTTCCGCAGATGGTTCTGCACATCACTCAATATGCGTATGTACCGTTCACTGTTGATAGAGCGTTCCACAGTCTGTATTTTCACAAGAATGACTGTGGTGGGTTGGGAGCCTCTACATCAGGGATCATCACACACAGATGTACGGGCTTCTCTAAAACGTTCACACCATTCAGATGTTTTACCGCGGCTAAGTGTCTCGTCACGGTATTGTGATTGCAGTCTTCTGTAAATTTCCGAAGATTTCACGCCTCATTTCACAGAAACGTCATCACAACACGCTGTTCCATGCAAGTACTAATAGTGTTGTTCGCCATTGTAATTTAACTGTCATGTTACTGGCTCATGGCAAGTAGGGCACCTAACAGCAATTGACCACAAGTGCCCTTAGCTAATGATACAAAAAGTTCCGGTTCTGTTTGAACGTCATCGTAAGTAGAACGAATACCTCTTAATTATAAAATGACCATAAAATGTAATATATGCCCCACCGCCAACAACTCCCTCTCCGTCCACACAAACAATCCCCGACCTTTCCTCAAAAATCTAGTTGATTTAAATAAATATTTGTTAAAGCCGCATAGAAGGAAATTCACACAAACATAACCTACTACGGAAAGCCTGCGACTACCTGGCAGCATGCATACACCAGCCTGTTTCTTCTTCTTCTTCTGCGTACACAGTCAGACAGTAACCATTATTTTCTCGAAAAAAGCGGCGGTCATCCTGAGACTCTCGCCACTACCATAGAGCTTGTCTTGCAGTTCCACTGGCAATGGCCACATCTGCTCTCTCTGATCCTCGTATGTCGGGCAGTTCTGCAGCAGATGTTCAGTGGTCATTTTACCAGTACCGCACGGGCATTCGTCGGTACACCCTATCTTCAATTTGTTGAATAGGTGGTACCTCAGTCTGTTGTGGCCAGTGCGAAGTCTGAAGACAACGACCTGCTCTCTTCGGTTCAACTGGTAATAGGCATCGTTTTTGGTGTAACCAGTATGTTCGGTTTCCCATTTGGTCATGTATCTGGCTTTGATAAGCCGTTTTGACTCTTCGTACGTCATACTGGTATCTGTTTGTGGTAGCCTTGCACCTTCTTTTGCCAGTCTGTCTGCCTCCTCGTTGCCTTGGATGTTGCAGTGTGACGGAACCCACTGTACCACTACCCTTTTTGGTGCGGACTGCCACCAGCCTGTTTGAATACCAGGATTTCAAGGTTTGCAAGTTTTTGCTGGTGTTGGTTTTTTTGTTGCTCTTCCTTTTTGAAGCTACTCATGCCGAGTTCCTCGCTCTAGACGATGTTCCCCTGGTGGCAGGTTACAGTAATTCTTCTTATTTCCTAACAGCGTTCTTAAGCATTACCCTGGCGGTTGTGCAATGTAAGATTTATTAGTATTCTCACAATTATAAGAATCACAGCGTCGATCCCAATCTGGTTGGCAAGATTGCTGAAGCACAGCCAGTTTCCTTGAGCACAAAGTGGAGCTAAGATGGGGGTCTTGGTCAGTATATTTCATCTGACCCTGACTAGAGGTGGGGTATTGGTCAGAATGTTTCATCTGACCCTGACGAGGTGGGGTCTTGGTCAGTATATTTCATCTGACCCTGACTAGAGGTAGGGTATTGGTCAGAATGTTTCATCTGACCCCGAATAGAGGTGGGGTCTTGGTCAGAATGTTTCATCTGGCCCTGACATGAAGTGAGGTCTTGGACAGTATGTTTCATCTGACCCTGAAGTGAAGTGGGGTCTTGGACAGTATGTTTCATCTGACCCTGGCGTGAGGTGGAGCCTTGGTCAGTATGTTTTATTTGACCATTACGTCACGTGGTGTTTTGGTCAGTATGTTTTTTTTCTGTGTGTGAGGGTGAGTGTGTGTGTGAGTAAGTGTGGGTGTGAGTGCGTGTGTATGTGTGTGTGTGTGTGAGTAAGTGTGGGTGTGAGTGCGTGTGTATGTGTATGAGTGTGTGAGTGTATATATATATATATATATATATACATACACACAATGTTATAAGCAAATCGAAACATTTGACGGGAATCGTGTGGTTTCACGTCACTAACAACTGTTTAGTGCCTCCTTGTACCACCCAAAATGATATTTCGTTTTAGGACCCCGGGCCAGTTTATTTTCTACTGACGATCAGTATCATCCGCTTACCATGGGTTGTCAGCCCCTGTTTTTCAATATTTTCCTGAGAGAACGTTACATTCATTTCAGAACCCGTGTCAAACGTTTGAAAACTCAGCTTTGTCTGGGTAGATTGGGGCGTTCCAGCGATCCATTATCGGCGCTATCCGTTGCTATACAGTTTTCATACACACAGCGTGACAGAGTTTCATATCTCGAATTTCCGGCCATTGAGAGCAATAATGGTGGAATTGTTGAGCACTAATTCCTGGTTAGGAGTATGATTAAAACCCTGTTACCGTCTCAGCTTGCACGCTGATCTGATTAGCTGCCCAGCGATATGGAAGATGCGACCGCCAGTAATTGCCCTCGGTATTAGCCTCAAGTCGTCGCTGCATGTGAAACATAAATCCAGCTGAGCACTTGACGCTTAGTAAATCGCTCAAAACTTGTCAAAATGTGCTTCCATAATTTGATGGAACGACTCTGTGCTGGATGGGTCATGTGAGAATGTACATTACTAATGACGCTAAATCTTAATCTGATTTTTTAGTCGCCTGTGCATGGTCTCCCTCTGCCCGCTTCTTTAATTCATCAGTCTACTATGCCCTAGTTTTAATATTCATAACTTATTCACACAGTCAACTCCTATAGTCATCAGTCAAGTATTCTTTCTTCCTCTGTCAGTTTTGTTATTCATGACTCCCCCCCCCCACCCCCCGCAGTTAGCTCCTAAATTCTTCAGTCAATGATTATTTCCTCTATCAGTGTTGTATTCATGACTGACTCCTTTGGGGAGGAGCCCTTTGTTGACGAGATAAACATGAGGCTGTTGACCAAACTGATCAGATAAATAAATGTCTTTTTTCAGTGGTAAACTCTATGTACAATGTCCCCCAAGTTTAAAAGGGAAATAAATGTCGCCATTGAAGATGTGGCAGAGTCTGGGTTTCGCTGATTAGTTACCTATCTTCCTCTTCTTCTTCGTTCGTTCTAAATCTCCCACCACCAAACCCTGAAAGGGTAAGTAGCAGAATGTAGTCCAGAGAACAGAATGCGTTGTGTCGTAGTTTATAGCTTGGCTGCGATATTTGCACCTTTCGGTCCAACACATCCGACTTCAGCAAGCATTTTTTGAGTACCAGGTTAGCTTTCCCTCTTCGATCCCTTCTCTTTAGCCAGTCTGCCCTGCTGCAGCCTGTTATCCAGGATCACCGCGTGGAGGTATAGAAAGGTCTTGGCAGCTCTGGTTCGCTGGCCCTGATTCTAGCAGTCAGCTATGGGCCGCTGACCACTGCAGCTCATGCGCTGCTCAGCATCTTGATCCCAGTTACCTATCTAAAGTGTTGCAACATGTATCTACACCACAATACGACTACATACGGTAAATAACACAGTAAACACTATACATGATTTATTAATTAAATAATATCAACAAAAATAATATTAGCAAAAAGAACGAAATACATCTGAACTAAGTGATCATATATTATATATATATTTATTAAATCTATCTCGGGGGTTTTAAGCACTAGCTTTCGTTAACTCCTCCAGCTAATGAAACTCAGTTCTAGCCGCTACACTCCTCTCCCCTTATCTGCACATCAACACACTCACAAACTGGCCTTCGCGATCGTATTATGTACTCTGTAGTTTTGCGCATTCACGGAATCTCAGATCCCTTCAGTCAGGTGATCTGTTCAACCACATTCGATCTATTCACGAATACGCAGGTGATCTGTGCGTTCATATGAAATTAGATTACGTCACTTATAGTCAGAATCATGTATTCACTTGTGGTCACTCACTCAGTCGATCTGTGCATACACATACTTCAGAACACACATTGTTCACTCTGTATCTTGCACATACGACACACATTCAGATCTCTCCTAGTTACAGGGTGTCCAACACACACACACTTATAGAGTGACTGGCCAAAATTCGAAGTCACCCTGCAACACATTCTCTCTCTTACAAACTCCTAGTCACCCTGCTAGCTACTAGCAGCCTATCAATCGCTCTCTCTAGTCAGCCTGCTAGCTAGGTTATCTCTTAGTCGCTCTCTCTCCAGGTCAGTCTGTTGAGTTCATCTTGGCCGAGTATTTTATAGTCTCAAGCAGCGTCATGGTTGTCCAATGGACTTCTGTTGGTTGTCTGACTAAGACATCACTCTAATTTGGATCTACCTCCAACTATTTGTTATTGTACGAATAACTCAGAATTCCTGTCACTCTAAATGTCGTAGCAGGCCGTGAAGGCATGTGATTGTCACCAATCCCCCACTACGCTAAAACGGAACGCCAGAGTGATCAGCTCCGAACCCCCACCTGTACTAGACACATTCTTTCCCTTAACCCGTCGTTTCTTCTGTCGTCTTAGTGTCCAGACGGTGAGTGCCCTTGGCACACATTCAGGTAACCCTTGTTCATAGTAGCCGGCCCCATCACCGCTGATCGTAACGCCCATGCTCCAGCTCGAACTGTTACAAACGGATAAACTTTATGTAGCCTGTCTGTCAAGTTTATAGGGGAAATAAATGTCATTTAAGGGCTAAACTCTATAGAGACGGTCTATCAAGTTTATAGGAGAAATAAATGTCATTTAAGGGCTAAGTTCTATGGAGATTGTCTTATCAAGTTTATAGAAGAAATAAATGTCATTTAAGGGCTGAACTCTATGGAGACGGTCTATCAAGTTTATACTGAAAATAAATGTCATTTAAGGGAGATACTCTCTGTTGACGAGATAAGTATAAGGCAGTTAGCCCAAATTGATTAGAAAAATAAATGTCGTCCATTAAGGGATTAACTCTATGTAGACTGTCCACCAAGTTTATAGGGAACATAAATGTCGTCATTTAAGGGATTAACTCTATGTAGACTGTCCACCAAGTTTATAGGGAACATAAATGTCGTCATTTAAGGGATATACCCTTTGTTGACGAGATAAGTATGGGACAGTCAGTAAAATTGATTAGCGAAATATATGTCGTTATTTTATTGACATCTTATATGAGATGCCTCCAATTGAAATCAATGCGGTTATTTGAGAAGGGACTGGGAAGCCCCTTGCCATTTATATTCCTGCTCTTAGCGCTTACCTTGAGCTGCTCACATTACTTAAGAATTATTACACTATCGACGCACACATCCTTATTAAACTATTCACCACGACATAACCCTTCTGTTTTCCTAGCATACTATTTCTGTTTCCATGGCAATCGTTCCGCGTGACCTATGACGCAAAACAAAAAGCGAGTCCCTGCGCCACGCTATTCGACCAAAACTGTTTCAATCTCTAGTCTATCGTATTATGCACACCTTTCAATGTGACACAGGTGCATGCAAACGGCCAGGGTTTGCCATAGACGTTAGCTAATTTAGTACGTGGGGATAAAAGGGTCTCTTTCCTAGGAAAAAAGCCGACATACGAATAGAAACTAAAACTGGTTACTTATGATGCAGTTGTTAAAATCTGGGGCTTAGCATAGCAAAGGTTATATTCGCATAGTTGTAATTGGAGGGTTTTTTTTATGTTGAGGAAGGAGTAGGTGGAATGAGAATCTATAAACAAACTGGGCATAGAATTGAGAGTAAACATCAGACGGCGATGTGATAGAGTTTAATCACGATTGTCACGGGGAATTCATACGCCCTAGGTAAATAGTCCCGGTTGAGCGTGAACATCAGGGGTGTTTGGCGATCGGTGCCACTTGGTGTGCGCACAGAGAATTAATTAGAATTGTGCACACATGCGCAAGTGGAGTGCTTGCTAGAGTGTTCTTTGTGAGCCACGTACACACATATTTATTTATCACTTGCAGGGGTACCTACTGTACAGCAAAACTGAAATAATGAAACACATTACAAACAGATACACTCATGCATCCATACAATGACCAGAGCGTCCACATTACAAATAGATACACACGCATTTATACACTGGCGAGAGCGTCCACATTACAAAGAGATACACACACGCATTTATACACATAAACAGATCTTAGCGCCACGCTTTCACCATAAAACACATGAACAGATCTTAGCGCCACGCTCTCACCATCAAACACATAAACAGATCTTAGCGCCACGCTCTCACCATAAAACACATGAACAGATCTTAGCGCCACGCTCTCACCATCAAACACATAAACAGATCTTAGAGACCATACTCTCGCCATCAAACATAAAAACAGATCTTAGAGACCATGCTCTCGCTATCAAACACATAAACAGATCTTAGCGCCACGCTCTCACCATGAAACATATAAGCACATCTTAGCGCCATGCTCTCAACGTCAAACATATAAACAGATCTTAGAGACCACGCTCTTGCCATCAAACACATAAACAGATCTTATAGACCAAGCTCTTGCCATCAAACACATAAACAGATCTTAGAGACCATTCTCTCGCCATCAAACACATAAACAGATCTCAGCGACACGCTCTCGCCATCAAACACATAAACAGATCTTAAGAGTCCACGCTCTCGCCATTAAACAGATCTCAGCGCCACGCTCTCACCATCAAAAACATAAACAAATCTTAGAGTCCACACTCTCGCCATCAAACACATAAACAGATCTTATAGGCTAAGCTCTCGCCATCAAACACATAAAACAGATCTTAGAGACCGTTCTCTCGCCATCAAACACATGAACAGATCTCAGTTACACGCTCTCGCCATTAAACACATAAACAGATCTCAGCGCCACGCTCTCACCATCAAAAACATAAACAGATCTTAGAGTCCACACTCTCGCCATTAAACACATAAACAGATCTTAGAGACCACGCTCTCGCCATCAAACACATAAACAGATCTTAAAGACCACGCTCTCGCTATCAAACACATAAACAGATCTTAGAGACCATGCTCTCACTATCAAACACATAAACAGATCTCAGCGACACGCTCTCGCCATCAAACACATAAACAGATCTTAGAGACCGCGCTTTCGCCATCAAATACATAAACAGATTTTAGAGACCACACTCTCGCCATCAATCACATAAACAGATCTTAGAGACCACGGTCTCGCCATTAAAAACATAAACAGATCTTAGAGACCACACTCTCGCCATCAAATACATAAACAGATCTTAGAGACCACGGTCTCGCCATTAAAAACATAAACAGATCTTAGAGACCACGCTCTCACCATCAAACACTGAAACAGATCTTAGCGCCACGCTCTCACCATCAAACATATAAACAGATCTTAGCGCCACGCTCTCACCATCAAACACATAAACAGATCTTAGCGCCACGCGCTCGCCATCAAACACATAAACAGATCTTAGCGCCACGCTCTCACCATCAAACACATAAACAGATCTTAGCGCCACGCTCTCGCCATCAAACACATAAACAGATCTTAGCGCCACGCTCTCACCATCAAACACATAAACAGATCTTAGCGCCATGCTCTCGCCATCAAACACATAAACAGATCTTAGCGCCACGCTCTCACCATCAAACACATAAACAGATCTTAGCGCCACGCTCCCGCCATCAAACACATAAACAGATCTTAGCGCCACGCTCTCACCATCAAACACATAAACAGATCTTAGCGCCACGCTCTCGCCATCAAACACATAAACAGATCTTAGTCCCACGCTCTCACCATCAAACACATAAACAGATCTTAGCGCCACGCTCTCACCATCAAACACATAAACAGATCTTAGTGCTACGCTCTCACCATCAAACACCTAAACAGATCTTAGCACCACGCTCTCGTCATCAAACACATAAACAGATCTGAGCGCCACGCTCTCACCATCAAACACATAAACAGATTTTAGCGCCACGCTCTCACCATCAAACACATAAACAGATCTTAGCACCACGCTCTCGCCATCAAACACATAAACAGATCTTAGCGCCACGCTCTCACCATCAAACACATAAACAGATCTTAGCGCCACGCTCTCACCATCAAACACATAAACAGATCTTAGCGCCACGCTCTCACCATCAAACACATAAACAGATTTTAGCGCCACGCTCTCACCATCAAACACATAAACAGATCTTAGCACCACGCTCTGGCCATCAAACACATAAACAGATCTTAGCGCCACGCTCTCACCATCAAACACATAAACAGATCTTAGCGCCACGCTCTCACCGTCAAACACATAAACAGATCTTAGCGCCACGCTCTCACCATCAAACAAATAAACAGATCTTAGCGCCACGCTCTCGCCATCAAACACATAAACTGATCTTAGCGCCACGCTCTCACCATCAAACACATAAACAGATCTTAGCGCCACGCTCTCACCATCAAACACATAAACAGATCTTAGCGCCACGCTCTCACCATCAAACAAATAAACAGATCTTAGCGCCACGCTCTCGCCATCAAACACATAAACTGATCTTAGCGCCACGCTCTCACCATCAAACACATAAACAGATCTTAGCACCACGCTCTCGCCATCAAACACATAAACAGATTTTAGCGCCACGCTCTCACCATCAAACACATAAACAGATCTTAGCGCCACGCTCTCACCATCAAACACATAAACAGATCTTAGCACCATGCTCTCACCATCAAACACATAAACAGATCTTAGCGCCACGCTCTCACCATCAAACACATAAACAGATCTTAGCACCACGCTCTCGCCATTGCATTTTTGTTGGGCTAGCTTCTGAGAGCGCACAAACCTAGCATAGGTACATACAGATGCACACATACATCCAA
Organism: Ariolimax columbianus; assembly: GCA_036924085.1. Lineage (NCBI taxonomy): Eukaryota > Metazoa > Mollusca > Gastropoda > Stylommatophora > Arionidae > Ariolimax > Ariolimax columbianus. Next base: position 18,297,427 of record JAVGWX010000005.1, on the reverse strand, counting down.
GCACTGGTTTATGCGTCTTAATATAGCTCAGTTTGACTACGGTCTAGGGTGGAATAGCCGCGCCTCCATCAGTAGAAACTAGTGAGGCAAGCACATACAATTAAAAAAAAAAAATATCACAGACGCGACACTCTACTATGGTAGACACGACACACTCCAATCACAAACACGACACACTACAATCACAAACACGACACACTACAATCACAAACACGACATACTCCAATCACAAACACGAGACACTACAGTCACAAACACGACACACTACAATCACAAACACGACACACTCCAATCACAAATACGACACACTCCAATCACAAATACGACACACTACAGTCACAAACACGACACACTACAATCACAAACACGACACACTCCAATCACAAACACGACACACTCCAATCACAAACACGACAAACTATAATCACAAACACGACACACTCCAATCACAAATACGACACAATACAATCACAAACACGACACACTACAATCATAAACACGACACACTACAGTCACAAACACGACACACTCCAATCACAAACACGATACACTACAGTCACAAACACGACACACTACAATCACAAACACGACACACTCCAATCACAAACACGACACACTACAGTCACAAACACGACACACTACAGTCACAAACACGACACACTACAGTCACAAACACGACACACTACAATCACAAACACGACACACTACAATCACAAACACGACACACTACAATCACAAAAACGACACACTACAATCACAGACACGACACACTACAATCACAAATACGACACACTCCAATCACAAACACGACACACTACAGTCACAAACACGACACACTACAATCACAAACACGACACACTCCAATCACAAACACGACACACTCCAATCACAAACACGACACACTACAATCACAAACACGACACACTCCAATCACAAACACGACACACTCCAATCACAAACACGACACACTACAATCATAAACACGACACACTACAGTCACAAACACGACACACTCCAATCACAAACACGACACACTACAGTCACAAACACGACACACTACAATCACAAACACGACACACTCCAATCACAAACACGACACACTACAGTCACAAACACGACACACTACAATCACAAACACGAAACACTACAATCACAAACACGACACACTACAGTCACAAACACGACACACTACAATCACAAACACGACACACTCCAATCACAAACACGACACACTACAGTCACAAACACGACACACTACAATCACAAACACGAAACACTACAATCACAAACACGACACACTACAATCACAAACACGACACACTACAATCACAAACACGACACACTACAGTCACAAACACGACACACTACAGTCACAAACACGACACACTACAATCACAAACAAAACATGCAACTATTTGAATACGAAACACTCGGCAGCTGAAGGTGTTGCTAAATAGCAACTTGAAATGTCATCATTTGGTAAAGATGATCAAGTTACAATCTTGGACACGTCTACACAATGTCCTTTTTCAGGACAGACACAGAAGAAGGAGGAGGAGGTGGTGGTGGATGTGGTGGGGGAGGAGGTGGAGGAGTTTGCTGAAGAGGAAGTGGTGGAGGAGGCGGATGTGGTGGTGGAGGACGAGGTGGAGGAGAAGGAGGTGGATGCGGATGGGGTGGTGGAGGAGAAGGAGGAGGCTGAGGAGGAGGTGGAGGCGGATGTAGTGGAGGAGAAGGCGGAAGAGACGGAGGAGGTGGTGGAGGAGGTGGAGGCGGATGTAGTGGAGGAGAAGGTTAAGGAAGAGGTGGAGGAGAAGGAGGAAGCTATGGAGGAGGTGGTGGAGGAGGAGGTGGAGGCGGATGTGGTGGAGGAGAAGGTGGAGAAGAAGGAGGTGGTGGTGGAGGCGCATGTGGTTGTGGGGGAGAAGGTTGAGGCGGAGGAGGAGGCTGAGGAGGAACAGGCGGAGGTGGATGAGAAGGTAAAGGAGGAGGTGGAGGAGAAGGAGGAAGCGAAGGTGGAGAAGGAAGTGGAAGATGTGGAGGAGGTGGATGAGGAGGAGGAGAAGAGAGCAGGTTCCATCCTTTCTTTCCCAAATAAGGAAAATTCCAGCATGTATAATCTTATTAAAAAATGGAATCTAATAAATAGATTCAATTTTTTTATAAGATTATACATGCTGAAAGCGCAAAATAAGATGTGATTTCGTTTTACGTTTCGCTTAAAAATAAAGCGTTTTACTGTAAAGAAGATCTGATTATTCATCCCTCGACAAGAGGTCCTTCTGGTTATATAAGGGCGTAGATAGAAGGTGAGGGTTGTCGTCCTAAAGCAGACATTGCCGTCAGAGACGAAGTGTTCTAAACTTGATTATACAAATGATCCACTGTCTCTGTTGCACGGAACATGCTGTTTATATAGCAAATGTAAAGGCGTAATGACACCATCAAGTTTGAGAAACACTGCGACAAAGCATCCTGTTTATAGACCTAGTCCGCCTCCGGTGAGGTTTTCCCGGCCGTTCGTGGCTCTGTTAGCATGATGGCGAAGTGTCGCCATTGGATTGGTCGAGAGGCTGGCGCTGTGATAGGAAGTTGATTAAAGACATTTGTGCCTGGAGCGAGTTAGCGCGGAGGGATTGGATGGGTGCTTGTTGGAGCGTGAAGGGGCAAAGTGTGTCGTGTGTCTGCGTGTCGTTGTGTGTGTGTGTTGTTATAGCTACTTTATGTGTTATGGGTCTAGTGTTTGTGATAACAGTGTGGCATGTTTGAAATAGTAGTGTAGTGTTTCGTATTCAAATAGTAGCATGTCGTGTCTGGGATTGGAGTGTATTGTGTTTATGACTGTAGTGTACCGTGATTGTTGTGATTGTAGTGTGTCGTGTCTATCATAGTAGAGTGTCGTGTCTCTGATATTAATATGTCGTGTCTGCGAAAGTAGTGTGTCGTGTCTGTGATAGTAGTGTATCGTATCTATGATAGTAGTGTATCGTATCTGTGATTGTAGTGTATCATGTATGTGATAGTAGTGTATCGTATCTGTGATTGTAGTGTATCATGTATGTGATAGTAGTGTATCGTATCTGTGATTGTAGTGTATCATGTATGTGATAGTAGTGTATCGTATCTGTGATTGCAGTGTATAGTATATGTGATTGTATTGTATCATGGCTGTGATTGTAGTGTATCATGTCTGTGATTGTAGTGTATCATGTCTGTGATAGTAGTGTATCATGTCTGTGATAGTAGTGTATTGTATATGTAATTGTGGTGTATCATGTCTGTGATTGTATTGTATCATGTCTGTGATTGTAGTGTATCATGTCTATGATTGTAGTGTATCATATATGTAATTGTAGTGTATAATATATGTGATTGTATTGCGTCATGTCTGTGATTGTAGTGTATCAGTTTTGTAGTGTATCATGTCTGTGATTGTAGTGTATCATGTCTGTGATTGTATTGTATCATATATGTGATTGTAGTGTATCATATATGTGAGTGTAGTGAATCATGTCTGTGATTGTAGGGTATCATGTCTTTGATTGAATTGAATCATATCTGTTATTGTATTGTATCATGTCTTTGATTGTAGTGTATCATATCTGTGATTGTAGTGTATCATGCCTGTGATTGTAGTGTATCATGTCTTTGATTGTAGTGTATCATATATGTGATTGTATTGTATCATGTCTGTGATTGTAGTGTATCATATATGTGATTGTAGTGTATCATGTCTGTGATTGTAGTGTATCATGCATGTGATTGTAGTGTATCATGTCTTTGATTGTAGTGTATCATATATGTGATTGTAGTGTATCATGTCTGTGATTGTAGTGTATCATGTCTGTGATTGTAGTGTATCATGTCTGTGATTGTAGTGTATCATGTCTGTGATTGTAGTGTATCATGTCTGTGATTGTAGTGTATCATGTCTGTGAAATCTGTGACTCTCAAATGTCGCAGTTATTGTGCTGTATTTTTATGTCTCTGTTTACCTTGAATGTGTTTCTCTGAAATGATACAAGCTATGAATCATTTGTTTCTTTAAGGTTCTGATAAATGTGACATGGTTTAATGGCGATTGTCTTGATCTGTATTTCTTTGTTTTCCTAGTATAGTGTTTGTCATCCGCTGAAAACATCTTCAGTCTATCAATCGATCAATGAAAACCTTTCAGCTGCCAATGGAGCACAGTTCTTCAACAAATGCACACCAAGTCCTCAGTAGAAGTGATCTATGCAACTGGCTTCAGGCGCCATGGTTAATTTATTGTCTAAAACCAGAAAACTATTTTTTGTGCACAATGTTAATTTATTTTTGCATGAACATCTTTCAAAGTTAATTCACATTGTCGAATTCAATTGATGTGTGAACATCTTTCAAACCTAATTCACTTTGTGGAATTCAATGATGTATGAACATCCTTCAAACCTAATTCACTTTGTGGAATTCAATTGGTGTATGAATATCCTTCAAACTTAATTCACTTTGTCGAATTCAATTGGTGTTCGGTATAAATATCATTCAAACCTAATTCACATTGTCGAATTCAATTGTTGTATGAACATCCTTCAAAGTTCATTCACTTTGTGAAATTCAGTTGTTGTATAACCATCCTTCAAACCTAATTCACGTTCTAGATTTCTTCTTCTTCTTCTTCTTCTTCTTCTTCTTCTTCTTCTTCCTCTTCTTCTTCGTCTTCTTCTTCTTCTTCGTTTATTCTCAATCTCCCGATACCAAGTCATGAAAAGGGCTTTGTAAATTGCAGGATGTATTCCTGAAAACGGAATACGTTGTATCATAGTTTACAGCTTAACTGCGATATTTGCACCTTTTTGTACGACACATCCGACTTCAACGATCATTTTTTTCAGTACCTGGTTGCCTTCCCTCTTCGATCCCTTCTCCTTAGCCAGTCTGCTCTTTTGCAGCCTGTTATCCAGGATCACCACGTGTAGGCGTAGAAGGGTCTTGGCAGCTCTGGTTCGCTGGCAGTCAGCTAAGGGTCGCTGACATGCTGCAGCTCATACACTGCCTGACATGCTGCAGCTCATACACTGCTCAGCATCTTGATCATTTGTCGATTTCGATTGTTGCATGAATATCCACTCAAACTGAGTTCACATCCTCCTCCTCAGATCAGCATGCTGGGGGGTATACAGTACATGTGGGTCTGTCACGTTTGAGAGGGTGCAGTAATATGCGCTGATGGTACATATCTTGACTTTGGTGTACAGTTGGTGTCTCATTCTGTTGTGGCCAGTTCGGAGACGTAGTATGATAAGTTGGTCTTTTCTGGCCAGTTGGTAGTACCCGTCCTCTGTGTGGTGTTTCGGTTGTTCTTCCTGTCACTTTACACTGCATTGCCCTTTCATTATGCCTTTTGCTTCTTCATAATGATGTTCTTACTTTATCTTCTCTCATACATTCGACAGTTTGTGTAGTTGACTAGCAGTGTAAATATTTTCTCAGCCGTAGTGCTCTTTAGAACTGCGCAGTAATTTAGGTCTGGATGTGAGCAACTCTTGTAATGGTTGAACTGCGTTGATATTGCCCAAAAAATTGTCATATTTCGTCTTCAAGTATCTGTGCTGTAGACAGACGGCAATCATTCATCCTGGCTAATATAATAAGGATCGAAGTTGAAAGGTAAACCCTGTCCCCAAAATGCCGAGCTAGAACCAGATATGCTGGGCCAAATGGCGCAGAAATCGAAATCTCCCTGTTTCCCAACATACACACCATCTTTGTCATGGCGAACACAACATGCGCATACACAGACGCATCCATATACTGGCCTATACGTCTTGAAATAACCTAAAAGATTACTGTCTGAGGTTGAAAGGGCGTGCCTTCGCTAGTAGAGTCCAGAAAGGCAAACATTTCACAAAACCAAAAGATTCACCAAAGCTTCAAGAACTAAGGGCCTGTAGTTTTAAAACTATCAAACTTTTTTTTAAGACTTCCAACAACCGCTTAGAAAAGGTTGTAACAACCTAGAGATTTTACGCTCCGGTGAACATGTAGGTTACCTTAGTAAGATAGGCTTGTTCTGGTGAATAACTTAGCTTTTAAATTACACTTGACGCTAGTAAACGGCATTTGTTGGTTACGAATGGTTTAGAGAATAAAAGTAACGTTAGGCGAATAGATAGAAATAAGGTAAAAAATAGTCCCGTAAATATAATAAAGGTAAAGTTAGTCACATATGTAATATAAAGAAAGAGTTAGTTTCATAGACAAAGCAAGGGTAAACAGTCTAAGTAAAGTAAAGAAAAAGTTAATCCCATAGATGAAATAAAGGTACAGTTAGCAACATAGGTAAATTCAAAGTAAAGTTAGGCATACAGGTAACATAACGGTAAAGTTGGTCATATTGATAGAATACAGGTAAGGGTAGCCACAAATGTAACATAGAGGTAAAGTTAGCCACATAGATAAATTAAAGGTAAAGTTAACCACATAGATAAAATAAAGGTGCACTTAGTCCGATAGATAAAATAAAGGTCAATTTAACCACATAGTTAAAATATTAGCTGTCTCATTGAATCAGACGCGAATTGCAGCGACCCATAGCTGACTGCTAGCGTCAGGGCCAGCGAACCATAGCTGCCAAGACCCTTGTACGCCTCCACGCGGTGATCCTGGATAACAGGCTGCAGCAGGCAGACTGGCTAAGAAGAAGGGATCGAAGATGGAATGCTAACCCGGTACTCAAAAAAATCTTGCTGAAGTCGGATGTGTTGGACCGAAAGGTGCAAATTTCGCAGCCAAGCTGTAAACTACGACACAACGCATTCCGTTCTCTGGACTACATTCTGCTACTTAAGCCCTTTCATCGTTTGGTAGTGGGAGATTGGGAACGAAGAAGAAGAAGAAGAAGACGCGAAAGGCGAGAACCTGGACAGACTGAACGGATTACAGTACTTGTCGACACAGTGCATTCCGTTCTCTCGACTATATCCTGCTACTTGCAAAGCCCTGTTCAGGAATTAGTAGCGGGGGATTCAGAACAAACGCAGAAGAAGAAGACAGTACTTGTATTATTTAAAAAAATGTACACCATTTTTTAATAGCTGAAGATGGCAGATCGGATACTTCTTCTCCTTCTTCGTACGCAGTCAGACAGTAACCATTATTTTTTCGAAAAAAGCGGCGGTCATCCTGAGGCTGTCGCCACTGCCATAGAGCTTGTCTTGCAGTTCCACTGGTGATGGCCACATCTGCTCTCTCTGATCCTCGTATGTCGGGCAGTTCTGCAGCAGATGTTCAGCGGTCATTTTACCGGTACCGCACGGGCATTCGTCGGTACCACCTATCTTCAATTTGTTGAATAGGTGGTATCTTAGTCTTTTGTGGCCAGTGCGAAGTCTGAAGACAACGACCTGCTCTCTTCGGTTCAACTGGTAATAGGCATCGTTTTTGGTGTAACCAGTATGTTCGGTTTCCCATTTGGCCATGTATCTGGCTTTGATAAGCCGTTTTGACTCTTAGTACGTCATACAGATCGGATACATATTTGGGAGCGGTAGTATAATACATCAAGTCACGATATATGTAGATGGGACTATACCACGTGTGCAACACAGACGAATCTCGTGCAGTGTTACATCAGTTGTCAGACAGGAGAATAAACCTTTTAAACGACACTTGAACTTCAAACGAGCCAAATGGGGCTCATTCGCATGTGACCTAGACAAGTAGGTATCTAAACTAGAGCCAGCCCCTGCAAAATGCGAGGGTTTTGTGGAACTAACAAAAATGGACTTTAGACGTCATATACCGAGAGGCCGCGCATAACCCAGCATCTTTCTGACTTTAACGAAGACTCAAAGGCACTACACCAGCATTACCAGCAACAATTTTTTTTTTTTTTGCGTTCGCCTTATAAATCTATTCCCCAAGGCGGTGTGCGTTGCACTGTGTGCATCCGACTTCAGCATGCATTTTATGTTAGGGTCAGCTTTCTCCTGCATTTCTAAGGGTTTGCTTCCCCGTGGTAACGACCGGTGCTGTGATGGGGATCGAACCCAGCACCTTTTGGTTGTGAGCCGTGCCACTTAAACACTAGCCCACGCAGTCCCCTCACCCAGCAACTATTTAAAAATAACTGCTTCTCAGATTAGACCATCCAGGATGGGGAAGGCCTACATGCCATTTCAGACTAGAAAACAAGGGACGGTGTGGGCTAGTGGTTAAGTGACACGGCCTACAACCAGGAGGTGTTTGGACTCTGGCACACTCGGGTTGTATTCTGACCAACCCGGGTCGGACTCTGGCACACTCGGGTTGTATTCTGACCAACCCGGGTCGACATCTGGCACACTCGGGTCGTATTCCGACCACCTCGGGTCAAAATCTGGCACACTCGGGGCGTGTTCTGACCACCTCAGGGCGTATTCTGACCACCTCGGGGTATATATTTTGACCAACTCGGGGCATTCTCTGACCACCTCCGGGCATATTCTGACCACCTCAGGACGTATTCTGACCACCCCCGGGCATATTCTGACCAACGCGAGGTATATATTTTTACCACCTCGCGGCATTTTCTGACCACCTCAAGGCGTTTTCTGACCACCAAACCACCTCAACGCGTATACAGGGCGCTAAGATCCGCATACTGAACTCCTCTGGTAGTCTACTGGACACTCCTGATACATACACAAAAACACAGACAAATGTAAAGCAAAGAACACTCTGGGCTTGAACCCCGCTCGTATGACGTACGAAGAGTCAAAACGGCTTATCAAAGCCAGATACATGACCAAATGGGAAACCGAACATACTGGTTACACCAAAAACGATGCCTATTACCAGTTGAACCGAAGAGAGCAGGTCGTTGTCTTCAGACTTTGCACTGGCCACAATAGACTGAGGTACCACCTATTCAACAAATTGAAGATAGGTGGTACCGACGAATGCCCGTGCGGTACTGGTAAAATGACCGCTGAACATCTGCTGCAGAACTGCCCGACATACGAGGATCAGAGAGAGCAGATGTGGCCATCACCAGTGGAACTGCAAGACAAGCTCTATGGCAGTGGCGACAGCCTCAGGATGACCGCCGCTTATTTCGAAAAAATGATGAAGGCCTATTGGTCGTAAAGTAGGTTTTGTTTGTGTTCTCGTCTCGGTGCGGTATCTGACCATACCCATTTTTAAATTTTTATTATACTGAACCTTAATCAACTTTTACTTTTTTTTTTTCATTTTTTTTCCCCATTACTTATATTCTAGTTCAATGAAGTCGAACACTTCATCCCTGACAGCGGTTTCTACCCGGACTACTTTTTCCCCAACGAATGCTCATTCCGCCCTACTGTAATGTCTGCCCATTCTGTCACATCATATTAATGGACGCTCATTAGTGCGAGTCCGTGTTATTGATCGCGCTTTGCCGTCACACTGCCACGCATGAAAGGCTGGGAAGGTGAGCAATCGATTTTGGGTGAAATCAATAGTGTCTTTCGACAAACGAGGTAATGTTAACTGTTTCCATAGTTAGCAAACAACAACGTTTAGATACATATGGACGAGGTAATATCAAAAACAATGTTTATATACATATGGACGAAGTAAAAGCAAAAAAAATGTTTATATACATATGGACGAGGTGATAGCAAAAACAATGTTTATATACATATGAACGAGGTAATAGTTAGTAAAATCAACGTTTATATACATATGGACGAGGTAATAGTTAGCAAAATCAACGTTTATATTCATATGGACGAGGTAATAGTTTGCAAAATCAACGTTTATATACATATAGACGAGGTGATAGTTAGCAAAATCAACGTTTATATACATATGGGTCGTTGTATGTAGACTTTTACTGATTGAAACGATGAGTCTACTCTGAAAGCTCTGAGTATCATACATGGAATATCCAGATGTATTATGCCAAGACTTTTATTCAAACTCAACTAAACTGATGTAGCTATCTTTGTCATTCTGACCTTTTCTTTAATATGGAGAATATGTGGTCGAGCATGATTAGTGAACAGCAGCAAGATAAATATGGACCTTTGTATATCAGTCGTAAAGGCATACAACACAGTTCAGCTAAATCCATCTTTGGTTGGTTGGCTTGTTGGTTGGTTGGTTGGTTGGCTGGTCGGTCGGTCGGTTGGGTGGTCGGTTGGTTGGTTGGTTGGTTCGGTGGTCGGTCGGTTGGTTGGTTGGTTGGTTGGTTGGACGGTCCGTTGGTTGGTTGGTTGGTTATTGTTTCAGTGGCTTATGTGCTCCTGTTTTCTGGCCCAATGCCATAAAGTTGAATCTGCAATTGTTTGTGAACATTTGATTAGTTCCTTACAAAGTGTTCCATTTGGCCTCGTAGGAAGAAACGCTTTCCTAAGACCAGCATACGCCATAAATTCAAAAAGATGGTGGTCAACAGTTTCATAGGGATGTGTGCACAGCCAGCACTCTGAAGCATGTTCTGATTGGTTTCTGTTCAAGTGACTTTTAAGTTGTATGTGTTCTTGGAACTCTTCCCCTTCCCTCTCTTGTCACCTCACTCAACTCTTCCCCTTCCCTCTCTTGTCACCTCACTCAACTCTCCCCCTTCCCTCTCTTGTCACCTCACTCAACTCTTCCCCTTCCCTCTCTTGTCACCTCACTCAACTCTTCCCCTTCCCTCTCTTGTCACCTCACTCAACTCTTCCCCTTCCCTCTCTTGTCACCTCACTCAACTCTTCCCCTTCCCTCTCTTGTCACCTCACTCAACTCTTCCCCTTCCCTCTCTTGTCACCTCACTCAACTCTTCCCCTTCCCTCTCTTGTCACCTCACTCAACTCTTCCCCTTCCCTCTCTTGTCACCTCACTCAACTCTTCCCCTTCCCTCTCTTGTCACCTCACTCAACTCTTCCCCTTCCCTCTCTTGTCACCTCACTCAACTCTTCCCCTTCCCTCTCTTGTCATCTCACTCAACTCTTCCCCTTCCCTCTCTTGTCACCTCACTCAACTCTTCCCCTTCCCTCTCTTGTCACCTCACTCAACTCTTCCCCTTCCCTCTCTTGTCACCTCACTCAACTCTCCCCCTTCCCTCTCTTGTCACCTCACTCAACTCTTCCCCTTCCCTCTCTTGTCACCTCACTCAACTCTTCCCCTTCCCTCTCTTGTCACCTCACTCAACTCTTCCCCTTCCCTCTCTTGTCACCTCACTCAACTCTTCCCCTTCTCTCTCTTGTCACCTCACTCTGTTTCATTTGACTCTGTCCTACAGTCACACTCTGTTTCATTTGACTCTGTCCAACAATCACACTCTTGTTTCATTTGACTCTGTCCTACAATCACACTCTTGTTTCATTTGACTCTGTCCAACAATCACACTCTTGTTTCATTTGACTCTGTCCTACAGTCACACTCTTGCACAACTTTCACACGCACCCTCAGGGTGAGACCCTTCCATTGCACTTTTATTGGGCTGGCTCCTGAGAGCGCACAAACCTAGCATAGGTACATACAGATGCACACATACATCCAAGCACTGGTTTATGCGTCTTAATATCGCCCAAATTGACTACGGTCTAGGGTGGAATAGGCGCGCCTCCGTAGAAAACTAGTGGGGCAAACACGTAAAATAAAAAGAAAAATTTTTAAAATGTCGAATGCAAAGTCGGAGAATTGTGATTTGGTCTCTCCTTTTCAGGAAGTTGATGTTGTCTTTGGGATGGCCATATGTTTATGTTTTGCTCTCGAACAGTGCCAAGGACATAGAACAAATAATTACATCAGTCCAGAAACATAGTGAAGCCTAGAATCTCTACCTGAACACAAAGAAAACAATTCAACTCCATTTTCTTAGCTTAATATGTTGTTCCAATGGATGTTATTGGTTCCTTTCCTATAGGTCTTCATTCCTCACATTATCGTTCATAGGCATCTATTAAGGAATGACTGAAGTCTTTGTTGTATGGCCTTGTTCGCCATGTCTCCGCTCCATACAGCAAAACCGACTTGGACACTGGCGATGAATATTATAACTTTTGGTGTGAATCTTAATCTCTCCGGTTCTCCAAATGTTGTTTAGCGACAAGAATGTCCGTCTTGCCTTTCCAATTCTGGTCCTTACGTCTGCATCTCCTGGTGTATCTATTGTGCTGTCCAAATAAATAATGGTATCTACTTCTTCCAACCGCTCTTCCTCCAGCACGATTTGTTCTTTGCTGAAAGTGGCTGAGTTGATATTCACTTCCAATTTGGCCGATTGTTCTTTTACACTATCCAATTTCTCTTGCAACTGTCCTGCAATTAATGTATCAAAATCATTATCCCATTATTTCAGATCAAAATACATGTTCCGTTTCTGCCATTTTACATAGCAAAAAAGCAAGTTTCTTCTTGACATGGTATTGATCTTAGCATTTATCACACCGTGCAATAAACAACCAGCGCGACTGTATTTAAACATGGAACGCTGGTATTGTAAACCAAACTGACAATCCCTAGACCTATGAGATATAGTGACCACCATACAAAATCTTAAAATACGGATATAACAGTGAGAGTATAGTTTTGCTGATACAAGTGCTATTGACGTCAGCGCATTGATATCGCTTGAATCGCTACCAACGTCTAATATGCCACATTAGATCTACCAATGTCTTGAAAGTATGAATTATCTTTGCCTGCTTTCCACTCATGTCGCATCTATTTCTTATAGACCTTTCGAATCTAGGACTAGGATATCGATGGTGTTCTAATGTACTCCTGATGATTTGCATTGACCCTTTAAATCCGTGTCACTTATACATAGGGGGAGGGTGTGTGTGTGTGCCCGCGTTTGTGTAAATAGCCAATTAACCGAGCCACTCATTTGTCGGTGTAACGCATGGACCATTATATGTAGGTGTATTTTGAAGAATCATACGGCTTGGCTTTTGGACATAAGGTAGTGGCATTTTCACAGTACACTCCGGAAATTGAAAAAAAAATGGTGGACAGACATCGAAACACATTTTAATATATTTAAATAGTTTTTCGTGATGACAAGCCATTTTCAAAATATCTGAATAGAAAAAGCTGATGGAAGCATTCTCAAGGATTTAGGGAACTGAAAAAAAATAGATTTGGTTCGTGATTATTCTGAAAAGGGCAAGTGATCTGATCACTTGAATAATGAAACGTGTTAGTTAATCGAATTATGATGAGGCTTTGTCTGCTCATACCCCTCCTATCTGGGGCGGAGAAGGGGTGAGGGGGAGAGCATATACCAGGTACTGTATCAAGTAAATTTCAAACATGATGGTCTTCAATACATATATTCTGCAATCTACTGACTTAACAAGTTGAAACATTAGAGATGGTCAGGTCAGTCAATTTGAGAAAGAATAAGGGAAACATGGCATAACACCAGCCATGGTTATGTGGTTTGTTTAGAGTAGCATAAATGGTGCCTAGCAGGCTGCGTGTTGACTTTGCTTTAGTGTTTCAGTCTATTAGAATGGCCTCGCATAATAGTTAACCAACCCACCGCGGCACTTGTCCCAACATCGCGGAGTAAAATAAGCTGCTCGAGGCTAGTGCGCTAAGCAGGAAATCCTCTTCCCGGCTACATTCAGCTCATACCAGAGCTGTGACCTGCACAGGGGCATCTGCCCCTATAGAAGATCAGGTCGACCAAGAACTAAGTCACGGAAACAGCACAAAGTTTCGTCAGATAATCAGCCTTTTCTGATACGTATCTATATTGTGTGTAATATCTCAGGAGCAAATGGGATGGTGATTTAACGGATTTTTTTTTTTTTTTTTGGGGGGGGGGGGGGGGGAGGTTGGTTCAAATTGTTAACTTTTGGTAACGTTTCTGTGATAACAGGTTACGGTTTTTCTTTTTTCATCATGTGGATTAATTAATTAAGGTTGCCTTCCTTGGTTTCCGTTAGAAGTTCTCCATATTGATTTTGCCTCTTGAGAGTCTATTGCGTGCTGTCGCTCTGCAATTACACAAGGTGATCGCCTGGCTGAGAAGGAGTCTCAGGGCAGCGATGGGGGAGCGTGACGCCAGAAAGCTTGCCGGCTAGGACATCCCAGATACTAACGCCATCCAGAGCGTGCTCCTCGCGAGGTAGGGTGTACTGATCCAGGATAGGACTGCACAGATCCAGAATAGGAATGCACAGATCCAGGATAGAACTGCACAGCCACCTACACACTCGTAAGCGGTCATGTCTCCCCACACAAATATGTGGCTGTCAAACCAACTTCGTTCGCGACGAGCAACTACTCCTAGTGTTGCTAATACTACTGCTACTGTTATTACTACTACTACCACTACTACTGCAACTGCTACTACTATTATTACTACTGCTGCGGCTGCTGCTGCTACTGCTACTACTACTACTACTACTACTACTAATACAACTACTATTACAACAACTGCTACTACTACTATTACAAAAACTGCTAAAACTACTACTACTATAACAACTGCTACACCTACTAGTACAACAACTACAACTACTACTACTACTACTACTACTATTATTATTACTACTGCTGCTGCTACTAATACAACTACTACTACTACACCTACTACACCTGCAATCACTAAAACAACTACTACTACCGCTATTAGAACTACTCCTGCAACTACTACTGCTAAGAATACAGCTACTGCTACTGCTACTAGTGCTACATCTACTAGTACTACCACTACTATTGCTACTTCGGCAACTACTACTGCTACTTTTACGTGTGCCATTCAAGAGTCTTTTGTGTCCATTCCTTCTCGTAGGGGACGATGAGGCTAATGTCTGGTCAGGAAAACACACTGATCAGACAATGTTAACCAGGGTCAAGCAAAACACACTGATCAGACAATGGTAGCCAGGGTCAGGCAAAACACACTGATCAGGCAATGTTAGCCAGGGTCAGGCAAAACACACTGATCAGACAACGTTAGCCAGAGTCAGACAAAACACATTGATCAGACAATGTTAGCCAGAGTCAGGCAAAACACACTGATCAGACAATGTTAGCCAGAGTCAGGCAAAACACACTGATAAGACAATGCTAGCCAGAGTCAGGCAAAACACACTGATCAGACAATGGTAGCCAGGGTCAGGCAAAACACACTGATCAGGCAATGTTAGCCAGGGTCAGGCAAAACACACTGATCAGACAACGTTAGCCAAAGTCAGACAAAACACACTGATCAGACAATGTTAACCAGAGTCAGACAAAACACACTGATCAGACAATGTTAGCCAGAGTCAGACAAAACACACTGATCAGAAAATGTTAGCCAGAGTCAGGCAAAACACACTGATCAGACGATGTTAGCCAGAGTCAGGCAAAACACACTGATCAGACGATGTTAGCCAGAGTCAGGCAAAACACACTGATCAGACGATGTTAGCCAGAGTCAGGCAAAACACACTGATCAGACAATGTTAGCCAGAGTCAGGCAAAACACACTGATAAGACAATGCTAGCCAGAGTCAGGCAAAACACACTGATCAGGCAATGTTAGCCAGGGTCAGGCAAAACACACTGATCAGACAACGTTAGCCATAGTCAGACAAAACAAACTGATCAGACAATGGTAGCCAGGGTCAGGATAAACACACTGATCAGGCAATGTTAGCCAGGGTCAGCCAAAACACACTGATCAGACAATGTTAGCCAGAGTCAGGCAAAACACACTGATCAGTGTTTATAGACACAATTGAATGAAGAACTTGTTGGTGTCGGTGTTGTTGTTGTGTGCTTGTTGGTTTCTGAGATACAAGAAGATGAATGTGAATTTTTCGGAAAAATTTAAATATTTGGACCTTCCCGGATAAGGCCTAGGCGCCCCGATGGAAAACCATGGAAACCATAACAAAGAATCGATACTGTGTTTACAATATCGACACAACTGTTGGTCTCCAATTCAAGCGTAGTTCTGTCACCTAAACAAGTAAAATGGGCGAATGTACAAGATAAAGATCTTTCCCAACAACCTACTTCACCTTTCCCCCCAAAAAGTCGGCCTGGCCCAATCGGTGGAAAAAATAATAAATCGGTCAAAAGCCATTTGTGATCTAGCATGCGGTGCTTTTACCGGCAAAAATCGTGTGTAGATGGACGTGACGAATCCAGCAGTATAAAAATGACTATTGGTAGGGTCACCGTACTTAGAGAAACAAAATATCAAATTTTTTCTTGTTGATAACTTGACGAGCTGGGCGTCTCAGACATCCTGGAGCGTGCTAAGGGCTCACCCGTTCTGAAATTCTATGACCACACAGTCTTCCATACCAAAATAACTGTGTGTACAGCTGTCACTTAGTTGTTTTTTTTGTTGTTTTTTTTTGTTTGTTTTTTTTGTGTTGTTGTTGTTGTTGTTGACCCAAAAGAGACCTTGATGCTGGGTTGTGAGTTGTGTGGGCAATTGATGAATTTGCACAAGCCTCACGGAGGTGGATGTCCCATTTTATGGCAGCATTATTGGCAGCTCCTGGCTCTGATTTACGGAAGGCAATACCATTCATCTCTTTGCTCAATACATGAAGAGAGTGGTCTCCCTGTAGGACAGACGTGTACCCTCTAGCCATGTGCCGGAGCGAGCAGAAATGCCCTGCTGACATGTGCGACCATCTCTAAGCGTTCTTGGTGGGCTGTTGGAGACATAGCAGGTCTTGACACTTTGTTTGATGCGCAGTCCGACGATGCGTAAGATTCGTCTCTCCTGCGATGACTGCACACGGGGTTATTCTCCTGCGGTGCAGGAGGTCCATTTTCCACGTGCGGAGTTGGATCTGAAAATGACAGTGGTATACCTCGCGACTTAAAAATGTGGTGCTTCGTGTGGTTACATTCTACTAAATTTGACCTATTGTTGTCCGTGGGTAAATTAACACACAGGTGCCCATGTGGCGATAGACTCGGTGGATTGCTCTAGCTTGGCCACAGTTTCTGTGTCGCCTGTGCCTTGCACGTGGTGATCGGTGGTCGATGCTTGTGGATTCAGTGGGAGGATGCGTCGACTGATGATGTATGGACTCACACTACAATTAGCCCATCGGTTATGTAGCAAGTGGGTGTGACAAATCACGAACGCTACAGTGTGCGCACATGTAGATGTGCACATATGTAGGTGTGTAGATATGTAGGTGTGTAGATATGTACGTATGAGTATAAATATGTGGACATTTTAATTTACACTTATGTATGTATTTATAGGTTTATATATGTATATCCCTTCTGCGGGCATCCTCACCACTATATATCCACACTTAATATAATTATACTACTACTACGTCAACCTTTTTTATCTATAATTATTTAATCAATTATCTACCTTTCTATTGTTCTTCTGTTCCTGAGCCTACCACACATTCAACACATAATTGACTGCGAGAGCTAGAGGGCACAGGTGAGATGAGGGATCTACAAGGTGACACACAAATCAGTGAATCGCTTACAAGTTGGAGTACATGAATGCGATGGAAAAATATGAGAGCAGGCAAAACCTGATACACCAAAACCAGACAGAAGGAAGTCAACACAGATGGGCCTCACAACAGAAGGAAGACACTTTTCAATTAATTTATATTGTACTCTTAATCCTTATGTATCAAGTATATTGTTTGTTATATTTCCCAATCATTCCATCTCATTCATTCTCGTTGTACACCTCACTACACTGCTATCTTCACAATTGTGTATAAAATGTATGAGGGGGTTTTATATTTATTTTATAAAATAGAAGGAAAAAAAAAAAAAAAAAAAGAAAGAAAGAAATCAGGAAACAAAAAAAAAGAGATCCGAATCAAGTATGACAGAAAATAAAAATAGTCCCAGGAAAACTATTGTGCATATTTATGCAAATACCTACGGCGGACAACTAGGAACATCAAAAGCGAGGAACAACGGGAGGAACATCACGGAAATACCAGGCTAGGTACAAACAGATACACACACGCATCCAAGCACTGGTTTATGCGTCTTAATATCGCCCAAATTGACTGCGGTCTGGGTCGGAATAGGCGCGCCTCCGCCAGTAGAAACTAGTGAGGCAAACACATAACGAAAGGATAATTAGAAGCGAGGAACAACGGGAGGAACATCACGGAAACACCAGGTTAGGTACAAACAGATACACACACGCATCCAAGCACTGGTTTATGCGTCTTAATATCGCCCAAATTGACTACGGTCTGGGGTGGAATAGGCGCGCCTCCGCCAGTAGAAACTAGTGAGGCAAACACATAAAATAAAAAAAAATAAAAACACACTGATCAGACAATGTTAGCCAGAGACAAGCAAAACACACTGATCAGACAATGTTAGCCAGAGTCAGGCAAAACACACTGATCAGACAATGTTAGCCAGAGTCAGACAAAACAAACTGATCAGACAATGTTAGCCAGGTTCAGGCAAAACACACTGATCACAGAATGTTAGCCAGAGTCAGGCAAAACACACTGATCAGAGAATGTTAGCCAGGGTCAGGCAAAACACACTGATCAGAGAATGTTAGCCAGGGTCAGGCAAAACACACTGATCAGAGAATGTTAGCCAGGGTCAGGCAAAACACACTGATCAGACAATGTTAGCCAGGGTCAGGCAAAACACACTGATCAGACAATGTTAGCCAGGGTCAGGAGAAATATACTGGCCAAGACCCTCACCTGACCTCCTCGTTGGTCGTCCTGAACACGGGATGTTGTCGAGGACAACAGTCTGGCTAAAAAGGTGAGGTTCGACGTGATCACCGTAGTAGTGAGCGACACGCAAATGAAGCCAAGCATAGCACATCTGCCTGAAGGTCCCTGCCCTACCTTCAACAGCACGCTCGGGATGTCAGGAAAGCTACTGCAACCCGCCACTTAACGTCATTTTCAGGACGCACATAAGAGTAGTCTACTCATTGTGGGCATTCGCAAACAACAAGAAGAAGAAACTTCTCATAGCGCTGTCCTCCTGTTGCATATTAACCAGTAATTTTATTTTGATTTTTGCACAACATGTCATCATTCTTTGTCATGTCCATAATATTTTATTTGTTTCATTGTTTTTCCCTTTTAGTTTTGCGTAGAAGAAGAATATCATTTTTCATTCATCGTTTATCCATGACTTAATTATTACATTGCCTTTGTTTCCATGAAATGCGCTCCATCCCTTTCTTTTTTGTTACATACCGTAAGTGTTACGCATCATTGGCGTCTTTCGTTTGGTCGTTCATTGTTCTTGTTTCTGCACCGTGCAGTAATGAATAATGTGAGTGCCACTTGATATCTTTATACTATTGAATGTATTTGAATTGTCATTGATTTCTCATATTTCTACATATTCCTACCTTTACTTCAGTTTCATTACTAGATTACTGGATTACTTAACTAAATTGGATATTACATGTCGAAGATATCAAATCCGTTTCATTTGTTCGGTTCTTTTTAATTCAAGTGCCATCTCCACATCGAGGTCGGCTGCAATGGATCTCCAGGGTACTCTAACACTTGCCGTAATGGTGCAATCTGAGAGGCTTTTTCCAGTCCATCTCCTGATGGTATCCACCCACTTAAAACATTGTCTGCCTCTTGAACGACTGCCTTTCATCCTACTTTCTAGTATGATCTTCAACAAGAATGTATGTCTTATTTGACCAAAATAACGTAACTGTCTAACCCTAATTTCGGTCATTAATTATCTTTTCACCCCCAACTTTTTAAATACCTCGAAATTTGTTTTCTTCTCTTTCCATGAAATGCGTCCCAATCTTCTATATACCCACATTTCGAAGGCTTCACTTACCTTTTACAACCTGTTATTCATTGTCCATGTTTCTGAGCCATAAAGTAATGACGAGTATACATACCATCTGATAATTCTCATTTTCAAATTATGATGTATCTGTTTGGATGTCAGTATGTGTCGTATGTTGTCAAATGTCATCTTGGCCATACCTATTTTATTTCTGATTTCTTTCTCACAGCTGCCATCTTCTGTTATTATATGACCTAGATAGGAGAAACTCTGTACCTATTCAATTAGTAGATTTTTTTATTTTGATCTGCAACATGGTTTCTTGTCACTTTTCCCAATTATCATAGCCTTTGTTTTTTTTATGTTCATGTCCAATCCAAACTCTTGTGTTATTGTGTATTTTCACTTGTTCAGGGTCCTAATAATTTATTTAATATTATTAGTATTCTTTTTAAAAATCAAAATCACTAGACGACAAATTGAGAGTGACCTAGGCTTCTCTTGAGAGACGCTTGGTCGGAATCACTCTCCCGAGCCAACACATACAAACACTCCACAATTATAACATACGACGATTATTCTTGGAGAATGATGCGGTGATCTGTGCAGACAATGCAAAATATAGATGGACAGGTCACATGTTGCAACGCAACGATGGTCAATGGAGCACGGCGACAGCAGACTGGTTCCCCCGAGTTAAAAAGAGACGATGCGTTGGTCCAACTCCCACAACAACATCCAAGAAGCCTTTTGGGGAAGGCTTACCACCCACTCGACTACCGTGGCCCAACGCAGAGTACGCTGGAGACGAAGTTGGGACCCGCAGCTACGCTGAGGAACGGGTCATTGTTTGAGTATTTTAATCAATTTTTGTTCATTTTCAGCCGACAATTTACAATTAGGCGCCATTATGTGAGACAAGGTATTTTCTCACCCTTGATTTCCACAATCACTGCAAGATCTCGCGGGACGGAATATCTTGGGGAGGCCGGCCACATGATCCTAGTATGAGACGGCGACGGTCCATAATAGAAACAATACTCTCCAGATGTGTTTGTGGAACGACCTCAGTGTTGGTAACTAGATCTTCACCAGTGGATTCCTATTCTTCTTCTTCTTTCTCTCACTCCCGCTACCAAAGCATGAAAAGGGTGTGGCAAGTAGCAGGATGTTGTGCAGAGAACAAAATGCGTTTTTTCGTAGTTTACAGCTTGATTGCGATATATGCACCTTTCGGTCCGACACATCTGACTTCAGCATGCATTTCTGAGTACCGGGTTAGTCTTCCATTCAACGATCCCTGCTCTGTTGCAGCCTGTTATCCAGAATCATCGCGTGTAGGTGTTCATGGGTCTTGGCAGTTCTGGTTTGCTGGTCCTGGCGCTAGCAGCTTATCCACTGCTCTATGGATGCGTTTTTACTGATAAGATTAAAGGTTTAAAACAGAGCATGGGGTGTTATTTCATGGTACTATCGTTTCTTCCAGTCGAATTGGTATCTAAGTCAGGTAACAATTCGGAGCCGCCGCTGGAGCTATGGAATTTGTACTTTGTTGTTGACACTTTAATCAATGACACAGGCGGATCATTTGGGATCATACAGGTGCAATAGAGTTATTTCTATTAACCATTTTCCTTTTCCATTTTGCGTTGACAGAATTGCGGAACAAACAGAACACTTAAATTAGGGGGCGGGTATGTGTGTGTGTATGCGTGTGTGGGTGTATGTGTGTTTGAGGCTCATCTTCTACTTTCTCTAAAGTTGGACACATCTTTGTACGAAGAATGAGAGAATGAAACATGATAATGTGGAGTAAACATCAAAGCTTATATTCGATGACGAGATGGATGAATAAATACAATACATCGATTACAATCATTGCATTCGGGTTCTGTTACCTGTTTTCTTTGTTGTTGTTCTACTGTTGTTTGTTGTAGTTTGTTTGTGTTTTGTGTGTGTGTGTGTGTGCTATTTTTTTAAATGGTGGTGGGATTGAGAAGCGGTTTCTTCTTCCGCCTACCAAAGTAGAGTAGCCCTGAAGAAGAGAAACAAAAGTGTAAGAGTCGATGGTCTGTAACATTGGTTGAACGGTATCTTTATTTCGTTAATGTATTTTCTAAACACGAGGCTGCTGCTGTTGCTGTTAACTTAACTTAACATCTTTATACTGGTTTAGAAGACCCTGCAGAGTCTGTATACAACCAGTTACATTTACATCACCTTGCTCTAAAATCTATGTTGAGTGCCTTCGTTGAGTAAGTTTACTCGTTTGTGCGTCCAGAAAATGGCGTTATGAGGCCGGTGACAGTATCTTTCGTCACATCCTGAGCGTGCTCATGAAGGTGGGTCAGTGTCCCCCATGCGGTTTGACATTAAATGCAGCTATTGTATGCGTTTCGTTCGGCTTATATATTAATGATTTAAGAGCAGTACTATGTCAACTATGCCAGCAGTCCGCACCAAAATGAGTAGTGATACAGTGGGTTCCATCCCACTGCAATATCCTAGGCAACGATGAGGCAGACAGACTGGCAAAAGAAGGTGCAAGACTACCACAACCAGATACTAGTATGGCATATGAAGAATCAAAACGGCTTATTAGAGCTAGATACACGACCAAATGGGAAACAGAACATACTGGCTACACAAAAAACGATGCCTATTACCAATTGAACAGAAGAGAGCAGGTCGTGGTCTTCAGACTTCGCACTGGTCACAATAGACTGAGGTGCCACCTATTCAACAAATTGAAGATAGGTGGCACCGACGACTGCCCGTGTGGTACCGGGAAAATGACCGCTGAGCATTTGCTTCAAAACTGCCCGACATACGAGGATCAGAGAGAGCAGATGTGGCCATCACCAGTGGCAACACTAGACAAGCTCTATTGCAGTGTCGACAACCTCAGGATGACCGCTGGTTTTTTCGAAAAATAAAGGTCGACGTCTGACTGCGTAAGAAGAAGAAGAAGAAGTTCGGCTTATACGACTCACCCTTTCTGTCGTCTTCTGTTGTTTCTGCTTTTTTTCCGTTTTTCTTTCTTTATTTTTTTTCTTTTTTATCTCTTCTTCTTTATTTATTCTACTGTTCTTCTGTTTTGCTTCTTGTATTCCTCTTTATTTCTTCTTCTTTTATTCTTAATTGCTTCTTCTTTTCTTCTGTATTATTCTTCTGTTCTTTATTTCTTCAACTTTTATTCTTTATATCTTCTTCTTTTCTTCTGTATTTATTCTTCCCTGCTCCTTTATTTCTTCTTATTTTCCCCTTAATTTCGGCTTCTTTTTTTCTTATTTTAATCGGTACTTTTTTCGCAAAATTTGTTCCTTCTAATTTGTTAATTTCTCGTCTACTTTTCTTCTCTTCCTTTCTTTTTCTTCTGTTTCCTTCCCATTTTTCTTCTTGCCTTCTTGTTATTGCTGTAATTTCTTCCTTTCGTCATCCCCTTCTTCTTGAACTCTTTTTACTGGTCCACCTATTGGCTCCTCTTGTAGTCATTCTTCTTCCTCCCCTAAATCCGGGCATACACTTTGTTGACACACCCATTTGAAAGTATATCTATAAATAGCCTATCTTTATCACGTTCGCGCCAGCAAACAGTAGTTCCCGAGAGGGTACAATCAAACTGGGACGGGAGGGGGGGGGGGCGGCAATAGTTATTTTGATGACATTCTTTGTCCTATATGCACCCACGCTGGGCGTACCGCTTTACTGTCTTCCAATTCTCACCTCCCTCCCTCCACCCTACTCGCCCCCTCTTCCCATCCCCTCCTCCAATTTAGAGGCCGTGTTGTTTCTTATCTTACTGCTAGAAGTAAGAAACGTTTGGGGGAGGGGGAGGAATGCATGGTGCGTAAATCTTTTCGGTGACTCTCTCTCAATCTCTTTACCTCTATTCCTTTTTCTCACACACTCTATTTCTTTCTCCCCATTTTTCTCCGTCACTCTCTTCTTGTGCCTCCCACTCTCTCCCTCTATCTGTATCCCTCTCACTTGTTTATCTCTTTCTTCTTTTTTCTTCTTCATCTCTCTCAATCCGACTTTCTCTCCCCCTTTTCGTTGACATTCTCTTCTCCCTATCTCTTTCCTCCATATATCGCTCTCCTTCACTCTCTGACTATATATATATGTCTCCGTCTCTCTCCCTCTCCCCTTGATCTCTCCATCACTCTTATCTTTCTCCTACGCTACCTCACTCCCTCATCTATTTTTCTACCCCCTCTCTCTCTTTCCAACTCTATTTATCCCTCTGGCTCTCCATCTATCTCAACTCTACCTCTATCGTCCACCCACTCTCTTCTTCTCTCTCTCACTATCTTTCTTCATCCCTTGTTTACAGCTCTGTTCAAGTAGCCCCTGTCTCCTTCATGTCTGTCTCGAGCTCTCTTCCCCCTATGTGTTTTGATCTGCCTCTATTTCTCTTGCCCTGGGTATTCCACGACAATGACTTTCTTGTAATGCTATTAGCTTATTTTCTTATTGAATGTCCTAACCAACGCCATGTAACACCCTCTCCTGGCGTCATGTTCGATTGGTACCCGACTGACTTTTTTAAACAGTTAACACATTCGTGATCTTGCCATATCATTTTAACCCTTCTATTTTGGACAGGCCCCAGTTAATGAAATTCTGTACCTTCTTCTTTGCTGCTTTCACTATTTTTCTTTGTTTCCGAGTTATACAATCGTACCGGACTTGACATTGAAGTTGAAGAATGTTATGTTTGTGTTCAATTTAGTTTCCTCCGGATACCCGGGTGCAATGAACGCTCATCACGTCTTTTTGTAATTTCATATTTTGATATCTTCTTCTGTAGTGGCTTCATCCATGAACTCTGGCCGCAGAGTCTGGTCTCAGCGAAGGCTCTCCCTGGAGACCAGGGTTCGTAGTTACTCCTCCTGCATTATCTCCATCCTCATGGGCGCCTCCGAGTTCTGGACACTACTACAGCAGGACCGAAAGCGTCTTGAGGCCTTCCGCCTGCGCAACCGGAGGCGCCTCCTCAGGATCGTCTGGCACGACATGATTTCCAACAGTGAAGTAGTTCGACCTACTCAACTTGCAGGCATTATCTCAACGATTGATCGCCGACGTCTCTCCTTCTTCGGTCACGTTGCTCGAATTTTCCGGAAAATCCCAGCTCAAGAGATTCTTCGACAGGCTGTGGGAAACCCGAGTTACGGGAAGAAGCCGTGGTCATCCTGTAGACATCCTCGGAGCCGCAACACCTGGCTAAAACAGATCACCACCTCCCCAACAGAACTACAGGCCGGCTGGGACGTGGCCATCAGACGCGGTCATGGACATGGTCATTCGACGTAACGTGCTCTGGTCAGCTAAGCTTACTTTTGATTGATTGATTGATTGATTGATTGATTGAAATGTTTACCCCCTACTCTGTCTATTATACGTGAAGATACGAATGCAAGTGAGTAAATGTGTGACAAACACTATTTTTTGTAAACTGGGACACGAACTTGACAACCATTTAATATTGCCTTTACATTGTTCCCTTTTTCTCTATTGTTTTATGTTTTTCTTCTTTTATCTGTTTTCCTCACTAGTTTCTACCGGCGAAGGCGCGCCTAATTCACCCCCAGACCGTAGTCAATTGGGCGATATCAAGACGCATAAACCAGTGCTTGGATGTATGTGTGCGTCTGTATGTACCTATACTAGGTTTGTGCGCTCTCAGAAGCTAGCCCAACCAAAGTGCAATGGAAGGGTCTCACTCCGAGGGCGCGCGTGAATGTTGGGCAAGAGTGTGACTGTAGGACAGAGTCAAATGAAACAGAGTCAAGTGAGAAGAGAGAGAAGCTCCAGGATGTGCCCTTTTATTTCTCAACATAATTTCCACATACACTTATCCTGTCGCTTTACCAGTCCACCAAAACGCGTAGCATGTAAGTCTTTGGTCTGCTGTCACAACCACATTTCCACTGTTCAACCTCTTCGTAATTCGCGAAACGTCATCCGCCAGCATAATGCTGTAGGCTAAACTATGCAAACACTATATTGCAGTTGATACACTGTCTATCGTTACACGTTTTCAGCTCGAATTATCCGCCGCACAGATGAGTTCATTGCAATATGAACAATACGACCAGGTGGGAGCTTCATCAGTAATTTTCTAGCGTACCTGAGGAAATGGATTGACACAGCTATGCACCGCTTTACACAACAAGCTCTTTTCACCGTAAAACTGGAAACATTCCCTTACCAGTATATATTGCAGACAGTTTTTCTGCTGGTCCATTCTATAGAAACTGTAAGACATAGGACAAATAAAACAAGACTTCTTGTTCCTAAGAATCGACTTCACTGCACTCTAGGCATACCCATAGGTGCTAGATCTCTCCGAAGCGTGGAGATACAGATGGTTCATGTAGCTCGTTGACTGATGTATGACGCCAGAGCAATAGCAGGTGTCGGTTGTTTTCTTCATGTTGGATGTATCAATTGGTGACTATTCGCTATGATTGGCGATGCTTCCGGACGGGAATTATTGGTTCCCAATCTATAGCCGACACTAATATTCACTAAAAGCAACAATCTATGTTTCGTATCGCGTCTGCTCAGTACTAATTGTCAAGATATGTACGGTTGTGTACTTTCTTTTCAAAAAATTGATGACGTCGTCGGAATGGTCATCTCTGAGCACAGAGAGCTGTGTGCATTCTTGTGACGTAGTCCGCAAATGAATTTCGGTTATAAATTGTTCATGTCTAGTAGATTTCCATGAACAAAACTGCTTCTAAATTTGTCTTTGTTTCCCGAATATCTTCACAATCTCGTTGGCCCACTGCCTTCTCTAGGTTTCAAGCATGCTGAATTATCTATGTATAATATACTTGTGTAGAAGCTTGTGGCCTGAGCGTTTCCATTTCTTCTCCATTTCTGATCCATTTCTTCATTTCTGCTCCTTTTCTGTTCCATTTCTATTTAATTTCTGCCCCATTTCTGTTTCAATTTTTATGTTTCTGCTCTTCTGCTCCATTTGTCCTCTTCTGCTCCATTTCTGCTCCATTTATCTTCCACCTCTGCTCCATTTCTCTTCCATTTCAGTTTTATTTCATTTCTATTTCATTTCTGCTCCATTTCTATTCCATTTCTGATAAATTTCTGTTCCATTTCTGCTCTATTTCTGTTCCATTTCTGCTCAATTTCTGCTTCATTTTTGTTCAAATTATGGAAGTAGGTTTGACAGCAGGTTACAGCTCCTCATCTAATATCCTTAAACGTGCTGAAGAAGGTGAACTGCGTCAGCCTGGTTGTAGTGCAGTGATGTTCTTCTCAGTTGGTTCACTATTATTAGGATCATTGTGTAAATACGCATCACGTTTGACAGACTGCTGTAACGCAAGCTGTTTCCGCAAGAATGACAAAAGCGTGAGGCGAGGTCTAGATCAGTATGTTTCACTTGACCTTGACGTCAGTCTTGTCTCGTCTCCCAAAGAAGAGACGCGTCCAAGTCAACTCTTGAAAGGTTAGAAGAAAGAAGAAAACAGCAACGCCATCTTGAAATATTCAAAGAATACGAGATTTCGCGTGAACGTCATTTGTGTACACGCGCTCGCGTGAGTGTGTGTGTCTTTGAGCGCGTGTGTGTTCGCTTGAGCGTGTGTCTGTGCGTATGGGAGAATAATTAAGATAAAGGTCTCTCATCTCCTCACAGAAATGGTTCAGGTGTTCTGTCCACAAAAATATCCTGTCGCACGTTCAGCTAATGAAATCAATTGAATAGTCGCATCTGCGTCATATTATGTAACCTGGCAGCAGTCGACCGTGAAATCAATGGAACGATAGAAATGTATGCACATCTCCTGCCCTAAGCCAAGTTGACAGAAAAATCGAAATTAAGGCTGGCTCAGCCACACAGCACCGAAACAAACATGGCTGCTGCGAGCGCGTTGATAAAATGCCACGCCCCCTTAACATCATTTGCAGCGCTCAGCCAACCTCGAAGGTGAGGTTATGCTTCAGGAAATCCCCACCCTTCCATGAAGGAGGGTGGAGGAAAGAAACTCGCGTGTTCAGAACTACCATATATGGAATGTGTCCTTCTGCACATTTACCCCTTCCCCATCCTTACACCATTTCGTGTTTCATTCTCTCCCACTCTGTCCTTCCCTCTCTCTCTCTCTTTCTCTTATCCGTATTTCCTTTATTTTCTTTCTTATTCGCATGGATTATCGATTTCTTTTTCTCTCTCTCCTCTCTCTTTTTCTCTCCTTCTTAATATCATTAAATATGATCCTTCTTTCTTATTCGCACGGACTACCGTTCTTCTACTCTTTCTCTCTTTTCTACTCTCTCTTTTCAATCTCTCTCTCACTGACGCTCTCTTTTTTCATATCGATCTTATTAGCATGTACAAACGCTTTCTCTCTTGTTATCCTCCCGCCGCCACGCCCTCTCATTATCTTTATCTTTCATAACGCTGTCAGTAAGCACTCTCATAATCTCTTTCTTATTCGCATGGTCAAACAACGTTTCCTCTCACTCACTCCCTCCCTCTCTCCCCCTCCCTCTCTCTCCCTCCCTCTCTCTCCCTCCCTCTTTTGATCGATCGATCGATTGATTGGTCTCTTCGTTCCAAGTGAAACACATGCCTACATCTACAGGCGACCCTTTATCAGAAATCTGAACCGGAGGATTGTATGTGCTGGTTTCAGTAGCAATAGTTTTACATTAGGAAGTTGCTAACTCTATTTTCAACACTGTGTAGTTGCCTTTTGGAACTTTTTTTGATAATTACAATTATCCAATTATTTTCAACCCAGGTACCATTTTGCTGCGCTTTCTCTCTCTCTCCCTGTCTCTCTCTCTCTCTGTCTCTCTCTGTTTCTCTCTCTCTGTCTCTCTCTCTCTGTATCTCTCTGTCTCTCTCTCTTTCTCTCTATCTCTCTCTGTCTCTCTCTCACTCTCTGTCTCTCTCTCTGTCTCTCTCTATGTCTCTCTCTCTCTGTCTCGCTCTCTGTCTCTCTCTGTCTCTCCCTGTCTCTCCCTGTCTCTCTCTGTCTCTATCTCTCTCTGTCTCTCTCTCTGTCTCTCTCTCTGTCTCTCTCTCTATCTATCTCTTTCTCTCTCGTGGCGACTTGACGTTTATTAGTCACATCTTACTACCCAAACGTGCATGTGTGTGGGTTTCTGGAACAGCTAGGTCGTGTTCCTGTAAGAAAAGACAGGGACCCATTTACAGATGGATAGACTGAAGCGTGCCGCTATCGCCCCATTGTCTATGTTGGGAGTTGCAAGTGCTTGAACCAATCTCCCACTGAGATATTAAACTGTGTTTTTGTATATTTCATTTCGTGTGCCACAGTCTGGTGTAGCACGCTGACAAACGGACTTTCTTCAACCCGACGAGAGAAATCTAAGACGTTTATGTGGGGAAACGTGTGGATATCTGAAAGATAAATTGAATGGAGACTAGGGAAATCTAAGACGTTTTTGTGGTGAAATTTATGTGGTTATCTGAGAGATAAATTGTATGATGGTGAGAGAAATCTAAGACGTTTTTGTGGTGAAATTTATGTGAATATCTGAGGGATACATTGTATGGAGCCTAGGGAAATCTAAGACGTTTAGTGGTGAAATTTATGTGGTTATTTGAGACATAAATTGTATGGGGTCTAGGGAAATCTAAGACGTTTAGTGGTGAAATTTATGTGGTTATTTGAGACATAAATTGTATGGGGTCTAGGGAAATCTAAGACGTTTAGTGGTGACATTTATGTGGTTATTTGAGACATAAATTGTATGGGGTCTAGGGAAATCTAAGACGTTTAGTGGTGACATTTATGTGGTTATTTGAGACATAAATTGTATGGGGTCTAGGGAAATCTAAGACGTTTAGTGGTGAAATTTATGTGGTTATTTGAGACATAAATTGTATGGGGCCTAGGGAAATCTAAGACGTTTATGTGGTGAAATATGAATGAGCATTTGAGGGATAAATTGTATACGGACTAAGGAAATTCTAAGACGTTTATGGTGAAATATGTGTGGGCATTTGAGGAATAAATTGAATGGCATCGAGAGAAATTTAAGACGTTTTTATGGTAAAATTTATATGGTTTTCTGAGAGATAAATTGTATGAGGACTAGAAAAATATAAGACGTTTATATGGGGAAATATGTGTGGGCATTCGAGGGACTATTGTATGGGGGCTAGGGAAATCTAAGACGTTTGTGGTGAAATATATGATTATCTTAGGAATAAATAGTTTGGGAACGAGAAAGATCTAACACACGTGGTGACGTTAATGTCCAACATATATGCTATTTTGTAGAGCATAATTGTATGTTTACGAGAGAAATTTAAGACAGACGGCCGTGTTTATGAAGGAAGTAGATTTTGTTATTAGAGAGCGAACGATCAAAAAAAGATTTGTCTCTTATAATCTTTGGTCGCCAAACCATGCAATCATCATCTTTCAGCTTCCTGTGGAGCACATGCCTTAACAAAATACACCTCATATCTATCCAAGACCATCTTATCCAGCTCTGAGAACGTCTTTCACATTTCCCTTTTGCTTGTTTCGAACTCTCTTCTCCTTGTGTGTTTTAGTCTTCCACTATTTCTTTTGCCATGGGGATTCCAGACAAGAGTCTGTCTTGTAATGATGTCAGCTAGTTTCTCAAATATGTGGTATATCCAATGCCAGCGCCTCTTCCTCATTGATATATGTCTGGTTCATTCCAACTGTTTCACACCAGTGATTTTGTTATAATTTTAAATCCTTTATTCTAGACAATAGTCCATGTATAAGAATCGGGACATTTCTGGTTGTTGTCTTTGTTTTTCTCCATGTCTCAGAACCATACACGTTGCTTACCAACGTAATAGCTTACTTAATAGCCTACTTAATAGCTTACTTAATAGCTTACTTAATAACTTACTTAATAACGTACTTAATAACTTACTTAAAAACTTACTTAATAGCTTACTTAATAGCCTACTTAATAGCTTACTTAATAACTTACTTAATAACGTACTTAATAGCTTACTTAAAAACGTACTTAATAGCTTACTTAATAACTTACTTAATAACTTACTTAATAACTTACTTAATAGCTTACATAATAACTTACTTAATAGCTTACTTAATAACTTACTTAATAACTTACTTAATAGCTTACATAATAACTTACTTAATAGCTTACTTAATAACGTACTTTATAACTTATCAAATAACTTACTTAATAACTTACTTAATAACTTACTTGAAATGCCATTTGTCACATCAGGAATCATAATGAGCTGAAGATCAATTTTAGTAAACAAATGCGTTGCGTCTGTCCTTGTAAACCTGTGCTGTTGCAGTATATATGTGCCACTATAATACAACATAATTCAACACTTGTTACACTACAACATAATTCTACGCATGCATAATTCAACATCAATTACACTATAATACAACAATTCAACACATGTAACACTATAATACAACAATTCATCACATGTTACACTATAATACACCTAATTCAACACATGTTACACTATAATACAACAATTCAACACATGTAACACTATAATACAACAATTGAACACATGATACACTATAATACAACATAATTTAACACATTTTACACTATAATACAACATAATTCAACACATGTAACACTATAATACAACATAATTCAACACATGTACACTATAATACAACATAATTCAACACATGTTACACTATAATACAACATAATTCAACACATGTTACACTACAACATAATGCGTCGCTTATCATGTCTAACCCTGATTCACCCAAAAGGACTCAACTTTGATTGTAAAGAGTATGTCCGCCAAAAGTAGGCACCATAACCTTTGTCAAAAGTAGGCACCATAACCTGTGTAACTTAACAACAGGGATATCTGTTATATATTCTCTCCATCTTCCAAGTAGTTATCTCGCTCCCTATAACCTTACAACTATACAGTATCCAACAGCATTTAGATAGAACGCCATAACAATTATAACACAACTGCCGTCTCGAAAAACAGATCTAGTCCTACAGTGAATTACAGCCTAATGTGGGATCCTTGCAACGAGAAAGCAGATGAACTCGCGAAAGCCGAAAGTGCCGACACGCAGACTAGCAATTTACAGAGTTATAATAAAGCAGAGGTACTCATCAAACGATCCAGGAGGACGGAATGGAGAGGCCAGCACAAAGAATACAAGCCAGAAAATAGCAGCTTAGACAAATTTGGTAGAGATGGACAGACAAAGATCTTCAAACAGAACGGGTCATTGCAGAAGCTAGACCCACATCCACAGAATGGATCTTGGAGACACCCCCACGTGCGATTTTTAGCATCTAAGCAAATACCAGAACATATCTGCAGAACTGCCTTACTTATACAGAGCATAGAGAGGCAGTCTGGACCGAAAAGCTGAGTTGTCCGACGAAGACCTGAAACACACCGCCTTCTTTGTGAACCACACCGTGTTAGAAGAAGAAGATGTTTCGTACTCCATCTGCACCTTCCTCATGCCTAGTAAGCAGAAGGAATGAAACAACTCACACAATTACTACTAATAGTCAAATAGAAGTCCGAAAGACAAATCAGGGACAATACAGAACGACACCTTCTAAGGTCGGACTAAATAGATTTGCAAAACAAAAGAATACCGTTTGATTACTTAACACCAGACACTGATCTGTCTGATTGACTATCGGGATTTCAATAGTCCTTCAGAAATAGAAAATGCTGTTTAGAACCGCCCAGTCGAGTGTCAAAAGGCTAGATTGAGTCGATATCTATGTACTCTCTGTGTGTTTGTAAAGCTAAAGTAGACCTAATTGTTTGAGTGCGTGTCGATAGTGTATTCCGGTTTCCATAGTAATTGTAAATCTATGCCTTAGAGCGAGGATGACGAACGCGTTTTTTGTGAAGTCTCAGGGCAAAATGTAGAACGTAATGTAAAACGTAATGTAGAACGTAACGTAGAACGTAATGTAAAACGTAATGTAGAACGTAATGTAGAACGTAATGTAGAACGTAATGCAAAACGTAATGTAGAACGTAATGTAAAACGTAATGTAGAACGTAATGTAAAACGTAATGTAGAACGTAATGCAAAACGTAATGTAGAACGTAATGTAGAACGTAATGTAGAACGTAATATAGAACATAATGTAGAACGTAATGCAGAACGTAATGTAGAACGTAATGTAGAACGTAATGTAGAACGTAATACAAAACGTAATGTAGAACGTAATGCAGAACGTAATGTAGAACGTAATGTAAAACGTAATGTAAAACGTAATGTAGAAGTATTTTACATACGTCATAAAAAATCGAAGTCGCTAATCTTTATTGCTCGGAGCTATACTGTAATGTATGTACTTAATTGAGATGCGTTAAAAGAGTAAAACAAATTAAACTGAAATAAGGGATACATCTGCTAAAGGCAGTCCTGGGGATTGAGCAGGATGTAGCCATGTTAAAGGCGTAGTTCTTTGGAGCGTCTGATAAGCGTGTTGATATTGTATTTGTTGTTGTTACGGGCCCAGCAGCATTCAGGCTCTCACCCTTCAGCACAATGACATGTAATAGTATATGTACGTGTTTGTTAGTTGTTCCATTTATCTGGCCTCTGTGGAAGAAGCATTTTCATATCAAATTTGAACGCCGAGCACTTAAAGAGATGATGATCAACAGTTTCGTATGGGTGTCCACGTAGCATTCACTCTGGAGTGTGTTCTGCTTCGATTCTGTTCAGGTGCTTGTTATGTGGGATGTTTAAGATTATTAGTCGGGAAATGAAACTC
>JAVGWX010000005.1:18196450-18258950 GCA_036924085.1 Ariolimax columbianus | reverse complement strand
GGTGGGATTGAGTCTGCAATGAAGCGGTGTCTCTTAGGCCCATTCGGTGAAGGTGGGATTGAGTCTGCAATGAAGCGGTGTCTCTTAGGCCAAGTCTGTGAAGGTGGTCCTGAGTCTGCAATGAAGCGGTGTCTCTTAGGCCAAGTCTGTGAAGGTGGGATTGAGTCTGCAATGAAGCGGTGTCTCTTAGGCCCAATCTGTGAAGGTGGGATTGAGTCTGCAATGAAGCGGTGTCTCTTAGGCCAAGTCTGTGAAGGTGCGATTGAGTCTGCAATGAAGCGGTGTCTCTTAGGCCCATTCTGTGAAGGTGGTCTTGAGTCTGCAATGAAGCGGTGTCTCTTAAGCCAAGTCTGTGAAGGTGGTCTTGAGTCTGCATTGAAGCTGTATCTCTTAAGCCCATTCTGTGAAGGTGGGCTTGAGTCTGCAATGAAGCGATGTCTCTTAAGCCAAGTCTGTGAAGGAGGGCTTTAGTCTGCAATTTAGCGGTGTCTCTTAAGCCAAGTCTGTGAAGGTGGGCTTGAGTCTGTAATGAAGCGGTGTCTCTTAAGCAAAGTCTGTGAAGGAGGGCTTTAGTCTGCAATGAAGCGGTGTCTCTTAAGCCAAGTCAGTGAAGGTGGTCTTGAGTCGGCAATTAAGCGGTGTCTCTTAAGCCAAGTCTGTGAAGGTGGTCTTGAGTCGGCAATGAAGCGGTGTCTCTCGAGCCAAGTCTGTGAAGCTGGTCTTGAGTCTGCATTGAAGCTGTATCTCTTAAGCCCATTCTGTGAAGGTGGGATTGAGTCTGCAATGAAGCGGTGTCTCTTAGGCCAAGTCTGTGAAGGTGGGATTGAGTCTGCAATGAAGCGGTGTCTCTTAGGCCCATTCTGTGAAGGTGGTCTTGAGTCTGCAATGAAGCGGTGTCTCTTAGGCCAAGTCTGTGAAGGTGGGATTGAGTCTGCAATGAAGCGGTGTCTCTTAGGCCCATTCTGTGAAGGTGGGATTGAGTCTGCAATGAAGCGGTGTCTCTTAGGCCCATTCTGTGAAGGTGGGATTGAATCTGCAATGAAGCGGTGTCTCTTAGGCCCATTCTGTGAAGGTGGGATTGAGTCTGCAATGAAGCGGTGTCTCTTAGGCCAAGTCTGTGAAGGTGGTCTTGAGTCTGCAATGAAGCGGTGTCTCTTAGGCCAAGTCTGTGAAGGTGGGATTGAGTCTGCAATGAAGCGGTGTCTCTTAGGCACATTCTGTGAAGGTGGGATTGAGTCTGCAATGAAGCGGTGTCTCTTAGGCCCATTCTGTGAAGGTGGGATTGAGTCTGCAATGAAGCGGTGTCTCTTAGGCCCTATCTGTGAAGGTGGGATTGAGTCTGCAATGAAGCGGTGTCTCTTAGGCCCATTCTGTGAAGGTGGGATTGAGTCTGCAATGAAGCGGTGTCTCTTAGGCCCATTCTGTGAAGGTGGGATTGAGTCTGCAATGAAGCGGTGTCTCTTAAGCCAAGTCTGTGAAGGTGGTCTTGAGTCTGCAATGAAGCGGTGTCTCTTAAGCCAAGTCAGTGAAGGTGGTCTTGAGTCGGCAATGAAGCGGTGTCTCTTAAGCCAAGTCTGTGAAGGTGGGCTTGAGTCTGCAATGAAGCAGTGTCTCTTTAGCCAAGTCTGTGAAGGAGGGCTTTAGTCTGCAATGAAGCGGTGTCTCTTAAGCCAAGTCTGTGAAGGTGGGCTTGAGTCTGTAATGAAGCGGTGTCTCTTAAGCCAAGTCTGTGAAGGTGGGCTTGAGTCTGCGATGAAGCTGTGTCTCTTTGTCCCATTCTGTGAAGGTGGGCTTGAGTCTGCTATGAAGCTGTGTCTCTTTGTCCCATTCTGTGAAGGTGGGCTTGAGTCTGCAATGAAGCGGTGTCTCTTAAGCCAAGTTTGTGAAGGTGGGCGTTAGTCTGTAATGAAGCGGTGTCTCTTAAGCCAAGTCTGTGAAGGTGGGCTTGAGTTTGCAATGAAGCGGTGTCTCTTAAGCAAAGTCTGTGAAGGAGGGCTTTAGTCTGCAATGAAGCGGTGTCTCTTATGCCAAGTCAGTGAAGGTGGTCTTGAGTCGGCAATTAAGCGGCGTCTATTAAGCCAAGTCTGTGAAGGTGGTCTTGAGTCGGCAATGAAGCGGTGTCTCTCAAGCCAAGTCTGTGAAGGTGGTCTTGAGTCTGCATTGAAGCTGTATCTCTTAAGCTCATTCTGTGAAGGTGGGCTTGAGTCTGCACTGTAGCGATGTCTCTTAAGCCAAGTCTGTGAAGGTGGGCTTGAGTCTGCAATGAAGCAGTGTCTCTTAAGCCAAGTCTGTGAAGGAGGGCTTTAGTCTGCAATGAAGCGGTGTCTCTTAAGCCAAGTCTGTGAAGGTGGGCTTGAGTCTGTAATGAAGCGGTGTCTCTTAAGCCAAGTCTGTGAAGGTGGGCTTGAGTCTGCGATGAAGCTGTGTCTCTTGTCCCATTCTGTGAAGGTGGGCTTGAGTCTGCAATGTAGCGATGTCTCTTAAGCCAAGTCTGTGAAGGTGGGCTTGAGTCTGCAATGAAGCAGTGTCTCTTAAGCCAAGTCTGTGAAGGAGGGCTTTAGTCTGCAATGAAGCGGTGTCTCTTAAGCCAAGTCTGTGAAGGTGGGCTTGAGTCTGTAATGAAGCGGTGTCTCTTAAGCCAAGTCTGTGAAGGTGGGCTTGAGTCTGCGATGAAGCTGTGTCTCTTGTCCCATTCTGTGAAGGTGGGCTTGAGTCTGCTATGAAGCTGTGTCTCTTTGTCCCATTCTGTGAAGGTGGGCTTGAGTCTGCAATGAAGCGGTGTCTCTTAAGCCAAGTTTGTGAAGGTGGGCTTGAGTCTGAAATGAAGCGGTGTCTCTTAAGCCAAGTCTGTGAAGGTGGGCGTTAGTCTGTAATGAAGCGGTGTCTCTTAAGCCAAGTCTGTGAAGGTGGGCTTGAGTCTGCAATGAAGCGGTGTCTCTTAAGCAAAGTCTGTGAAAAAGGGCTTTAGTCTGCAATGAAGCGGTGTCTCTTAAGCCAAGTCAGTGAAGGTGGTCTTGAGTCGGCAATTAAGCGGTGTCTATTAAGCCAAGTCTGTGAAGGTGGGCTTGAGTCTGCAATGTAGCGATGTCTCTTAAGCCAAGTCTGTGAAGGTGGGCTTGAGTCTGCAATGTAGCGATGTCTCTTAAGCCAAGTCTGTGAAGGCGGGCTTGAGTCTGCAATGTAGCGATGTCTCTTAAGCCAAGTCTGTGAAGGTGGGCTTGAGACTGCAATATTGTAATTTCAGCCTCTTAGGTCTCACCCTCTCGGCATTCCACTGCCAAATTTTAAGTTATGTCCTGTAGTATTACTCTGGTTTTCACTGGACTTCCTAGAGGTGTCGAAGTTTGTGGTTCCGGTAACGTTGGGTGGACCCCTTATGAGACAGTGGGCCCGGCATTGTCCCTACCTGGCCATCACCCATACGGACGACAACATAACGGGCCAATGTTCGTTTCATAGCATCCCTTATATTGCGTACATGTCCGTATTCTACACCCGTACCACTTGTGCTTACATCTTTCGGTTGTGGTTTTCTCTATGGATGCCTCCTTCCACTGGCAGATTGCATTAGCAGGCATGTGTACTCTGCTTGTCAACATTTTCTGTTCGAGCATTGTTGCCTTAGCCGTTGTCCTTTCTGGAACTTCCACAAGGTAACGGTGGTTTGGCCTTTGGTTCTGCATTCAGTTGCTGTTTGCGCTCGCAAAATCACACCCCCACCCTACCCTACTCCAAACCCGTCCCCCACCGCGCATCCACTTCCTCCCTTTCCATCCAGATGTTTTCTCTTTCTTATTACCCAGGTGTGCATAGGCCATCAACAATCCCTCGCCAGAAGCTCTGTCCTGAGTCACCCAGGTGTGCATAGGCCATGAACAATCCCTCGCCAGAAGCTCTGTCCTGTGTCACCCAGGTGTGCATAGGCCATCAACAATCCCTCGCCAGAAGCTCTGTCCTGTGTCACCCAGGTGTGCATAGGCCATCAACAATCCCTCGCCAGAAGCTCTGTCCTGTGTCACCCAGGTGTGCATATGCCATCAACAATCCCTCGCCAGAAGCTCTGTCCTGTGTCACCCAGGTGTGCATAGGCCATCAACAATCCCTCGCCAGAAGCTCTGTCCTGTGTCACCCAGGTGTGCATAGGCCACCAACAATCCCTCGCCAGAAGCTCTGTCCTGTGTCACCCAAGTGTGCATAGGCCATCAACAATCCCTCGCCAGAAGCTCTGTCCTGTGTCACCCAGGTGTGCATCGGCCATCAACAATCCCTCGCCAGAAGCTCTGTCCTGTGTCACCCAGGTGTGCATAGGCCATGAACAATCCCTCGCCAGAAGCTCTGTCCTGTGTCACCCAGGTGTGCATAGGCCATGAACAATCCCTCGCCAGAAGCTCTGTCCTGTGTCACCCAGGTGTGCATAGGCCATCAACAATCCCTCGCCAGAAGCTCTGTCCTGTGTCACCCAGGTGTGCATAGGCCATCAACAATCCCTCGCCAGAAGCTCTGTCCTGTGTCACCCAGGTGTGCATAGGCCATCAACAATCCTTCGCCAGAAGCTCTGTCCTGTGTCACCCAGGTGTGCATAGGCCATCAACAATCCCTCGCCAGAAGCTCTGTCCTGTGTCACCCAGGTGTGCATAGGCCATCAACAATCCCTCGCCAGAAGCTCTGTCTTGTGTCACCCAGGTGTGCATAGGCCATCAACAATCCCTCGCCAGAAGCTCTGTCCTGTGTCACCCAGGTGTGCATAGGCCATCAACAATCCCTCGTCAGAAGCTCTGTCCTGTGTCACCCAAGTGTGCATAGGCCATCAACAATCCCTCGCCAGAAGCTCTGTCCTGTGTCACCCAGGTGTGCATAGGCCATCAACAATCCCTCGCCAGAAGCTCTGTCCTGTGTCACCCAGGTGTGCATAGGCCATCAACAATCCCTCGCCAGAAGCTCTGTCCTGTGTCACCCAGGTGTGCATAGGCCATCAACAATCCCTCGCCAGAAGCTCTGTCCTGTGTCACCCAGGTGTGCATAGGCCATGAACAATCCCTCGCCAGAAGCTCTGTCCTGTGTCACCAAGGTGTGCATAGGCCATCAACAATCCCTCGCCAGAAGCTCTGTCCTGTGTCACCCAGGTGTGCATAGGCCATCAACAATCCCTCGCCTGAAGCTCTGTCTTGTGTCACCCAGGTGTGCATAGGCCATCAACAATCCCTCGCCAGAAGCTCTGTCCTGTGTCACCCAGGTGTGCATAGGCCATCAACAATCCCTCGCCAGAAGCTCTGTCCTGTGTCACCCAGGTGTGCATAGGCCATCAACAATCCCTCGCCAGAAGCTCTGTCCTGTGTCACCCAGGTGTGCATAGGCCATCAACAATCCTTCGCCAGAAGCTCTGTCCTGTGTCACCCAGGTGTGCATAGGCCATCAACAATCCCTCGCCAGAAGCTCTGTCCTGTCTCACCCAGGTGTGCATAGGCCATCAATAATCCCTAGCCAGAAGCTCTGTCCTGTGTCACCCAGGTGTGCATAGGCCATCAACAATCCCTCTCCAGAAGCTCTGTCCTGTGTCACCCAGGTGTGCATAGGCCATCAACAATCCCTCTCCAGAAGCTCTGTCCTGTGTCACCCAAGTGTGCATAGGCCATCAACAATCCCTCGTCAGAAGCTCTGTCCTGTGTCACCCAGGTGTACATAGGCCATCAACAATCCCTCGCCAAAAGCTCTGTCCTGTGTCACCCAAGTGTGCATAGGCCATCAACAATCCCTCGTCAGAAGGTCTGTCCTGTGTCACCCAGGTGTACATAGGCCATCAACAATCCCTCGTCAGAAGCTCTGTCCTGTGTCACCCAGGTGTACATAGGCCATCAACAATCCCTCGCCAGAAGCTCTGTCCTGTGCAATCTTTTCCACTTCCTTCCAGCTTTTTTCTGCCTTCTTTACTTCCGCCTCCAGATCTCGTCTCCATGAATTCCTTGGTTTGCCTTTACCTCTCCTTCCTTGGGGGTTCCATGACATGGATTGTCTGGTGATACTGGCCTGGGCTTTCTTAATGTATTACTCATCCATCTTCACTTTCTTCCTTTGGTTTCCTGTTCCAATTTCCCCTTCTCCCGCTATCTCCCACTGTTCCCCATTCCCAAATATCATATTTCCCCGCGTAATTTTCTCTCCTTCCTCCAGCTGTCAAGGTTAGGCTGCCGGTGTCATGTTAAGACATAATACCTATATTGCCTTGGAATAAACTTCATTTGTACATTTAGAATTCATATTTTCCAGAACATTTCGCCTATGCCCTCCGACAAATTACATAACCCTTCGATGAATTTTTCATCCATATATTACGCCTGGCTTTTAAAATTATTTTTTTTTATAACATGGCGCTCGGATCCTCAACAAATGTATCACCCGCTACCATAGAACCATCTTCTCCTAGCCTGCCCCGTTCTATTTACTTCCATGTGTTCAGGTGTCGTTTTCTCTGGCCTGTTGACCGTCTGTTTAAGCTTACGGGAAATCAAACATCGTTTTGCCATTTGTCTCTCTCGCTTCAAATGTATGATAGCCCAGCTTCCTACATTTCACATTTACAGTATAGTGGAGACATAGTTAGTTAGTTAGTTTTCTTTCCACTTGTGCCGTTTAGCGTCGTGAGGATCTTGATTCGACTATCCTGCGCCAAATCCGGAGCGCCGGTCAATATGAGCCCTTGTCATTGCACAATCACTATAATGTCATCTATCCACCTATCTCGCGGTCTCCCCCTTGCCCTGTAGCCAGATCTACCAGCATTGTAAGCCATCAGTGGAAGATGAAGAGGGTGCATTCTCATGAGATGACCAAACCAACTTATTTTCTGCCTGGAAATTTATTCGGCACAATACGAAGTGTCGACCATACTTCGCATGTCGTCATTCTGTCTCTTCTGGTAACACCGATGACTTTCCTCAACACTTCTTTTTACAAGTCGAAATTCTGCTCTCGCACGCCCTTGACAGAGGGCATGTTTGGCACTGGTAGCACAAGATCGGTATAAATATACTGTTTATCAGCTGTTGCTTTGTTGCCAAACTAATGCTCGGGTGTCTAAGCAATGGGGACAGCTGATAAGTCATCGCAGATGCTTTCTGACACCTTGTCTCGATTTCCCCATCGATCCTACTGTCTGCCGAAAAAAATACTGCCCAAATACTTGAACTCATCGACCTGCTGAAGAGCAATATCATTTAGACTTAATCTTGAGTGGCCCACGAGTTCTACTGATCATCATAGTTTCTGTTTTGTTCTCGCTAATTTGCATTTTGTATTTAGCACAGGCAGTCGCAAGCGCGTTCGTGTGGTTTTGCAGTTTGTTTTCATCGTCGTACAGCAAGCACTGACAGTGGGGACATATAGATCAGAATATGTACAATGGGGACGTACACAATAAAATATGTACAGTGGGGACATACAAATAAGAATATGTACAGTGGGGACATACAAACT
This sequence comes from Ariolimax columbianus, assembly GCA_036924085.1. Taxonomy (NCBI): domain Eukaryota; kingdom Metazoa; phylum Mollusca; class Gastropoda; order Stylommatophora; family Arionidae; genus Ariolimax; species Ariolimax columbianus. Next base: position 18,251,480 of record JAVGWX010000005.1, on the reverse strand, counting down.
AAAATATGTACAGTGGAGACATACAAACTAAAATATGTACAGTGGAGACATACAAACTAAAATATGTACACACACTGATGCAGTGTTGTCAGTCACATTGGTTTTACTTTTTATTTTATCAGTTCCTTTTTTTTCATATACTATTTAAAAAATGACTTTCATCTCGGTGTTTATTTCCTTTGCTGGGTGTCCATCAAGAGGGATTATAATTTTGAGAAGAGAAATCCGCTTACTTCAACAGTCGTTGTTGAATGCGCAGGCTAGTTTTTATTTTTATCTCTGATTTGAACAAAAAAAAATTGGATTTGAACCTGTGTCCCCTTCTTCAAAACGTATTTATTCTCATCTTTCCGATAGACATCTATAGCTTACTCACCATGCTGGACGGTTCCTGTTTGCTCTTATTTGGACATGGGCCCTTCTTACCTAGGAGGTCCCCGCGCACTATTTCTTAATGCGGACTATGGACATCGGGGATGGACAACGACACCCTCCTTCAAAGTCTGGCAGCCATGATCGTCCGAATTGTTGGGCCAGATCGGAAAGATATCATCCTAACTGCTTGCAACCTTGGACTCTGTTATTCTACATGCTCGTAGATAGTTAACTCTGCGTAGCCTTGGTACCTGGGCGGATTACCTACCTACATACCTAATCGTTCGGCAACTCGCTCTTCATATATTTCTCTTGACGTACACACACCACGACTGTTACAATGTATATCGGTATTTTTATCTTGTGTAGCTTAAAAAGGCAAAAGAGGAAGGGGTAGACCAAGAAGACGATGGCACCAAGATATCCAGGAATGCCTGAGTATGACTGTGGCGGTGGCTGGAGTTTTGGCAAGAGAACGAGTTTCTTTCAGACAGACTGGATGGGAGCGACGTTCTACAAAGGACATGCTACATGATGATGATGTAGCTTATAAATTGCACAGGACGGCCACACAAGGAATGTTCCTCTCCCCCTCCTTATTCTTCTTCTTCTTCTTCTTCTTCTTCTTCTTCTTCTTCATCTACGTTCGTTTGTTTTCAATCTCCCGCTACCTAGACCTGAAAAAGTATTTGCAAGTAGCAGGATGTTGTCCAGAGAACGGAATGCGTTGTGTCGTAGTTTACAGCTTGGCTCCGATATTTGCACATTTCGGTCCAATACATCCGACTTTAACATGGTATTTTTGGATGCCGGCTAAGCCTTCCCTCTTCGATCCCTTCTCCTTAGCCAGACTGCCTTGTTATCCAGAATCACCACGCGGAGGTGTCGCTGATCTCTACAGCTGATGAACTACGTATTATCTTGATCCACACCAGTTGCTGATCTCTACAGTGCATACACTGTATATCCACATCAATAATGAAGTACTGTTTCTAGGGCGTCATTTCCAACCCAGAAAACTATTCACATTCAGAAGACTTTTACGCCTGAGTGAGAAAGGGGGGGGGGGGGGGGGGAGAGGGTTAATCCATAAATGGATTATTGTTCAACTCTACAGCTGTTAAACTGAATTGTCAATCGTCTCCTTGGATATGCTTTCAGTTATGTCAATCACTCGGGCACTTTCTGATAATTTGCAGTTCATTTGTGTACAATCTAGTGGGAATCTTTTTTTAACAGCCGCACCTACAGTGCACATGCATACATATTATCTACTTGTCTGGCTGGTCGATGTACATTCAGTCACATGACTTACTTGTCAGTGTACATTCAGTCATATGACCTTCTCGTCTGACTGGTCGGTGTACAGAGAATCTCATAACCTCCTCAATCTGACTGGTCGGTGTACAGAGAATCTCATAACCTCCTCAGTCTGACTGGTCTGTGTACAATCTCATAACATCTTCGTCTAACTTGTCGATGTACAGACAATCAGAAATGGCAGAGAGGAAGAAGAAGATAAAAACAAAATCACAGAGAAAGAAGAATAGAAAGAAAATTAATCATTCTAATGAGATGTAAAAGATGACATTAGATAAAGAAAGCGATAATAACATAGATTATAAATTAAACTTACAAATAATGAGAATGTAAAGAATATGTAATTTGGATAATGTGTGACGCTTGCCTGACTCGCTGTGTTGGACTTAACTGTGTCACCACAATACGCCCTTTCATGGACTAGACCAATGGTTCTCAAATCTTTTCGGTCCACGACACAATTAGTGTACCATAATTTTTCAACGGCGTCCCAAGTCAGAAAATAAAATTACTTAACAGTTGCAATGCACAGTTGATGAAAATATTGGAATTTTTCGAGTCATCCATATAAACCAGCCATGGCACCCAAGAGTGTCACGGCACATAGTTTGGGGACCACTGAACTAGACTGGCTCAGACAAGTCATTCTCCAATAAGACCAGACGATTAATATAATTGCTATTAAACCCCCAAGGCCGTATAATGAAAACATTATTAGCTTTGTTGAAGCCAACAAGATGGCAGAAATCGCTGCAGGTTTTCTTGTCTCCCTTCCGAAATATCCACCTTTCTGCTATCTGTTGTCAATCATCTTGTGTTGTCCCTTGTTGATATTTATCTGATGAGGGTTCAAAATAGCACAATAATTTGTCTAGAAACGTGTCTATGGTTGTACTTTAATACGGGAGTCACATTTGATCGGCGCATGACATGGAAAAGTCAGATCGAGAGAAACCGAAAGAGAGCCAGAGAAAGAATGGCAATCATGAGGAAACTTGCTGGCACAAGCTGGGGAGCAGACGAAGGCATACTAAAGAAACTGTACACTGGAAGAGTGAGACCAGTTCTCGAGTATGGCATTGCGGCATGGACAACAGGAGCAAAGGCGAACTTCGATAAAGTTAGCAAACTTCAAAACCAAGCCATGAGAGTTATAACAGGAGGCATGAAGTCAACGCCAATTGTAGAACTTGAAAAGATTACAAAACTGCAATCCATGACCGATAGAAGAGACTGCAGAGCCGAGCTGCAGTCAGAGAAACTCTGAAGACTGACTGACCATCCAATGCACCAGAGACTAAACAATTTGGGAAATGGGAAACTAAAGCGGAGAAACTTTTGCAGAAATAGCCAAAGCAAAGACGCACGAAGATCCCATAAACGCACTAACAACACCAAAACCCATCACTACTGTACGAAAACCTACCTGGAGGCAGGATATATTTCCAGAGGTGGTAGAAAATATACCAGGTATTGGAAACAAAAACTGCCAGACTGAAAAAGAAAGGAGAGACACAACCCTAAGCTTCATATCGAAAAGCTACCCAAGCATGGACTGGACCCATGCCTACACCGACGGTTCTGTAACAAACACTACACAGAACGGAGGGGCAGGAGCATTCCTGAACCTACCAAATGGCAGACAAATAACACTGTCATTCGCTACTGGTAAGTACACACGCAATTTCAGAGCGGAGGCAGAGGCACTGAGGGCGGCAGTGGAATAAATGGTGACACACAATGAAAATGAAAGCCATATAGTCCTGCTTACAGATGCTCTCGCCGTAGTCACAGCGCTAAAAAGCCAGAAAAACACTGAGCTTAATGACTTAAGAGCAGCACTCTGCAAACTGTGCCAGCAGTCCGCACCAAAAAGGGTAGTGGTACAGTGGGTCCCATCACACTGCAACATCCAAGGCAACGAGGAGGCAGACAGACTGGCAAAAGAAGGTGCAAGACTAACACAAACAGATACTAGTATGACGTACGAAGAGTCAAAACGGCTTATCAAAGCCAGATACATGACCAAATGGGAAACCGAACATACTGGTTACACCAAAAACGATGCCTATTACCAGTTGAACCGAAGAGAGCAGGTCGTTGTCTTCAGACTTCGCACTGGCCACAATAGACTGAGGTACCACCTATTCAACAAATTGAAGATAGGTGGTACCGACGAATGCCCGTGCGGTACTGGTAAAATGACCGCTGAACATCTGCTGCAGAACTGCCCGACATACGATGATCAAAGAGAGCAGATGTGGCCATCACCAGTGGAACTGCAAGAAAAGCTCTATGGCAGTGGCGACAGCCTCAGGATGACCGCTGCTTTTTTCGAAAAAATAATGGTTACTGTCTGACAGCGTACGAAGAAGAAGAAGAAGAAGTACTTTAATACTTCTAGTAAACCCATTTTGAGACTTGTAGTACCTTCACTTTTAGACCTATAGTAAGCCAACTTTTAGACCTTTAGTGTCTACTTTGAGACCTATAGTAAGCTCACTTTGAGACCTTTAGCGCTCACTTTAAGACCTCCAGTACCTCCACTTTGAGACCTTAATACCTCCACTTTGTGACCTATGGTAAGCCCACTTTGAGACCTTTATTACCTTCACTTTGAGATGCCTACTTTGATATGCCTTCTTTGAGACATTTAACGTTCACTTTGAGACCTTAAGTAAGTCTATTTTGAGAAATAGTCCACTTTGAGACCTTTAGTAATTCTACTTTGAGACCTTCAGTACCTTCATTTTGAGACCTTCAGTACCTTCACTTTGAGACCTTTAGTAATTCCACTTTGAGACCTTCAGTACCTTCACTTTAAGACCTTCAGTAAGTTCACTGAGAACATTGGTGAGTACACTTTGAGAGTTAGTCTACTTTGACTTTCAGTAAGTCCACTTTGAAGCCTAACGTAAGTTCAATCTTATACCTTTAGTAAGCTCACTCTGATGCCTCCAGTAAGCCCAGTTTTAGAATTTCAGTAAACCGATTATAAGGCCTTTTCCTCCTCTTTTTCTTTTTTTCATCTTCGTCGGTTGTTATCAAACTCCCGCTATGGGGACGGCGTTGGCTAGTGGTTTAGTAACACGGCTCATAACCCAAAGGTGCTGGGTTCGCTTCCCAATCACAGCACCGACTGAAACCCTTAGAAAATGCAGGATGAAGCAGACCCTTACATAAATTGAATGCCGAAGTCGGATGCACTGGGCCAACAAGCACAGAATCAAAACATAGGGCAACGCTCACCGGTTTGGGGAATAGAGAAATAAGGTGAAGGCAAAAAAACAAAAACAAAAACTCCACTACCAACCCCTAAAAATGTATTTGCCAGTAGCAGGATGGTGTCTGGAGAACTGAATACGTTGTTTGCCAGTAGCAGGATGGTGTCTGGAGAACTGAATGCGTTGTTTGCCAGTAGCAGGATGGTGTCTGGAGAACTGAATGCGTTGTTTGCCAGTAGCAGGATGGTGTCTGGAGAACTGAATGCGTTGTTTGCCAGTAGCAGGATGGTGTCTGGAGAACTGAATGCGTTGTTTTCCAGTAGCAGGATGGTGTCTGGAGAACTGAATGCGTTGTTTGCCAGTAGCAGGATGGTGTCTGGAGAACTGAATGCGTTGTTTGCCAGTAGCAGGATGGTGTCTGGAGAACTGAATGCGTTGTTTGCCAGTAGCAGGATGGTGTCTGGAGAACTGAATACGTTATTTGCCAGTAGCAGGATAGTGTCTGGAGAATTGAATGCGTTATTTGCCAGTAGCAGGATGGTGTCTAGACAATTGAATGCGTTGTTTGCCAGTAGCAGGATGGTGTCTGGAGAACTGAATACGTTGTTTGCCAGTAGCAGGATAGTGTCTGGAGAACTGAATGCGTTGTTTGCCAGTAGCAGGATGGTGTCTGGAGAACTGAATACGTTGTTTGCCAGTAGCAAGATGGTGTCTGGAGAACTGAATGCGTTGTGTCGTAGATTGCAGCTTGACTGGGATATTTGCACCTTTCTGTCCGACACAACCTACTTCAGCAGGGCATTATTGGGTACCGAGCCAGTTTTCTCTCTTCGATCCTTTCTTGATATCCAGTCTTCCTTGTTGCAGCCTGCTACCTATGATCACCGAGTGGAGGTAGAGAAGGGTCTTGGCAGCTCTGGCTCGATGACCCCTACAGCTCATGCATTGCTTAGCATCTTCATACTAGGCCCTTTAGAAACTCACGTTAGTGCTTAGTAAGCCCACTTTGAGATCTACAGTAAGCCCACTTTGAGCTATCCAGTAAGTCTACATTGAGACCTTTAATAAGCCCAGTTTGATGCCCAATAAGCCCAGTTTGATGCCCAATAAGCCAAGTTTGATGCCCAATAAGCCTAGTTTGATGCTTAATAAACCCAGTTTGAGACACAATAAGCCAAGTTCGATGCCCAATAAGTCCCGCTAAATGCCCAATAAGTCCAGTTTGATGCGCAATAAGCCCAGCTTGATGCCCAATAAGTCCAGTTTGATGCCCAATACGCCCAGTTTGATGTCTAATAACCCCAATTTGACTCCGCAATTGCGTCCACTGAAACCTTCAGTAGGCTTAGTTTGAGACACTTTATAAGCATACTTTGGCTCCCACTAGTAAGCCTACTTTGGCTTCCCCAGTAGGCCCACCGAAACCCTCAATAAGGCCAGTTTGGGACCACAAGTAAGCCCACTTTGAGACCCCCCGTAAGTCCAGTTTGATTCCTCCATTGTCCACCGAGAACCTCAGTCACATTAGTTTGAGATCCCTTATAAGCCCACTTTGGCTCCCTTAGTAAGCCCACTCTGAGACCCCCAGTAAGCCCATCTGGGACCCCCAGTAAACCCACTTTGACTCCCACAGCAAGTCCAATGATACACCCAGTAACCCTAGTTTGAGATCCCTTATAAGCCCACTTTAGCTACCTAAGTAAGCCCACTTTAGCTACCTAAGTAAGCCCACTTTGAGACCCCAGTAAGCCCACTCTGACACCCCAGGTAAGCCCACTCTGAGACCCCTACAGCAAGCCCAATGATACACCTAGTAACCCTAGTTTGAGATCCCTTATAAGCCCACTTTGGCTCCCTTAGTAAGCCCACTTTGAGAGACCCCAGTAAGCCTACTCTGAGACCCCCAGTAAGCCCACTCTGAGACCCCCAGTAAGCCCACTCTGAGACCACCAGTAAGCCCACTCTGAGACCCCTGCAGCAAGTCCAATGATACACCCAGTAACCCTAGTTTGAGATCCCTTATAAGCCCACTTTGGCTCCCTTAGTAAGCCCACTTTGAGACCCCCAGTAAGTCCACTCTGAGACTCCCAGTAAGCCCACTCTGAGCCCCCTACAGCAAGTCCAATGATACACCCAGTAACCCTAGTTTGAGAGCCCTTATAAGCCCATTGGGGCTCCCTTAGTAAGCCCACTCTGAGACCACCAGTAAGCGCAATCTGAGACTCCCAGTAAGCCCACTCTGAGACCCCTACAGCAAGTCCAATGATACACCCAGTAACCCTAGTTTGAGAGCCCTTATAAGCCCACTGTGGCTCCCTTAGTAAGCCCACTCTGAGACCCCTACAGCAAGTCCAATGATACACCCAGTAACCCTAGTTTGAGAGCCCTTATAAGCCCACTGTGGCTCCCTTAGTAAGCCCACTCTGAGACCACCAGTAAGCCCACTCTGAGACCCCCAGTAAGCCCACTATGACTCCCACAAGTGCAATCATACACCCAGTAACCCTAGTTTGAGACCACAATAAGCCCACTTTTGTAGTCCGGAGAACGGAATTCGTTGTGTCGCTAGTTTACATCATGACGACGAAAATTTGCACCTTTTGGTCCGACACATCCGTTTTCGCCAGAACTGAGACCGTCAATAAGCCGACTCTTCAACTTACAACAAGCCCACTGGGGCCAACTATTCTCTCTCTTCTTTCCTCACTCTGTTTCATTTGACTCTGTCCTACAGTCACACTCTTGCACAACTTTCACACGCGCCCTCATGGTGAGGCCCTTCTATTGCATTATGGTTGGGCTAGCCTCTGAGGGCGCACAAACCTAGCATAGGTACATACAGAAGCAGACATGCATTCCAAGATCTGGTTTATGCGTCCTGATATCGCCTAATTGACTACGGTCTGGGGTGGAAAATGGCGCGCCTCCGCCAGTAGAAACTAGTGAGGCAAACATCTAAACAACAACAACAACAACTGAAAAACACAATCACATTCATCGTTGGGCGGGTCCGGATATCGACGCTCAAACAGACCAGAACCCAAGCCTTCTTTTGTGTCCTTATTCACATCAGATACACTTTCAGCTAACCTTATATAAAAGTGTGCAAACTTACTTTGTGTGTGGGCTGGTTCTATTTCTTCTAGACACACATACATCATTCATTCAACTTTTCCCTCCAATCTGGAACATAGTCAACCGCCGCAAATAGTCCTTTTAAAAAAAATCAAGCTTCTAGATCTTTGCAATCATTCACCTGTTCGCTCAAATGGGAGGCATATGTTTTAACTGCATTAGTTAGTGCCCGTTATCCGTCCAAGCAGCCAGTCAAGTGTATATATAGTCATATATATATATATATACTCAAGTCACATTCTGGTGTTGATTTCGTGTGGAAGACTAACGTCTGGTCAGGCATTACATACTGATCAGGCATGTTAGTCAGGGTCAGGCAAAATATGCTGGCCAAGACCCCCCCTCCCCCCACCACGGCTTCCTCGCAGCATTCCCTGGCAACGGGTTGTTTTCATGGCAGCCTGGCTAACGAGGTGAGGGATCGACGTGATCCCAATAGTAGTGAGAGTCACGCTAATGAAGCCAAGCATAGCCCAACCTCCTGGGGGAATCGGTCCACCTTCATCAGCATGCTCCGGATGTGAGGAAAGCTACTGCAACCTGTCACTAAACGCCTATTTCAGGACGCATAAAAGAGTAAACCTACTCATTGTCGCCATTCGAAACAACAAAACAAGAACTGCATCCGGTCACTTTACAGAGATACTAATCCGAACTGTTAAAGTATATCGATAATAACCACAGTGTTCTTTTTATTACTTGGCGAGGTTGCCAGCCCCAAGCACAACACTCTGTAGTCACCTGTAACGATATTCATGAAAGGTGACACATGCCATATTCTTTTCGTCCCCGGTACACGCATACTTGGGTTAACTTTATACTTGTAATTTTGCTTGGAGTCAAGGTCTTCAGTGAATGCTCAAAACTGAATACTATTTTGGGAGTAATAGATCTCTTCTTGTTATTGTAAGTGTTTCTGAGTAACGTAAAGGTAGAGCTTTTGCTACTCGTTGCAAATGGTCGGGGCTCTGCTCATGTTATCGACACGCTCCAATCAACCCAGTACTAAATATGTTCTTGGCTTACTGTTATGGAATTAAAGGAAATTGGCTACCCCGACCTCATCTTTAATAGACACGTGCCTAGTATGGGGAGTATTTTCTGGAGTTAAATATCTTATCATTTCATTTATTTTCTGGATTTAAATATTTTTATTATTTCATATATCTTCTGGAGTTAAATATTTTATTGTGTCAATATTCTTCGTGAGCTATGTATTTTATATTGTTATATCACGTATCTCTTTGAGTTATACATCTTATTTAATTGTGTCTTACAACTGTTGACCTGACTCTTTCCGCAGCACCTGAATACAGCTCGCCCATCTTCTTGGACTGCTGTGGGCTTGTTCGCCAAGTTCTTCGTGACCTGCAAGAGGAAGTTGGCTTCCGTCTGGGCCCCTGGAACCAGGCCTACATGTTTGACACTCTGCCCATCACACTGGACAAAGAGGAGATGAGGCCTGGAGACCTGGTTTTCATGGCTGGGGTTTATGCTAACCCGAAGAGTGTGTTTCCTTGTGTATTCCTTTAGTAGTGAACATCATCATCTTCTACCTACTTGTGTTGTTAGACGTCGTGGGGAGGTGTAGTTTTCTGTCGTGTGCAAGCTTTGTTGCCCGTGTTGTTGTCATTCTGTGTTTCTTCAGTGTCTCACTGACACCAACTATCCATTATTTTCGTAGTCTTCCTCTTGCTCTAGAGTATTGGTGTCCGGTATTGTAGAAACGAGCAGATAGTAACTTTGGTTGCAGTCTTGTCAGGTATCCGAACCATTTTATTCTCTGCCTTTCCACGTATTGCATTTTATAACTTTGTTTTCGTGCTCTTTCCGGCCGTGTGACTACGACAGCCGTTCTCAAACTTTTAATAGCCATGCCAGAGCAGATGTTTAACTTAACTTAACTTAACTTAACGTCTTTATACTGGTTTAGAAAACTATGCAGAGTCTGTATACAACCAGTTTCATTTACATTACCTTGCTCTAAAAGCTAGCGCATCCAATCTATTATTACATGAATTAATTGGTATATTAGATGTTTATGTAGTGTGGTTTGGATGAAAGAGAAAACAAAGAATTAAAGATGGGAAAAGTGTAAAAAAGTGGGAACTAAAGGGTAGATGGGGAGATAGGTGGAGAAGGATGATTATGATGATGCTAAAGCGGAGAAAAAGGGACAGAAGTGGATGGGACTACATATAATTTATGTGAAAGTAGAACAAGCTTTAGGAAATAAATAAGAAGAATAAAAACAAGGATGGGGGAGGGGTAAGAAGGTTGGGGGAGGGAAAGAAGGAAAGGAAGGGTTAGGAGAAAAAAGGTTTGGAAAGATAAGAAGGATGGGGAAGATGAGAAGATGGTTGGGGTAGATGAGAAGAAGGTTGGGGTAGATGAGAAGAAGGATGGGGAAGATGTGAATAAGGAAAGACAAGATAAAAAGAAGGATGGAGAACAGGAGAAGGATAGGAAAGATGAGAAGACAGATTGGTAAAATGAGAAGAAAGATGGGAGAGATTGGATGAATGATGAGGAAGATGATAAGAAAGATGGCAGAAATTGGACGAAGGATGGGGAAGATGAGAAGAAAGATGGGAGAGATTGGATGAAGAATTTGAAAAAGAAGGGAGAAGGAGAAGAAGCATAAGGACAGAGAAGGAGAAATTTGGGAAGGAAAAAAAGGATAGGATGTAGAGGAAGAAAGAAGAAGTAAAGGAATTATTTGGAAGAAGTTTGCGAAAGGTGAAAAAAAATTATGGGGAAGAAGAATAACAATGAGGAAAATGATAGAAATGATGGGAAAGGAGAAGAAGGATTGAGAAGTAGAAGAAAATGAGGAAGAACAGGAAGGATGTAGATAAAGGAAAACTGAAAAAAAGGTGGGGAGGAAGAGAAAAAGGATGGCTTGGCTTCGTTCATTCTCAATCTCCCACTACCAAAAACTGAAAGGGCTTAAGTAGCAGAATGTAGTCCAGAAAACGGAATGCGTTGTGTCATAGTTTACAGCTTGACTGTTATATTTGCACCTTTCGGTCCAACACATCCGACTTCAGCAAGCATTTTTTTAGTACCGAGTTAGTATTCCCTCTTCGATCCCTTAGCCAGTCTGCCCTGCTGCAGCCTGTTATCCAGGATCACCGCGTGGAGGTGTAGAAGGGTCTTGGCAGCTTTGGTTCGCTAGCCCTGACGCTAGCAGTCAGGTATGTGTCGCTGACCACTGCATCTCATGCGCTGCTTAGCATCTTGATCCCAGAAGAAGGATAAGAACAATTGAAACAAGGATATGGAGGATGGGGAAGGAGAAAAGGAAAAGAAAGGGGTAGGATGTGAATAAGGATAGGAAAGGTGAGAAGAAGGATGAGGAAGAAGAATGAAAGGTATGATGAGAAGAAGGGTGGGAGAGGAGAAAGATTGAGAAGTAGAAGAGGAGTAGGAAGATCAAGAAGGATGTGTACCAGGCCTACTCATTCCAACGGTGCTATCCTGTATACCGTCGCCAATGGTTACCGTGTCGTGTAGCCAACTTATCTCATTTATCTCCTAATTGCTTTCCTCTCTAATATAAACACATGAAAGAAACGATAAAAACGTATTCTTTCATAAAAACTAAAGGTTATTCAATTTTGTACATAACTATATAGTTACATCAATGTCAGTCCAATCTAACCGTCTCTCATCGGAGGCTTTAAGCAATTTAGCCAGGAGGTTCCTCCGTTTCTAAACCTGGTTCACTGTAGTTCCTTCTCTCCCTAACAATAGCAACTAATATCTTAATAACATCTTGGGTCTTGTGGTTCTCGTCTCTTGTAGCGTGTCTGTTCTCTGAGAGCCTGGCAGCTTCAGTCTTTCTAGTCTCCGCTGTGAAACGAGATATCTCTCACGCGTGATGTGATGTGATCCCTGGTGTTTGGGCTAGATCTTAGGTTTCAGTCATAGGGGTTCTGACGGTCTACCAGCTTTTGAATCGTTTTGGTGTATGGGTTACACATTAATTTCAGTCATAGGGGTTCATAAACCCTTCTGACGGTCTACCAGCTTTTGAATCGTTTTGGTGTATGGGCTACACCTTAATTTCAGTCATATGGGGTTCATAAACCCTTCTGACGACCGTACCAGCTTTCGATCAGTTTTGGTATATGGGCTACACCTTAATTTCAGTCATAGGGGTTTATAAACTCTTCTGACGGTCTACCAGCTTTTGAATCGTTTTGGTGTATGGGCTACACCTTAATTTCAGTCATATGGGGTTCATAAACCCTTCTGACGACCGAACCAGCTTTCGATCAGTTTTGGTATATGGGCTACACCTTAATTTCAGTCATATGGGGTTCATAAACCCTTCTGACGACCGTACCAGCTTTCTATCAGTTTTGGTGTTTTTGTCTACACCTTAATTTCAGTCATATGGGGTTCATAAACCCTTCTGACGACCGTACCAGCTTTTGAATCGTTTTGGTATATGGGCTACATCTTAATTTCAGTCCTATGGGGTTCATACACCCTTCTGACGACCGTACCAGCTTTTGAATCGTTTTGGTATATGGGCTACACCTTAATTTCAGTCATGTGGGGTTCATAAACCCTTCTGACGACCGTACCAGCTTTCGATCAGTTTTGGTGTATGGGCTACACCTTAATTTCAGTCATATGGGATTCATAAACCCTTCTGACGACCGTACCAGCTTTCGATCAGATTTGGTGTATGGGCTACACCTTAATTTCAGTCATATGGGGTTCATAAACCCTTCTGACGACCGTATCAGCTTTCGATATGTTTTGGTGTATGGGCTACACCTTAATTTCAGTCATATGGGGTTCATAAACCCTTCTGACGACCGTACCAGCTTTCGATCAGTTTTTGTGTATGGGCTACACCTTAATTTCAGTAATATGGGGTTCATAAACCCTTCTGACGACCATACTAGCTTTCGATCAGTTTTGGTGTATGGGATACACCTTAATTTCAGTCATAGGGGTTCATAAACCCTTCTGACGACCGTACAAGCTTTCGATCAGTTTTGGTATATGGGCTACACCTTAATTTCAGTCATATGGGGTTCATAAACCTTTCTGACGACCGTACCAGCTTTCGATCAGTTTTGGTGTATGGGCTACACCTTAATTTCAGTCAAATGGGGTTCATAAACCCTTCTGGCGACCGCACCAGCTTTCGATCAGTTTTGGTGTATGGGCTACACCTGAGTTTCAGTCACCATCATCATTATCATAGGCATCTCAGTCTCTGCAGACTATGCACGTGGCATCCTGTGAGAAGCGTTTCGGGCTGAATATGGATACCCTAGGCTGTCAAAACTGCAGGACTCCCCTCCCAGCCTCACTGGTGTAATCCAAGGGAATGCAAAGCTTGCAACTTTGTCACCAGCTCAGCTGCAGGACATGCCGGAAGGAGTTCGCAATTTTGAAACCATCCGCCCTATGTGCTACCACTCCGGATTTTCTGTATAGATTTGCTCACGTAGCCTTGACCTCTCCGGAAATTTCTACAAGGCAGTGGAATCGTTGCCCACAGATGCAAGATACTCACATGATACTCGCATCGTCCCAAGACTAGCCAGTACTCCCTCGCACTTGTGGGTTTAAAATCAGAGTTCTCCCTCTCCTAGGTAAACTGCCTGAACAGGATAACGAGCTTCGTCTACCCATGTTTAGAGTCAGAGTTTACTCTCTCTTAGATTGGCTGCCGAGCGCATGAGCTGCAGTGGTCAGCGACCCATAGCTGACTGCTAGCGTCAGGGCCAGCGAACCAAAGCTGCCAAGACCCTTCTACACCTCCACGCGGTGATCCTGGATAACAGGCTGCAACAGGGCAGACTGACTAAGGAGAAGGGATCGAAGAGAGAATGCTAACCCAGTACTCAAAAAATGCTTCCTGAAGTCGGATGTGTTGGACCGAAATGTGCAAATATCGCAGTCAAGCTATAAACTATGACACAACGCATTCCGTTCTCTGGACTACATTCTGCTACTCAATCCCTTCCAGTGTTTGGTACTGGAAGATTGAGAATGAACCAAGCTAAGCCAAGATTGGCTGCCAACTAAGGCTAATGAATCTAATCTGCCTGACCAGTTATACTACCGGGTACTCGGACGCGCTCCCACAGCATATGGGTGTCAGTAATAAAGGTTCAAATACCCTTCAGACTATCGTACCAGCTTTTGAATCGTTTTGCTGTATATGCTACACCTAAATTTCAGTCAAAGTGATTGCGTATACTTGCTGACGATTGTACTAGCTTTAGAGACCCGCTGACGTTCGAAAGATACGTGTTGGACCCCAGTGTCGTTTAAAGGTGATCTTCTTTGTCTTCGTTGTTCGTTCTCAATCTCCTACTACCAAACTCTGAAAGGGCTTAAGTAGCAGAATGTAGTCCAGAGAACGGAATGCGTTGTGTCGTAGTTTACAGCTTGGCTGCGATATTTGCACCTTTCGGAAACAACACATGCGACTTCAGCAAGCATTTTTTGAGTACCGGGTTAGCATTCTCTCTTCGATCCCTTCTCCTTAGCCAGTCTGCCTGCTGCAGCCTGTTATCCAGGATCACCGCGTGGAGGCGTACAAGGGTCTTGGCAGCTCTAGTTCGCTGGCCCTGACGCTAGCAGTCAGCTATGGGCACTGACCACTGCAGCTCATACGCTGCTCAGCATCTTGATCCCTAAAGGTGATCAATGCAAGCTTTTTCATTCACCAAATATTCGTAAGCCATTCAAGTATCGTCAGGCCCAACCCGAAAATGCCACCACTTATATAGTTTATGTAGCCAACTCCAAATAAGCCTACTTCAGGTCACCTTCTGTCTCTCTGCTTGAAATATCTGCTGCATCGCATTTTATCAGCCGTCCCCAATTCTGAGTACCACCTGAGTGGCCGCGGTGAGTGCCACTCACGTGGTACCAAAGTCTCAACTTCGTGGACAAATCCGTGTGACAGTTTTTCATGGTCATATCGGTAATACACAAGCCCTCATCTCTGGACCACTACTCTCCCTCAAAAATGTCCCACCACCTTCCCCGTGACAACTTGCCTAATGAAGCTTTCCTGACATCCTGAGCATGCTGATGAACATGGACCAGTGTCCCCCGTGCTGGTGTTATACTTGACTTTATCTGCGTGAAACAAGTCTGTTTCCATGGAGACGTGTGTGGATTTGAGAAGGGGTTGTTGTTGTTGGTTGATAATGGCCTCAATGAGTGGGTTTCTTTTTTGTGCGCTCTGAAAATCGTGTTAAGTGTCTGATTGCAGTAGCTTTCCTTACATCCCGAGCGTGCTGATGAAGGTGGAGCGCGGTCCTGCAACGGTTGTGCTATACTTGGCTTCATCTGCGTGTCACTCACTACTACGGGGATCACGTCGATCCCTCACCTCGTTAGCCAGGCTGCCATGAAAACAGCCCGTTTTCAGGGAGAGTTTCGGGGAAGCCAATGTGAGGGTTTCGATCAGTATGTTTTGCCTGACCCTGACTAACATGTCTGATCAGTATATTTTGCCTGACCCTAATATGACTGATCCATATATTTTGCCCGACCCTGACTAACATGTCTGATCAGTATATTTTGCCTGACCCTGACTAACATGTCTGATCAGTATATTTTGCCTGACCCTGACTAACATGACTGATCAGTATATTTTGCCTGACCAGTATATTTTGCCTGACCCTGACTAACATGCCTGATCAGTATATTTTGCCTGACCAGACGTTAGTCTTCTTCCCCAGAAGGGTAGAAATGGTAGAAATATATCTGCCAGGTAGGTGTGTTGTTTTTCTTGTTGTTATTGTTGTTGTTCTTGTTGTTGTTGTTGAATGCTCAGGATTACTCTTTTGTGAGCCCTAAAAAGGACATTAAGTGGCGGGCTGTCAGAGCTTTTATTACATCCCGAGTGTGCTGATAAAGGTGGACTGGGGTCCTACAGACGGTTGTGCTATGCTTGGCTTCATTTCGAACTCGCATGCCTCTAGCTGCTTACACTAAACGTGCATCAGATGAGACTACATTAAGTAAAGTGATACGCCACAAAAAGGTCGTACTTATGCCCGTTGTGTGGTTATCTGCAGGCAAGAAGCAGCTTCACGACATGGTGCACGTGGAGATCTGGCTGGGAAATGGAGACAAGACCATCGGATCCCGCTGGAACAACGGGAAGGTGCAAGTCTTTGACTCCTACAAGTTCACACCAAAGAGTTTCCATAGTGAACGATATATCTTCAAGTCCATTGACACCTGGCTCAAGGGCATTTGTCGTAGGTGAGGAAAATGTTTCCCTACGAGGTGTGTTCAGAAAGTATCCGACCATTGCGCCGGAAAAATACAATTACTCACCTGAAAGTTTTAAACCATAATCCCCTTTAAAGTACTCTCATTAAGACTCCAAACATTTCTACAAGCAGTTCCGTCATTGTTGGAAGCATGACAAGAAAGCCTCTCTGGGAGGAAAATACGTCAGGTTCGCCAGATTCCTCATAATACCTTCTCATGACTCAAATCGGATCTCTTTCGGTGGAATTTTCGGCTTAGGCAACAACCGAGATTACAACGGGCAATGTTGCGAGAATAGGGTCTGACGAGCCATAGAAATGTTGATTTTGGTCAAGAAAGTTTCAGTCAGATGGAAAGAATGGTAGCCATTATAGAGCTGACAAGTTCTTGCTATCGCGTCGATTGTGTTGAACAGCATGACGAAGCCGATGGATGGCCTCTATGTAGTACTCTTCGGTAATCATTTTGACCTCGAGGGCGTACCCGTGATGCACAACCCGACGGAAGTCAAAGAAAACTGTCAACGTGACCTTGACATTGCTGCTCACCTGGCGAATGAAAACCAGAAGTGTGCTCACTACACTCAACAATAAAAGGCTGACTGCCAGCGACTGACCGGTGCTCACTACACTTAACACTGGAAAGCTGACTGACGGGTTCTCACTACACTCGACACTGAAAGGCTGACTGACGGGTTCTCACTACACTAGACACTGAAAGGCTGACTGACTGGTTCTCACTACACTAGACACTGAAAGGCTGACTGACCGGTTCTCACTACACTAGACACTGAAAGGCTGACTGACGGGTTCTCACTACCCTCAACACTGAAAGGCTGACTAAAAAGCAAAGTATACTCATCAGCATTTGCCACTGGGAGACGTTGCAGCAACTTCGGTGCCGAAGTCAGTGCCCTGAGACAAACAGCTGAAACCCTTATAGACCATTTGGAGCAGACATGAAAGCAAGTGGTCATTTTCACAGACGTCCTCGCAGTGTTAATGGCGCTCAAGAACCAGCACAAAAATTAACTCGATGCTCTGGCAGACTCGCTCGAACGCCTGCCCCAGCTCTTCAAAAAAAGCACAGTCTAGTGGATACCAGCCTGCTGCAACATTCCAGTCAACGAGGAGGCAGACAGACTCGCCAGAGAGGGAGGAATGCTGCAGCAGAGTGATACAGAAATCACATTCAATGAGACAAAAGCATTCATCAGGGTAACGTACAGTGCAAGATGGAAAGAAGGCCAAACTGGCCACACAAAAAACGATGACTACCATCAACTCTCCAGGCGAGACCAGGTGATAAATCTCCTGCTACGCACAAGTCACAACAGACTTAGATGCCATCTGTACAACAAGTTCAAGATTGGCACTACAGACCGTTGTGCCTGCGGCACAGCCCCTATGAAGGCAGAACATATTTTGCAGTCTTGTTCACTGTATAACGACAAAAGAAGAAGGATTTGGCAACAGCCAGTGTCCTTCCACGAGAAGCTGTACGGAAGCGTACAGAACCTTGAGTCGACTGCTGCCTTCGTTAGAGTAATTGAAGTTGAGGTCTGAAGATGAACGAGGAAGAAGAAGAAGAAAGGCTGACTGCCAGCGACTGACGGGTGCTAACTACACTGAACACTGAAAGGCTGACTGCCAGCGACTGACGGGTGCTAACTACACTGAACACTGAAAGGCTGACTGTCAGCGACTGGCGGGTGCTAACTACACTGAACACTGAAAGGCTGACTGTCAGCGACTGACGGGTGCTAACTACACTGAACACTGAAAGGCTGACTGTCAGCGACTGACGGGTGCTAACTACACTGAACACTGAAAGGCTGACTGTCAGCGACTGACGGGTGCTAACTACACTGAACACTGAAAGGCTGACTGCCAGCGACTGACGGGTGCTAACTACACTGAACACTGAAAGGCTGACTGCCAGCGACTGGCGGGTGCTAACTACACTGAACACTGAAAGGCTGACTGCCAGCGACTGACGGGTGCTAACTACACTGAACACTGAAAGGCTGACTGCCAGCGACTGACGGGTGCTAACTACACTGAACACTGAAAGGCTGACTGCCAGCGACTGACGGGTGCTAACTACACTGAACACTGAAAGGCTGACTGCCAGCGACTGACGCAATCTATGAGCTGTAAAAAAAAAACTCGCACATGCGCATGACAGTCCACTATACCTCCCTCACAAAGGACACCACCCACGCGTCATTTGTTTGGAAAGAATTACGGTCGGACACTTTTTGAACACAACTCGTAAATTTAGTTGTTGATGTGCAATGCTGTATTTAACTAATCGACACATATATTAATTAAAGATAATAGTTGTTTCTACTTTCTGCAAATCATCTTTTATTTTCTTTAAACACATTCTTCCTCGTGTTGTCTTACATCTGACTTGTTTGTTTTTTTCCAGTTTCTTACAACATTACTGTTCTTTGTGCTAATATACGTGTCTGCTTCTGTTTAATTCTTGTGTTTCTCTTGAATGTTTGTGTTTCTCTTTAATTCTTGTGTTTCTCTTTAATTCTTGTGTTTCTCTTTAATTCGTGTCTATCTTTAATTCTTGTGTTTCTCTTTAAATCTTGTGTTTCTATTCAATGTTTGTGTCTCTTTTTAATTCGTGTGTTTCTCTTTAATTCTTGTGTTTCTATTCAATGTTTGTGTCTCTCTTTAATTCTTGTGTTTCTCTTTAATTCTTATTTTTCTCTTTAATTCTTGTGTTTGTATTTTATATTTCAACCCAGCTTCTGTCCATATCACCCTTGGCTTTTGAAGAAACACAACGCAGGCTCCAAGTCTATTTTTAATTTTGAGAATAATGTTCCCGATGAAAAGGCAGATTGTGAAAGTGATGACGACAACAGCAGGAGCGAGGAAACCGAACAAAACAAGGAAACCAAACAAAACAAGGAAACCGAACAAAACAAGAAAACCAAACAAAACAAGGAAACCGAACAAAACAAGAAAACCGAAGAAAACAAGGAAACCGAACAAAACAAGAAAACCAAACAAAACAAGGAAACCGAACATAACAAGGAAACTGAACAAAACAAGGAAACCGAACATAACAAGGAAACCAAACAAAACAAGGAAACCGAACAAAACAAGGAAACCGAACAAAACAAGGAAACCGAATATAACAAGGAAACCGAATATAACAAGGAAACCAAACAAAACAAGGAAACCGAATATAACAAGGAAACCGAACAAAACAAGGAAACCGAACATAACAAGGAAACCAAACAAAACAAGGAAACCGAACAAAACAAGGAAACCGAACAAAACAAGGAAACCGAATATAACAAGGAAACCAAACAAAACAAGGAAACCGAATATAACAAGGAAACCGAACAAAACAAGGAAACCGAATATAACAAGGAAACTGAACAAAACAAGGAAACCGAACAAAACAAGGAAACCAAACAAAACAAGGAAACCGAAAATAACAAGGAAACCGAACAAAACAAGGAAACCGAACAAAACAAGGAAACCGAATATAACAAGGAAACCGAACAAAACAAGGAAACCGAACAAAACAAGGAAAACGAATATAACAAGGAAACCGAACAAAACAAGGAAACCAAACAAAACAAGGAAACCGAATATGACAAGGAAACTGAATATAACAAGGAAACCGAACATAACAAGAAAACGGAATATAATAAGGAAACCAAAAACAAGGAAACCGAACAAAACAAGGAAACCGAACATGACAAGGAAACTGAACATAACAAGGAAGGAACATGTGTCAACAAAAGCATCCCGTGGTCAAACACTGGAAAGGTAGACAAGAATAAACAAAAAGGCATCACACTGGAGCCACCTTCAATTCGTACATCTCTTGTGAGTAATGTCAAATCAAATGACAATTCATCGGTAGTGACACCTGAGCAAATAGCTAAAAATTCAGAAAGACGGAGCGTGAAGAGGAAATCTAGAACTACACGGATCAGAAATAGAACAGCGATTATCTGTGACCAAGTAGTAGAGTCGTCACAAGTAACATACCAGGCTGGAGATCATAAAGACGTTGACAGACTTCCCGTGAGGAAGAAACATTTCGTTAAAGAAGGGAAAAGATGTTATTCAGATGCAAACGTTCTAGAACTGAAAGACAGGAACCAGTTTTTAGTTAAATCTACAACATTTCCAAATTTGAGACACACTGTTTTTCATGACTTTATTCAAAGAGGTGTAGCGGTTAAAGAACTTATCCCAGTTCAAGATGGATGTCTGGGCAGGGTCAAGGTTCAAACCTGTTCAAACATGTTTTTGTTAGGGGATGAGGTTAACTATAGCTACTTAGAAACTTCAAGGTCACATGAGACAATGACTCGGCAAGAACAAGTTGACAATCTCATACAAGAAGCATTTGTTAGGGGTCATTGTAAGTCCTCATTGTCCTTGCCTTTGACCACAGTCAAATATGTAGATCTGCCAAGGATAAACTCTTGGCCTTGTTTAAAGAACTGCGTCCAATCTTCTGCCGTTGGGCGAACCATTGCCAAAAAAATAATTGAAAGAAACAGTCAAATAGCATACAAGAAGACACCAGAAAGAAACAATCAAATAGCATACAAGAAGACACCAGAAATAAACAATCAAATAGCATACAAGAAGACACCAGAAAGAAACAATCAAATCGCATACAAGAAGACACCAGAAAGAAACAATCAAACATCATACAAGAAGACACCAGAAAGAAACAATCAAATAGCACACAAGAAGGCACCAGAAAGAAACAATTATCAATCCCTCTTTCGAAACGTCACATGCACTATTCTGCCGCGACGGCATTCTTGTCCATGTCTAGAGAAATGTCCAGATAGTGGTAAGAATCAAGTTTGTGGTGGAAATACATTTATTACAAGAAGGATTCGACAGATCAACTTGGGGGAATTAGTTTGGATTGCTGATCATCCCCCCAATTTCTTGTCAGCTTTCAAAGTCACAAATACTGTTCTGCTCAGATCAAAGTCCTGGTCTTATCTGGGAGAATGTCTAGACAATGTTATGTTTAGTAGAAAAGTATTTGTAGCAGGAAATATAACTAACGTGGACACTGGTGAGTACATTCCGGGCATGTGTGCCAATAAGAGTTGGGGTATAACCAACACTGATGCTAAAAATAGCAAACCAATAATACAATGGTGTGGCCATACTTTAACCAATGAAAGTCGCCTTTTGGAAACGAGTTTCAGTCAGTCTCAGTCTGAAGTAGCCGGATATCACGACCAGTTAGCGATACGGGGGTTAATACTGGAAGACAGAAGCGTTGCCAGTGGTTACAGCGGTTTTTGTCAAGAGTCCAATACAAGTCGCCTGATGACGAGAATGTGTAGAGATAATTCCTCAAGGTTGAGGGACACACTGTGCACTACAACCAGCGACACATCATTTACAGGGGAAGCAAACACAATGTGCACTACAGCCAGCGACACATCATTTACATGGGAAGCAAACACAACGTGCACTACAGCCAGCGACACATCATTTACAGGGGAAGCAAACACAATGTGCACTACAGCCAGCGACACATCATTTACATGGGAAGCAAACACAACGTGCACTACAGCCAGCGATATCTCAATTACAGGGGAAGCAAACACAATGTGCACTACAGCCAGCAATACATCATTTACAGGGGAGGCAAACACAATGTGCACTACAGCCAGCGACACATCATTTACAGAGGAAGCAAACACAATGTGCACTACAGCCAGCGACACATCATTTACAGGGGAAGCAAACACAATGTGCACTACAGCCAGCGACACATCATTTACAGGGGAAGCAAACACAATGTGCACTACAGCCAGCGACACCTCATGTTCAGGGGAAGCAAACACAATGTGCACTACAGCCAGCGACACATCATTTACAGGGGAAGCAAACACAATGTGCACTACAGCCAGCGACACCTCATGTTCAGGGGAAGCAAACACAATGTGCACTACAGCCAGCGACACTTCATGTTCAGGGGAAGCAAATGAATTAGTTTACCTCACTCGTACATATGAAGCAGAGCATGCGCACTTACCGCCCTGTTTACAAGAGGTCTTTCAGTTGCCAGGAGACGGAGTTGGCTGTCGGGCTAACAAGGGTAGAACCACTGTAGAAGTTGAACATTATATCGACGTGATAGATCCAACGGACAACGATTCTAAGATGGGCGGAAGTTGTGTTGAAATATGGAATAGTCAGGATACCCCCAAATCAGCACATATTGAAATGTATCTAGAAGAGTTGACAGATATCAGTAATACCTCATTCACATCAGATACAATCTGTAGTTGTGGCCACACACTGGATGATACAAGAACTTCAAGTCGTCAGACGTATTCTGTGTCAAAGCAAATACTTGTTGATGCCTGGAATAACATTGACTCTCAGAATTGGTTCACGTCTGACATGGGTATACCACTCTTAAGTGACCTTCAAACATGTGGGAGCTCAGGCGGACGTGGTTTCAAGAAAAATCATACTGACTCGGTTCAGACCTTGCAGCTTTCCCTGAAAACAGCAAGTTACGCTTCCAGTAACGTAAACAACAATAGCAGCCGAAACGGACGCTCTGAGTTTGCAGACTTTTGCAAATCAGACAGAAATGAGATGCATCAAATTATCTCTCAGAGTGAGTCACAACGGAGTAGCGTAACTCAGCCCATAAATGTATGTAAGCAGCGGGTTCAAGTAACGAGCGAGACCTCAAGGGGGCGGATATTTGAAAATAATACCATGGCTGTGCATCCATCACAACGGCTGAAAGATAAACTCAAACAGCGTGACACAGAATCTTTGACATCTGCGGTCCAGAATGAACAAAGGCTACAAGTTTCAGGCGATTCTCAAAATGTAGAAGAAGTAAATTGGCGCTCACCTCGTTACGTTTGGAGCCAGTATCCGAAACGTCTGGACGAGGTTCCGGAGACGTCAGAAGGAGTGTGCAGAGACACAGATAACTCTAGCAAATGTGTGGCTCAGTATGTCTTGAACCAATGGCCGAGGGGACCAGACGATATAGATGTCAGTGCTTCAGCGTTTCAGAGTTGCCCTGCACGCACAGGGTTGCTGACTAAGACAGATTTAAATCACGATACCTCCACTTTTGGCCTAGAAGGTACATCGAGGCTATCAGAAGAGTTGTTTCACTTCCGTGACAGTCACATAGATCATTGCATTGACAACAGCAAAGATGCATGCAGGACCAGTGTTGAGATCAGGAAATCAAGTAGTACTGACAATCAGATTGTTATAGAGTCTATTAAGCACAGAGGCAGTGACCCTAGTCCAAGAGGAAACGAGTTCTCTACGCTTTCCTCCATTGAAAACCTTAATGAATTCACAAATAATGACCAGTCTTTACAAACTCTCCGCGAGCGGAGAAATTACATCGTCGAAGATACAACCAGTAATGATAGCGAGGAAGATGATGATATTAACGACAGCCAAAGTGGCGATGATAATGATGAGGATCACGATGATGATGATGATGAAGATAGCGATGATCACTTAAAGTATTACGACCCAGAGAAGCAGGAGGCGACAGTAATGATGCAAAACTTGGCCAGATTCCGTGACGATGAAGATGATTTTGACGTTTTCAGCGAGTCCATGAAAGTGGCTTCAGATTTGTCAGAAAGTGACGGGATTTTAGATCAAAAGAACAGCCGTTTCATTGGAGGTAAGTGTCCTGGTATCTTCTAATTCTCTCTTCTCACTTCACTCTGTTTCATTTGACTGTGTCCTACAGTCACAGTCTTGCACAACTTTCACGCGCGCCCTCAGGGTGAGACCCTTCCATTGCACTTTGGTTGGGCTGGCTTCTGAGAGCGCACAAACCTAGCATAGGTACATACAGACGCACACATACATCCAAGCACCGGTTTAAGCGTCTTAATATCGCTTAGGTTGACTATGGGCAAGGGTGGAATAGGCGCGCCTCCGCCAGTAGAAACTAGTGAGGCAAACACATAACATAAAAAAGGAGGTATGTGTCCAAGTTAAGAGGCCAGAACACATTCGTTTCTAACTCTACAAAGAAAGTCAGCTGACATGGTTGACCAGGTTCTTCTTTCTCGTTGTTGATGTTAGTTTGTTATCTAATTAGTTTTTTTTGTTTGCTTCTTTGCTTGCTAGTTATTTAGTTAGTTAATTAGTTGATTTGTTTGCTTTCTTGCCTGCTAGTTATTTAGTTAGTTAATTAGTTTGCTTGCATGTTTGTCCGTTTGCTTGATCGGTAGCTAGCTAGTCATTTGGTTAGTTGATTAGTTAGTTTATTTGTTTGTTTGAATGTTTGCTTGCTAGTTATTTAATTAGTTAGTTCATAGTAAGTTTGTCTGTTTGTATGTCTGTTTTCTAGCTTGTTAGTCAGTCAGTTTGTTTGTTTATTTGCTTGCAAGCCAGTTATGTAGTTAGTTAAAAGTTAGTTCTGTGTTTATTTGCTTGCTAGCTTGTTAGTTAGTCAGTCAGTCAGTCTGTTTCTTTATTGGCCTGCTAGTTAGCTGGCTAGTTAGTTGGTTAGTTAACTAGTTAGTTAATAGTCTCACGGGAGGTAAGACCAGAGTGCCTGCATCCCGAGTTACTCCAGTCGTCTCGACCAATAGTCTTGCCACTGATCCAAGGTAACTCGGGATAAGAGTGAGATTGATGACCAGCGCATATTCTTCCACACTATACAGCGCACATCACATTATTAAGATAAGAGTGAGATTGATGACCAGCGCATATTCTTCCACACTATACAGCGCACATCACATTATTAAGATAAGAGTGAGATTGATGACCAGCGCATATTCTTCCTCACTATACAGCGCACATCACATTATTAAGATAAGAGTGAGATTGATGACCAGCGCATATTCTTCCACACTATACAGCGCACATCACATTATTAAGATAAGAGTGAGATTGATGACCAGCGCATATTCTTCCACACTATACAGCGCACATCACATTATTAAGATAAGAGTGAGATTGATGACCAGCGCATATTCTTCCACACTATACAGGTCACATCACATTATTAAGATAAGAGTGAGATTGATGACCAGCGCATATTCTTCCACACTATACAGCGCACATCACATTATTAAGATAAGAGTGAGATTGATGACCAGCGCATATTCTTCCACACTATACAAGTCACATCACATTATTAAGATAAGAGTGAGATTGATGACCAGCGCATATTCTTCCACACTATACAGCGCACATCACATTATTAAGATAAGAGTGAGATTGATGACCAGCGCATATTCTTCCACACTATACAGCGCACATCACATTATTAAGATAAGAGTGAGATTGATGACCAGCGCATATTCTTCCACACTATACAGCGCACATCACATTATTAAGATAAGAGTGAGATTGATGACCAGCGCATATTCTTCCACACTATACAGCGCACATCACATTATTAAGATAAGAGTGAGATTGATGACCAGCGCATATTCTTCCACACTATACAGGTCACATCACATTATTAAGATAAGAGTGAGATTGATGACCAGCGCATATTCTTCCACACTATACAGCGCACATCACATTATTAAGATAAGAGTGAGATTGATGACCAGCGCATATTCTTCCACACTATACAGCGCACATCACATTATTAAGATAAGAGTGAGATTGATGACCAGCGCATATTCTTCCACACTATACAGGTCACATCACATTATTAAGATAAGAGTGAGATTGATGACCAGCGCATATTCTTCCACACTATACAGGTCACATCACATTATTAAGATAAGAGTGAGATTGATGACCAGCGCATATTCTTCCACACTATACAGCGCACATCACATTATTAAGACAAAACCGTCTCATGTTGTGACCATCGTCGCTTGTGATGTGCAATAATTTAGTGAATTGTTTGCTTGCTAGCTTGTTAGTTAGTCAGTCCGTCAGTCAGTCGGTTCATTTGTTCATTTGCTTGCTAGCTAGTTGGCTAGTTTTCTTTCCACTTGTTCCTTGGAACAAGTTTGCGACGTGGGGAGCTTAAGTCGTCTATCCTGCGCCAAGTGCGTTGCGTCGGTCAATGTTAGCCTGTGTCGCTGCACAATCACTCTAATGTCATTTATCCAACTGCCTCGCGGTCGCCCCTTTCCGTATAGCTAGATCTACCAGCGTTGTAAGCCATTATGGGACTATTATGAGGGTGTATTTTCATGAGATGACCAAACCAACGTATTTTCTGCCTGGAATGTGTTCGGCATAAGACGTAGTGCCGACCATACTTCGAATGGCGTCTTTCTTTCTGTATTCTGTCTCTCCTGGAAACACCGATGACCTTACTCAAACACTTCATTTCACAAGTCGAAATTCTGCCCTCACCCCCCATGGACAGAAGTCATTAATAACACAGACAAAATAAAAACATGTTTTACAGACTTACGCAACCTGATATACAAAACAATCAATGAAACACATTGCTATAGTATTATCATCATCATCATCAAGAGCCCTGCTGGTTGGCCCTTTGATCTTGGACCTCCACTTTCCCTTATTGCGTGTGTCGTTTATCGGATCCGCCGTTGATCGTCTCCCATGCAACTCCATTTTCATTCTTTGCCTACCTCTGCCCCTCTTCCTTGCGATTCTTCCCGTTGTCACCGTGTGTTACAACAACATTTCACGTTTACAAGGAAACTTAAAAAAATAAAATATAAATCACATACTTCTTCGTCGTTCGTTCTCAATCTCCCGCTACCAAGCCGTGAACGTTCTCAATCTCCAGCTACCAAGCCCTGAACGTTCTCTAACTCCCGCTACCACATCTTGAACGTTCTCAATCTCCCGCTATCACGCCCTGAACGTTCTCAATCTCTCGCTATCAAGCCCTGAACGTTCTCTAACTCCCGCTACCACGTCCTGAACGTTCTCAATCTCCCGCTACAAAGCCCACATTCTGTCATATGACTACCGTTATCCATACTTTTACACTTACTGAGGGTCCGACCATTTTTAATTTGTGCTTGGCCTGCATGTAATGAAGACAAGGCAGCGAGGAAGGGAACTGGTCATTTTAGCTCATAAAAATCTGCGACTTCTTTCAAAATAGTCTTCAATGCTTCATCCGCGACGATAGTTTCTGCTATGGGACTGCCTTTACTTTTACACATCTTGCGCGTTCATTCAATTGCATATGGCTACTTGACTTAGAGATAGAGAAGAGAGCGAAGAATAATCAGGACAATCTGAAACACGATCATAAAGACACTACCTCGCGTCTTAGGTCCTGCTACTGGAAACAGAACGTGTCTCAGATTTGGGGATCGACGCTGTAATCCCCAGATTTGCAAGCTTACTGAAAAGCCTTTCATTGCACTACAGCGGAGAGGACCACGGTCCACTTTCTCCAGAACGTTCCGGCATCTAAGAAGAGCCACTGCAACCTGCTGACAAAGAAACGGCGTCAGGAATTAAGTGTAGCTTCAAACTCCAGCAACTTCAGAAATGAAAGTGAGAAAGAGAATGGCTTAGTTCACCTCCAAAACATCATGGGACATCATGAAGTCTCTAACACCTCATCCCAGACGACAGTGTCTACTGTTCGACTGTATGTACCTTTTTGTTTACCTCCCTATCTCTCCTCCTGTCTACATGCCGCATAATATTTTTTTTCCACCTGGCACGACCTGTTTAGGAAATCATAAATGAAATCAATAAGTGATCGATCACCCACCATTACTTGCTACGTTCTTGGCCTCTCGTCTTGGTCCAGTCTTGATTTTTGTGTGCTGGAGGTCACCATGAGGTGGGTAGTGACTTAGGGACCTATTGTGTGTGTAGTCTGGTCTCAACAGTGGGGCAGGGAGGGTTACGGCCGTTGTGTGTATTCTAGTCTGGTCTCAATAGTGGGTCAGTGAGAGTTAGGACCGCTGTGTGTATTCTAGTCTGGTCTCAATAGTGGGTCAGTGAGAGTTAGGGGCAGTTGTGTGTATTCTAGCCTGGTCTCAATAGTGGGTCAGTGAGAGTTAGGACCGCTGTGTGTATTCTAGTCTGGTCTCAATAGTGGGTCAGTGAGAGTTAGGGGCAGTTGTGTGTATTCTAGTCTGGTCTCAATAGTGGGTCAGTGAGAGTTAGGGGCAGTTGTGTGTATTCTAGCCTGGTCTCAATAGTGGGTCAGTGAGAGTTAGGACCGCTGTGTGTATTCTAGTCTGGTCTCAATAGTGGGACAGGGAGAGTTAGGGGCAGTTGTGTGTATTCTAGTCTGGTCTCAATAGTGGGTCAGTGAGAGTTAGGGGCAGTTGTGTATATTCTCGTCTAGTGACAGTAGCGGGACTTCCGTCCCTCGTTTTGGACTAAACCAGTTGCTAACTTTCTTCCGCACGGCTGGCACAGCGGAAACTTTTTAGTTCGAGACAATGTCTTTGATCAGTTTTGTGCACGGAGGTGAAATGTAACCGCCGCTCAGTTTGTGTTGGTTATTTAGGATTGCTAAACATTTGAGAATCACCCGTGTTACTGCAGCTTGAGACTACTCGTGTTGAAACTACTCATGTTTAAACTGCTTATGTTGATACTACTCATGTTTAAACTGCTTATGTTGATACTACTCATGTTTAAACTGCTTATGTTGATACTACTCATGTTGAAACTGCTCATTTGGATACTACTCATGTTGAAACTGCTCATTTGGATACTACTCATGTTGAAACTGCTCATTTGGATACTACTCGTGTTGAAACTGCTCATTTTGATACTACTCATGTTGATACTGCTCATTTTGATACTACTCGTGTTGATACTGCTCATTTTGATACTACTCATGTTGATACTGCTTATGTTGATACTACTCATGTTGATACTGCTCAATTTGATACTACTCGTGTTGATACTGCTCAATTTGATACTACTCATGTTGATATTCATTGGCTCGTTCCATCTTGTCAGACGATAGTAATTGTGGTTTGAAAAAAGGGTATGTAACTATAGTTCATGACTGTAGCGAATGTTACTCGTAAGACCAATCCGGGCAGAGAAGCGTCTTCCACGGTGTGTGCAAGAAAAGTCAGGACCGTTTGCGGCATCGCATGGTGTGGCGTGTCTTCTCAAACGCTGAGTTTAGCCTATCAGCAATCAGTATCTCCTTTGTCTGTAGTCCATGCTTAATCCTACCCCTCCATGTAACACGATCCATGGCGGCCTGTTCCTATGATTCCAAATGCATGTTTGATACTACTCATGTTGATATCACTCTTGTTGATATCACTCTTGTTGATACTACTCTTGTTGATACTACACTTGTTGATACTACTCTTGTTGATACTACACTTGTTGATACTACTCTTGCTGGTATCACTCTTGATGATATCACTCTTGTTGATATCACTCTTGTTGATACTACTCTTATTGATACTAGTCTTGTTGATATCACTCCTGCTGAGACTGCTCTTGGTGATACTACTCGTGTTGATATCACTCTTGTTGGACTACTCTTGTTGATATCGCTCTTGTTGATACTACTCTTGTTGATACTACTCTTGTTGATATCACTCTTGTTGAGACTGCTCTTGTTGATACTACTCGTGTTGATATCACTCTTGTTGATGCTACTCTTGTTGATATTACTCTTTTTGAAACTACTCGTGTTGATATCACTTTTGTTGAGCCTACTCATGTTGAGACTACACGTGTTGAGACTACTCGTGTTGAGACAACTCAAGTTGATACTACTAATGTTGAGCCTACTATTGTTGAGCCTACTCATGTTGAGACTACTCGTGTTGAGACAACTCATGTTGATACTACTAATGTTGAGCCTATTCATGTTGAGACAACTCATGTTGATACTACTAATGTTGAGCCTACTCATGTTGAGACAACTCATGTTGATACTACTCGTGTTGAGCCTACTAATGTTGATACTACTAATTTTGAGCCTACTAATGTTGAGACTACTAATGTTGAGCCTATTAATGTTGAGTTTTTCGATGTTGACTACCTTTAGCAGCAGCTTACGGTAGCTCTTCATTAATCGCTAGGCTTACTGTGAAGGATGTACCTGAGCTCTTGTTGCGGTTGTGCAATGCGAAGTTTCTCAGTGGACAAGTCATTATGTAGATCACGGTTTTGATAGCCACATAATTGACCATACTATTGAACCACTACCTCTTTCCAGGAATACGGCGAGGATGTGACGTGCGAGTCTTGGTCATTGCGACTCGCTTGACCCTAATCTGTGATTCCAACCATTCATATATTGCATTTAAACACCCATATAGCTGAAGATTCTCCATCTCACGCCTAAGCACATTCCTCCATTCACACTGACAAAAAGCTTGCTGCGAACGGAGTAACCTTATGAATTGGCTGCCTAAGTCCATATATTGCCGAAGAAAATTAAAAACAGAACTGACTTTGTCAATCCTAGCAACCTTGATCGTTTTCTCCTGTTTCTGTCCATCAAGTATTATATATACGTCCACAGTTTTCTTCTGTCCATCAAGTATTATATATACGTCCACAGTTTTCTTGTCTCTGTCCATCAAGTATTATATATACGTCCACAGTTTTCTTGTCTCTGTCCATCAAGTATTATATATACGTCCACAGTTTTCTTGTCTCTGTCCATCAAGTATTATATATACGTCCACAGTTTTCTTGTCTCTGTCCATCAAGTATTATATATACGTCCACAGATTTCTTCTGTCCATCAAGTATTATATATACGTTCATAGTTTTCTTCTCTCTCTGCCCATCAAGTATTATATATTCGTCCACAGTTTTCTTCTGTCTCTGTCCATCAAGTATTATATATACATCCACAGTTTTCTTCTGTCTCTTGTCCATCAAGTATTATATATACGTCCACAGTTTTCTTCCATCAATGTCCATCGAGTATTATATATATGTCCACCGTTTTCTTCTGCCCATCAAGAATTTATATATTCGTTTACAGTTTTCTTTCGTCTCTGTCCATCAAGTATTATATATATACGTCCACAGTTTTCTTCTGTCTCTTGTCCATCAAGTATTATATATACGTCCACAGTTTTCTTCCGTCTTTGTCCATCAAGTATTTTATATATATATATCCACAGTTTTCTTCTCTCTCTGTCCATCAAGTATTATATATACGTGCACAGTTTTCTTGTCTCTGTTCATCAAGTATTATAAATACGTCCACAGTTTTCGGAAAGACATTAGGGAGGGGGGCACATCGCGCCTATATACTGATCATTACAGCGTAGCGCAGTGGTTAACGCACTGTTTTCGCAACTGAGTGGTCCTGGATTCATTCCCCAGTTAAGGCGGTAATGCTTTTTCAGACTGCAATGACTCCCGGGTCGACTCAGCCTTAAATGGGTACCGGTTCAGTCCGGGAAGTAAAAGCGGCGAGGAAAAGTAGATGGCTACCGCCCTCATATAACCGAGCCTTTGAAATGTGAGATCGCTAACATATCACACCCCTACGGTAGTAATGCTATGGGTTACTTACTTAACAATACTTCGCTTTCTTTTCTGATGTCCGGTGTGTATGTTTTCCGAATGCATATAAAATGCACGTCTTCATGATAGTTGATGCTTCATTAATTACACGTTTAAATTAATAATCAAAGCGACAGACTCCATATCTAGGCCACAGCTGTTTATGTCAATGCAGGAAAGTCACAGTTCTTCGTATCTACTATCTCCATAGCAACGACTATCAACAAATGGGAAAACAAGCACCTTGGAAGCACCTCGTTCTGAGTTGACTTTACTCGACGACTTTTCTTTAGTAGAAGGTTACATGGGCTCTTCTTACATCCCGAAGTGGGCATGAGTCTTCCTGGATGTAGTGCAGTGCGAGGCTGCTAATTAAGCTCATCATAATGGGGATCATAATGACGATCCCCACCTTGTTAGCCTGACTACGATGACACAAGCTGTTTCCAGGAAACCTGTGAGAATGTCAGGTGGGATCTTGGTCAGTATGTTTCACTGGACCCCGATATTACTCTTCACTCCCACCTTGGTCAGTATGTTTCTCCTGACCCTGATGTTACTCTTCACTCCCACCATGGTCAGTATGTTTCTCCTGACCCTGATGTTACTCTTCACTCCCACCTTGATCAGTATGTTTCTCCTGACCCTGATGTTACTCTTCACTCCCACCATGGTCAGTATGTTTCTTCTGACCCTGATGTTACTCTTCACTCCCACCATGGTCAGTATGTTTCTCCAGACCCTGATGTTACTCTTCACTCCCACCATGGTCAGTATGTTTCTCCAGACCCTGATGTTACTCTTCACTCCCACCTTGGTCAGTATGTTTCTCCAGACCCTGATGTTACTCTTCACTCCCACCTTGGTCAGTATGTTTCTCCAGACCCTGATGTTACTCTTCACTCCCACCTTGGTCAGTATGTTTCTCCTGACCCTGATGTTACTCTTCACTCCCACCATGGTCAGTATGTTTCTCCTGACCCTGATGTTACTCTTCACTCCCACCTTGGTCAGTATGTTTCTCCTGACCCTGATGTTACTCTTCACTCCCACCTTGGTCAGTATGTTTCTCCAGACCCTGATGTTACTCTTCACTCCAGCCATGGTCAGTATGTTTCTCCTGACCCTGATGTTACTCTTCACTCCCACCTTTGTCAGTATGTTTCTCCTGACCCTGATGTTACTCTTCACTCCCACCTTGATCAGTATGTTTCTCCTGACCCTGATGTTACTCTTCACTCCCACCTTGGTCAGTATGTTTCTCCTGAC
The DNA here is from genome assembly GCA_036924085.1 of Ariolimax columbianus. Lineage (NCBI taxonomy): Eukaryota > Metazoa > Mollusca > Gastropoda > Stylommatophora > Arionidae > Ariolimax > Ariolimax columbianus. Next base: position 18,218,422 of record JAVGWX010000005.1, on the reverse strand, counting down.
CCTGATGTTATTCTTCACTCCCACCTTGGTCAGTATGTTTCTCCTGACCCTGATGTTACTCTTCACTCCCACCTTGGTCAGGATAATTTTCCAGACCCTGATGTTACTCTTCACTCCCAACATGGTCAGTATAATTCTCCAGACCCTGATGTTACTCTTCACTCCCACCTAGGTCAGTATGTTTCTCCTGACTGTGATTTTACTCTTCACTCCCATGTTGGTCAGTATGTTTCTCCAGACTGTGATGTTGCTCTTAGATTCTGCCAGACAAGATAAAGGCAGTTTCATAGCTTACACTGCCGTCGGTGATAAAGTGCAGTGCAATAAGCGTTATATAATCTTGGTATTGCACCAGACAGAGTCAAATTTCTTGTATATGCATTTCTGTATTCTGTCATGTTCGACCGAAAGCTTTACTGAGATCGTCTATCCATCTCAACGGTGGATGTCCGAATGGACGCTAACAGTTGTAGGACCAGCAAGACGTCACTTAATGTATTCTCTAAACAACGAAGTATCTATCGTCCTCTACGGTGGTTGGACGCCTGATGTCTGTATGATGAAATCGATCCCGTAGAGAGATTATCAGTGCTCAACGCTCCATTGCCTTTTGGGAAACTCGATGCCCCTCCGCGTCTGCTTTCCGTATGTTACACACCTCGCAGCCATACACAAGCCTGAAATTTCCCGCCTGTTCAATGTGTAAACCATTGCTCTGATGTTTCTCATCCGTTGAAGTCTGGGTCTGATACTACTGATATGGACCCATCCTGCTGCTATCCTTCGCGAAATCTCATGATTTATTGAGTGGGTGTTTGTAATTTCTTGGCCCAAGCTAATGTGTAAACCCACCGAGGCAGTTCCCATTGGGAGTCACGTGTATTGAGAGTAAACTTGGTGTTCTTCATATTACTTGTCGGGGCAGCTGTCACGCATCCACGAATCATTTTACAAATTGCTCAACTTTTCTGACGCTGTGACTGATGATGACTTTGTCTTCAGCAAACCTTTGGTCAGTGGGTATTTCTCCGTCTGTGCTGATGCCTTTAATCTTCTTCTTCTTCTTCTTCTTCTTCTTCTTCTTCTTCTTCTTCTTCTTCTTCTTCTTCGATCAACTGATGCTGTGCTTTTAGTCCGGTGAGGTTCACGATCAACTGATGCTGTGCTTTTAGTCCGGTGAGGTTCACGATCAACTGATGCTGTGCTTTTAGTCCGGTGAGGTTCACGATCAACTAATGCTGTGCTTTTAGTCAGGTGAGGTTCACGATCAACTCATGCTATGCTTCTAGTCCGGTGAGGTTCACGATCAACTCATGCTATGCTTCTAGTCCGGTGAGGTTCACGATCAACTCATGCTATGCTTCTAGTGCGGTGAGGTTCACGATCAACTCATGCTATGCTTCTAGTCCGGTGAGGTTCACGATCAACTCATGCTATGCTTCTAGTCCGGTGAGGTTCACGATCAACTGATGCTATGCTTCTAGTCCGGTGAGGTTCACGATCAACTGATGATAGGCCTCTAGTCCGGTGAGGTTCACGAAGTAGATTGCGTTTCAGGTCTTTGCCGGTCCCCCACAGCTTGTCGAGCATGGCCGCCGCCCCGGATCTGACTGACTGTCTTTGGTCTGTATAAGTAGAGATGCTTTTATTAATAAGTATTAGCAAGGTTACAAGCGCCACTTTCTTGCCGCATTTCCTTCAATAAATATACGCCATCTGCTTATCACAGATTGCGCGTTAATGCAAAAAATCGCATGTAATCGAACACTAATAGGAGTTCGAACGCCCATTCAAATATAAATGCAGTTCCATCGCAGACGCGGCAGTTGGAAATGACGTATTAGCTACTATCACTGCTTGAACGTGTGTGTGTGTGTGTCCGATGTGTTCGACAGAGATGTGGTTGGATGATCTAATAATGACGACATCATTAGTCTCTTCGCCTAATTGTGAGGTTGACTTAGTTATTAGACAAATTGTCGTCTTTTTCAATCAAAATTGAAATAGATATTGCACAATAATTTATTTTTTATAGTTATTAGAAACCAAGGCCGAATTTGGGTTAAACACAAGAATTGACGCGATCTAGCTGTGGTGAGGAGGTGGGGGGGGGGGGAGTTGTTTGTGGGAGCGAAAGTGGGATTGCGGTAAGAGAAAGGCGGTGGCTGGGCGAATTTATAAGTGACAGAATGAGCATGAATGAATTGGTGGGAGAAGAGATGAATGAGAGAGAAAGAGATGGATGAGTTGCAGGAGGAAGAGATGGATGAGTTGATGGGAGAAGAGATGGATGAGCTGAGGAGAGAAGAGATGGATGCGTTGAGGGGAAAAGAGATATATGAGCGGAGAAGAGATTGATGAGTTAAAGGAAGAAGAGATGGATGAGCTGAGATGGGAGAAGAGATGGATGAGTTGAGGGGAGAAGAGATGGATGAGCTGAGATGGGAGAAGAGATGGATGAGTTGAGGGGAGAAGAGATGGATGAGTTTAAGAGAGAAGAGATGGATGCGTTGAGGGGAAAAGAGATATATGAGCGGAAAAGAGATTGATGAGTTAAAGGAAGAAGAGATGGATGAGTTGAGGGGAGAAGAGATGGGTGAGGAGGGGAGAAGAGACATGAGTTGAGGGGAGAAGAGACTGATGAGTTGAGGGGAGAAGAGACTGATGAGTTGAGGGGAGAAGAGACTGATGAATTGAGGGGAGAAGAGACATGAGTTGAGGGGAGAAGAGACATGAGTTGAGGGGAGAAGAGACTGATGAGTTGAGGGGAGAAGAGACATGAGTTGAGGGGAGAAGAGACTGATGAGTTGAGGGGAGAAGAGATGGATGAGTTGAGGGGAGAAGAGACTGATGAGTTGAGGGGAGAAGAGACTGATGAGGGGAGAAGAGATGGATGAGTTGAGGGGAGAAGAGACATGTTGAGGGAAGAAGAGATGGATGAGTTGAGGAGAGAAGAGATGGATAAATTGAGGTGTAGCGTAAGATGGGAATTGAAGTGAAGAAGATATGGGCGAGTTGGAAAGGTGGAGACATGGGAATGTTAGAGAAAAGAGGTAAATAAGTTGGGAGGGCGGCGAGACAAGGGCAGGTTAAGAGATAAAAATAGGTGTGTGATTAGAGGGCAGAAGAGATGGGAACTTTGAGAGAGAGAGATGGGCCAGTTGGGAGAGGAGGAAGAAATGGTTGAAGAAGAGAGAGAGATACGAGTTAGAAGGAAGCACGGGCCTTTTTCTTTCTTTCTGACGTTCATCCTTCAAAGAATTTTATGTGTCAATGTTTGCAGTGAGGCTGGGAAGTCTCAACACGACCAGTATATCCGAGCTGCGACTTGCAGAGAGTTGTGTAGATGCCTGTCATGCCAGAACATGCAGAGAGTTGTATGGATGCCTCTCATGCCAGAACATGCAAAGAGTTGTGTGGATACCTCTCATGCCAGAACATGCAGAGAGTTGTATGGATGCCTCTCATGCCAGAACATGCAAAGAGTTGTGTGGATACCTCTCATGCCAGAACATGCAGAGAGTTGTGTGGATGTCTCTCATGCCAGAACATGCAAAGAGTTGTGTGGATGTCTCTCATGCCAGAACATGCAAAGAGTTGTGTGGATACCTCTCATGCCAGAACATGCAGAGAGTTGTGTGGATGTCTCTCATGCCAGAACATGCAGAGAGTTGTGTGGATACCTCTCATGCCAGAACATGCAGAGAGTTGTGTGGATGTCTCTCATGCCAGAACATGCAGAGAGTTGTGTGGATACTTGTCATGCCAGAACATGCAGAGAGTTGTATGGATGCCTCTCATGCCAGAACATGCAGAGAGTTGTGTGGATGTCTCTCATGCCAGAACATGCAAAGAGTTGTGTGGATGTCTCTCATGCCAGAACATGCAAAGAGTTGTGTGGATACCTCTCATGCCAGAACATGCAGAGAGTTGTGTGGATGTCTCTCATGCCAGAACATGCAGAGAGTTGTGTGGATACCTCTCATGCCAGAACATGCAGAGAGTTGTATGGATGCCTCTCATGCCAGAACATGCAGAGAGTTGTGTGGATACCTCTCATGCCAGAACATGCAGAGAGTTGTGTGGATGTCTCTCATGCCAGAACATGCAGAGAGTTGTGTGGATACTTGTCATGCCAGAACATGCAGAGAGTTGTATGGATGCCTCTCATGCCAGAACATGCAGAGAGTTGTGTGGATACCTCTCATGCCAGAACATGCAAAGAGTTGTGTGGATACCTCTCATGCCAGAACATGCAGAGAGTTGTGTGGATGTCTCTCATGCCAGAACATGCAGAGAGTTGTGTGGATGTCTCTCATGCCAGAACATGCAGAGAGTTGTGTGGATACCTCTCATGCCAGAACATGCAGAGAGTTGTGTGGATACGTGTCATGCCAGAACATGCAGAGAGTTGTGTGGATACTTGTCATGCCAGAACATGCACATGGTGATATAATACCCAGAAACATGAAGCCGTAGGGCTGCAAAAATGGGAGAATATTGCGAATAAGAAAAGCCACAGTTTTATAATAAGAGAGAGAGCCATCCAGGCTGTCAGAAGAGAACAGAACCAACGCAACCATGACTTTCACACTGTTAGCCGGCAGGGACAGAGCACACTTCTTTGTTTCAGGACAGGACACAACTGACAGAACGGACACAGGCACAATCTTCGGCTGTCTACTTGACCCTTGTCTTGTGGACTAACCGAACAAACTGTTGGGTTGGAGGACTGTTTCTTGTATGGCCAGTAAGGAAAATGCACTGGCCTAACCACTAAACTCAAAACTGTACGAGGCTAAATAGAAACTTCAAACAACGGTCGAGTTAGTCACAGTGCCGGTGTAATCTGCCAAGATATGATCACAAGATGTGTGGCAGTGATGTATGGGAGAGACGCTAATAAGATCACCTCTCCACAATGAGCATGCTCCAAGTGACGATAACCTGAGCTCTTATTCGCATATATCACATACAGCAAGGCTTAACTAAGAGCATGTCTCAAGAGATGGCAAACATAGCTCTTATTCGCATATCGCACAAACAGCACTGCCCGACTAAGAACATGCCCTAAGTGACGATAACCTGAGCTCTTATTCGTATCTCTCACATACTGCAAGGCTTAACTAAGAGCATGTCTTAAAAGGTAGCAAACATAGCTCTTATTCGCATCTCTCACATACAGCACTGACTGACTAAGAGCATGTCCTAAGTGACGATAACCTGAGCTCTTATTCGTATCTGTCACAAACAGCAATGCCCGACTAAGAGCATGCCCTAAGTGCCGATAACCTGAGCTCTTATTCGCATCTCTCACAAACAGCACTGCTTGACTAAGAGCATTCCCTAAGTGGCGATAACCTGAGCTCTTATTCGCATCTCTCACATACAGCACTGCCCGACTAAGAGCATGCCCTAAGTGGCGATAACCTGAGCTCTTATTCGTATCTCTCACAAACAGCACTGCTTGACTAAGAGCATTCCCTAAGTGGCGATAACCTGAGCTCTTATTCGCATCTCTCACATACAGCACTGCCTGACTAAGAGCATGCCCTAAGTGACGATAACCTGAGCTCTTATTCGTATCTCTCACATACAGCACTGCCCGGATAAGAAAATGCGCTAAGTGACGATAACCTGAGCTCTTATTCGTATCTCTCACAAACAGCACTGCTTGACTAAGAGCATTCCCTAAGTGGCGATAACCTAAGCTCTTATTCGCATCTCTCACATACAGCACTGCCCGACCAAGAGCATGCCCTAAGTGGCGATAACCTGAGCTCTTATTCGTATCTCTCACATACTGCAAGACTTAACTAAGAGCATGTCTTAAGAGGTGGCAAACATAGCTCTTATTCGCATCTCTCACATACAGCACTGCCCGACTAAGAGCATGCTCTAAGTGGCGATAACCTGAGCTCTTATTCACATCTCTCATGTACATAGCCATCCCAGAAAACACTCCGGCCATCACACACCCTGGTGTAGCCAAATGTCTTGATGGTTGGAAGAGACACCAAGCCACTAAAAATAATGTGATCTTTTTACTCTCCTCCCAATGGGGAACTGGAAGGCTAGTCCGGTCAGGCACAACATTCTGGAGAGGACGTCCCCGCTTGAAGTACTGACCAAGACCACAATCTCTCTTCCCTGGAAACATAGTGCCTGGTCAACTAGGTGTTGTTCATCACTGTAATCCCATTTGGGTAAGCCTGATGATAGCCTTACATTGCATTACAGTGAAGAGGATGTAATGTCACCTACATCTGTATACCCCTTTATTGATACGTAGCGCCATTGTCAACCCTTAACCAGAGAGTCGCACTCAGGACGCTTATCTCGGAAAACTTACCGATAACAGCACAACATTGTGGAGCCTTTGTTGTAACTACAGAACCCATTAGCTGCGTTTATGAGAATCGACAGCTGGTTGCGATAAATGATGCTGCAAACGACTCTTCAACGCAACGCTCACATTTATACTGCGCCAGATGTATATTGAAAGTTTAAACAGACGCACTGGAGACGCCATTTTGTACAGTGATGTCAGATGATCAATTGCTGTCACGCGATCTTGCTTTTGTCGACAGACAAGGTCAGAGTGCATTCAACGCGTGGCATGTTTGGCTAAAGCGCTGAGAGTGTGCAGAGCCCAACCCCCTTTGTATTCTTTTCGGTCCATTTGAAACATAGGGCACCCAATGAAGTCATGTTGTATCTTACAAAATGTTAATGAGATCCATTAAATTGATGGTTTCTGTAGCTGTATGCCTTAGTACGCTACATTTGCTTTGCGAAAATTATCGCAACTTTATTTCGCTATGTTAGTTGACTTTCAAAGCTTGTAATATTTCTGTTTGTTGGTCAATAAATATGATATTTTCTTCTGTGTAAAGACATAATTCAATAAAGAACGCGTTGGTGTTATTGTTTTTGTTGTGTGTTTGTTAGTTTCTGAGATACAAAAAGATGAAGGTGAAAATGTATTGAAAAACACACACAAAATTTAGACTCGACTAAGTCGGCGTAGTCGCTTCGATAGAAATCCATGGAAACCACAACAATGTAACAATACTGTGTTTATAATACAATACTTTTACCGACAAAAAAACCTGTGTAGATAAACGTAACGTTTTCAGCATTTAAAAAATGGCTATGGGTAGGATCTCTGTCCAAAATTTTTTTTGTTTTCAATTTCTAATTTGTAGATCGAGTGTGTCTAATGTCAGTTGACGGTAGTGTGCTAAGTGAAGATGTGGTTATCCATTCGCAACGGTCTTTAGTCGCCTTGTGCGACATGATTGCCAGGTCACAAGGGCCCCATACTTTTTCCCGGGGGTACTACTCGAGTATGGGTGGAGCTTATATGAGACATTTCAAGTAGAGGTTTGAGGGAGTGACATTTGTAAAAAGAACATTTAATTAGGGTAACGACATTATCAAGAATGATCATCAAAGGACGATCAAAGCGAATATCAAGGCACCGACACGTGCTAAGAGAAATCGCGGTGTTGCGATGCAACGATTTATGCAACGCGATTATTATTGTAGTACGGTAACGGGGAGGCGACAGATGCGAAAAGATTCTCGAAGTAGGGTGGCGATGAAGCGACAGATGCGAAAAGATTCTTCAAGTAGGGTGGCGATGAAGCAACGTATTTAAAAAGAATATTGAAGTGATTTGATGTCCGTCCATCACAAGTGATGAAGACCACTCTGTTTGTTCAGCCACGTGGACAATCTTTTCTCTTGCTGTGTCCGCTGAAATGGGGGACTTGCGCGGTGATTTGGATTAAAGTGGGTAAGAAATTGCAGATTTTTCCTCGGGGTTTACTCCTGAAGCCTTTCCCATAAACAGGTATCCCGCAAGGCAGCGAGAAGAGATGATATCTAACGTTGTGTGTCGTGCCGTTTCCATAACCACAAGAGGTTGTAGGGTCATCACTCAACATGTGGGTGACTTTGGCATCTCTTCTCTGATGTGTTCAGTACATCATAGTCGTCTCTAAATTTCTCACACGTCAATATCGTGAAGTTCAGACTTGTAAACTAGACCGTGAAATACGACGCATGTTTAATCGTAGTGCAGTTCAAATAGCCGATGTCCAGACCAGGCTAATTGGACGTAACTAATCACAAAAAACTAACGAATTAACCAATCCAAATAGAAAACAACAACACGTTTCTTTGAATACAAGTGTAAGTCATCGACTAGTATGAATTCCAGGCAAAACCATGGTCTGGCGTCATCCATAATGAACTATACCAGCAGAGCAATGTAGACCCGCAGCCGGTTATGTCGCCCTTTTTGCTGCATATTGATTATTGAAGTAAGGTAGCGAGGCAGCGACATGTAAAGGAAACACATTAAGTAGGGTAGCCATCCAATGATATATGTGTAAGAAGACACTTTCGGGTAGCCATGCAATGATATATGTGTAAGAACACACTTTAGGGTAGCCATGCAATGATATATGTGTAAGAACACACTTTAGGGTAGCCATGCAATGATATATGTGTAAGAAGACACTTTAGGGTAGCCATGCAATGATATATGTGTAAGAACACACTTTAGGGTAGCCATGCAATGATATATGTGTAAGAACACACTTTAGGGTAGCCATGCAATGATATATGTGTAAGAAGATACTTTAGGGTAGCCATGCGATAACATATGTATGGTAGCCTTATAATGACACATGTAAAAAGACACTATAAGAAAGGCAGCTTTATAATGAGATATGTAAGAAGACACTATAAGTATGGTAGCCTTGTAGTGACATATGTTAGAAGACACTTTAAGTATGGTAGCCTTAAAGTGACATGTGTAAGAAGACATTTTAGGTATGTTAGCCTTATACTGACATATGTGAGAAAACACTTTAAGTATGGTAGCCTTATAGTGACATATGTAAGAAGACACTTTAAATATGGAAGCCTTATAATGACATATGTAAGAAAACTATCTAAGTATGGAAGCCTTATAATGACATATGTAAGAAAACACTCTAAGTATGGAAGCCTTATAATGACATATGTAAGAAAACTATCTAAGTATGGAAGCCTTATAATGACATATGTAAGAAAACTATCTAAGTATGGAAGCCTTATAATGATATATGTAAGAAAACTATCTAAGTATGGAAGCCTTATAATGATATATGTAAGAAAACTATCTAAGTATGGAAGCCTTATAATGACATATGTAAGAAAACTATCTAAGTATGGAAGCCTTATAATGACATATGTAAGAAAACTATCTAAGTATGGAAGCCTTATAATGACATATGTAAGAAAACTATCTAAGTATGGAAGCCTTATAATGATATATGTAAGAAAACACTCTAAGTATGGAAGCCTTATAATGATATATGTAAGAAAACTATCTAAGTATGGAAGCCTTATAATGACATATGTAAGAAAACTATCTAAGTATGAAAGCCTTATAATGATATATGTAAGAAAACACTCTAAGTATGGAAGCCTTATAATGATATATGTAAGAAAACTATCTAAGTATGGAAGCCTTATAAAGACATATGTAAGAAAACTATCTAAGTATGGAAGCCTTATAATGATATATGTAAGAAAACTATCTAGGTATGGAAGCCTTATAATGACATATGTAAGAAAACTATCTAAGTATGGAAGCCTTATAATGACATATGTAAGAAAACGATCTAAGTATGAAAGCCGTATAATGACATATGTAAGAAGACACTTTAAGTATGGAAGCCTTATAATGGCATATGTAAGAAAACACTTAAGTCGCTCTCCTTCTCGTTCTTGTCTTTCACACATTCTTAACTCTATCTGCACACACACATACACACACACTCTTTCTCACTCACTCACACACACATACGCACACACTCTTTCTCACTCATTCACACACACATACACACACACTCTTTCTCACTCACTCACTCACACACACATACACACACACTCTTTCTCACTCACTCACACACACATACACACACACTCTTTCTCACTCACTCACACACACATACACACACACTCTTTCTCACTCACTCACACACACATACACACACACTCTTTCTCACTCACTCACACACACATACACACACACTCTTTCTCACTCACTCACACACACATACACACACACTCTTTCTCACTCACACACACATACACATACACTCTTTCTCACTCACTCACACACACATACACACACACTCTTTCTCACTCACTCTCACACACAAACACCCTTCTTATCCCACAGTTCCTCTCTTTCTCTCTCTTTCACTCTCACATACACACACCACTGACTGCGCACACTGCTACTCGCCTCTCTCTCTTTCACTCTCACATACACACACCACTGACTGCGCACACTGCTACTCGCCTCTCTCTCTTTCACTCTCACATACACACACCACTGACTGCGCACACTGCTACTCGCCTCTCTCTCTTTCACTCTCACATACACACACCACTGACTGCGCACACTGCTACTCGCCTCTCTCTCTTTCACTCTCACATACACACACCACTGACTGCGCACACTGCTACTCGCCTCTCTCTCTTTCACTCTCACATACACACACCACTGACTGCGCACACTGCTACTCGCCTCTCTCTCTTTCACTCTCACATACACACACCACTGACTGCGCACACTGCTACTCGCCTCTCTCTCTTTCACTCTCACATACACACACCACTGACTGCGCACACTGCTACTCGCCTCTCTCTCTTTCACTCTCACATACACACACCACTGACTGCGCACACTGCTACTCGCCTCTCTCTCTTTCACTCTCACATACACACACCACTGACTGCGCACACTGCTACTCGCCTCTCTCTCTTTCACTCTCACATACACACACCACTGACTGCGCACACTGCTACTCGCCTCTCTCTCTTTCACTCTCACATACACACACCACTGACTGCGCACACTGCTACTCGCCTCTCTCTCTTTCACTCTCACATACACACACCACTGACTGCGCACACTGCTACTCGCCTCTCTCTCTTTCACTCTCACATACACACACCACTGACTGCGCACACTGCTACTCGCCTCTCTCTCTTTCACTCTCACATACACACACCACTGACTGCGCACACTGCTACTCGCCTCTCTCTCTTTCACTCTCACATACACACACCACTGACTGCGCACACTGCTACTCGCCTCTCTCTCTTTCACTCTCACATACACACACCACTGACTGCGCACACTGCTACTCGCCTCTTTCTCTTTCACTCTCACATACACACACCACTGACTGCGCACACTGCTACTCGCCTCTCTCTCTTTCACTCTCACATACACACACCACTGACTGCGCACACTGCTACTCGCCTCTCTCTCTCTTTCACTCTCACATACACACACCACTGACTGCGCACACTGCTACTCGCCTCTCTCTCTTTCACTCTCACATACACACACCACTGACTGCGCACACTGCTACTCGCCTCTCTCTCTTTCACTCTCACATACACACACCACTGACTGCGCACACTGCTACTCGCCTCTCTCTCTTTCACTCTCACATACACACACCACTGACTGCGCACACTGCTACTCGCCTCTCTCTCTTTCACTCTCACATACACACACCACTGACTGCGCACACTGCTACTCGCCTCTCTCTCTTTCACTCTCACATACACACACACCACTGACTGCGCACACTGCTACTCGCCTCTCTCTCTTTCACTCTCACATACACACACCACTGACTGCGCACACTGCTACTCGCCTCTCTCTCTCTTTCTCTCTCTCTTTTGTGTCTTTCATACACAAATACCACTATCTGCACACACACACACACCCACACTCTCTCACTCACATACACACATCATTATCTGCACACACTTCCTGTCTATCACACACACACACACCCACACCCACACTCTCTCACTCACATACACACATTATTATCTGCACACACTTCCTGTCTTTCACACACACACCCACACTCTCTCACTCACATACACACACCATTATCTGCACACACTTCCTGTCTATCAGACACACCTACACACAACCATCAAATCTCGATACAACTCTTATCGACCAACCAACCACCTCACTACCCCCCCCCCCCCCCCTCTTTCCCCTCCACCCTAACTTTCCTCACAAATCAATAGATCCGCCTACCGATAAGATCGAGCGCCTGACAGACACCCCAAGCAACACACACTGACCTGGCCTCGTTTTATTGCAGTTGTTCAAAGACCTTTCTAGTCAGTGACAGTCTTTGTCTGCGCCCTGCATGTTCTAGGCCCTGGCACACGACACTTACACTAGATCTCCTCTTCTTCTACTTCTGCGTTTGTTTTCGATCTCCCGCTACCAAACCCTGAACAGGGCTTTGCAAATAGCAGGATGTAGTCTGGAGAACGGAATTGCGTTGTGTCGCTAGTTTACAGCATGACTGTGATATTAGCAGGAAACTAGACCTTATCGTGACCCAAGTCCGTCCTGTAATTCTTTATTGTCTGCGGTTGTAACACGTTTTCAATTTTGCTGTCAGAGAATCAGTAACGTGTGTCCAAGTCTTTATTTACAGCAGATCTTGTAAGACATTTTTAGTTTGTCGGATTTACTCAAATGTCTCCATTTAGGTAAGACGTCTGCCTCGGGTGCCGGAAGTGGCGGGTTCGAATCACGATGGAGACTGGGATTTTGTCACGTAGATCTTCTGGTAGAAATTAAGCCGATCTCTAGGTAGTGTGGTTGGATTCCCGTGTTCAGTGTCGAGCACGTTAAAAATCCATTTACAATTAGAAATCTAAAAGAGTAGACTTAGCAGTTGCTGTCTGGAAAATATTCCGATATGTTAGTTAAAAATCTACCCAAATTATTTGTACCTTCCCCTAGGCCTAGTAAACTCCAGGAAGTTTAAAATACTTACTATGGATAGACTTTGGCTACCTGGCAACAGACATTAATATGCCTTTTTGAATACCAGGATTCCAAGTATTCGACAGTGAGCTGGCATGCTAAGACTGTGATTACAGCGCGCCAGGGCTCGAAATAACGGACAGACGTACAACAAATTGTTACCGGGTTCGTTCCTGTTACGACTACCCCTCTAGTCGATTCAGCTGTAAATGGGTACCTGAGCAATGCGTTGGGGAAGGTATAAGGAGCAAGAAAGGGAATGGCCACCCCACATCACAGTCTACGGCTTAGTACATGAGTACGGGGGGTAGCGAGGTCTGGGCTGGACGTCCCGCTCGTTAAAGGAAAGTGAAGCGTCTGATATAGCCACTCCTTTCCAGGTGTAGAGATCGTCGCTGTATTCACTGTTCGGCTTCCCGTTCAGGAGTTTTTATGCCAATGGCCTCTCACAACATTATTGTGTCTCAAGCAGCACCTTCATGAGGGGCCCCCTGTTTCTAGCAGATCCTGCTGTGGGGCGCGAGGGTGTAACTGGGCGGGCAGATTGGGCTTATTAGTCTTGGTTGGCAGCCAATCTAATAGAAGATAAACTCTAACTCTAAACCCGGGTAGACGAAGCTCGTTAGCCTGTTCAGACAGTTCGCAAAAGGTAGTTTGTAAACCCACAAGTCACAGAGAGTGCTGGCTAGGCTTGAGAAAATGAGGGTATCATCGGATGTCTCTAGTAACTAGCATCTGCGGGCAACGACCCCACTGCCTTGTGGAAACCTCGTGAGAGGGTAGGGCTACGGGAGTAAACCCAGACAGAAAATCCGGATTGGTAGCACCTAAGGCGGATGGTTTCAAAATTGCGAACTTATTCCGGCAGCTTCTGCAGCTGAGCTGGTGCCAAATTGTCATGCTTTGCATTCCCTTGGATTACACCAGCGAGATCTAGAGGGGGATCCTGCAGTTTGGGCAGCCCAGGGTGTCCATATTCAGCGCTTAGGCTTGCGCCCTGAGAGGCTACTCACAGGGTGCCACGCGCATGGTCTGCAAAGACTGAGACGCCTATAAATGAATGAGTACATGAAGAGTTATCTTCATCCACGACGGCAACTTTTTGCCATGGGACTGACCTTTACCTTGACGTCCATCGAAATGTATTTTATTTTGCCCCTTATTAGACCACCTGATTAGGGGACAGCGTGGTGGAGCAATTGCCTTTCGGGACAAATGTGCGGGGTTATGCGCCTTGCATTAGTACACTCAAGTCGCCCCAACTGTAAATGGTTACTTGGCTTACAATTAAGGAAGGAAAAGCGGCGAAGAAGGGAATTGGCCACTTCACCTCATTTAGATGTGGATAACTATACTGAAGTATACACATTATCCATCACTGAGACATCCTTCGAAGTGACAGAGATACTAACCTCGATAGACATGGAAGGCAAGAAGGTAGACCTTTATGAACTGTAGCGGTCAGCTACCCAGAGCTGAATTTCTAGCGTCGGGGAAAGCGACACAGAGTTGCCAAGACTCTTCTCCACCTCTACGGGATGATCCAGGATAACAGGATGCAACAACACAGTCTGGCCAAGGAGTAGGAATCCAAGATGGAATGCTAATCCTGTTCTCAAAAATGTCATGCTGGAGTCGGACATGTCGGACTGAAAGGAGCAATTATTGCAGCAAAGTTCTAAACCACGACATAACGCATTTCGCTCTCCTTTCAACGTACTGCTACTTGCAAAGCGTTTTTCATGGCGTGGTAACGATTGGTTGAGAACGCATGACGAAGAAGAAGATATTACCTGTGGGGGTGAAACCAAAACTGTTCGCAACTGTTTTGCAGATCCCGGCGCCGCGTTTCTAAATGAACACCTCCCTTTCCACCCACCCAGAATTCGTGTACGAATACGAATGGAACGCTATCTAGATATGAAAAACAACATAAAACCCGATATTAACAGACGGCGATGAGCAGGCAGGGCGACATTCAACTCTATTAAAGCAACTATAGATGGACAAAAAGCTCTAGATTGCATGTAGACCTTTTCCTCTCAGTAGTCGTGCAGACCGTTTACTCTCAGTAGTCGTGCAGACCGTTTACTCTCAGTAGTCGTGCAGACCTTTTCCTCTTAGTAGTCGTGCAGACCGTTTACTCTCAGTAGTCGTGCAGACCGTTTACTCTCAGTAGTCGTGCAGACCTTTTCCTCTTAGTAGTCGTGCAGACCGTTTACTCTCAGTAGTCGTGCAGACCGTTTACTCTCAGTAGTCGTGCAGACCGTTTACTCTCAGTAGTCGTGCAGACCGTTTACTCTCAGTAGTCGTGCAGACCTTTTCCTCTTAGTAGTCGTGCAGACCGTTTACTCACAGTAGTCGTGCAGACCGTTTACTCTCAGTAGTCGTGCAGACCGTTTACTCTCAGTAGTCGTGCAGACCGTTTACTCTCAGTAGTCGTGCAGACCGTTTACTCTCAGTAGTCGTGCAGACCGTTTACTCTCAGTAGCCGTGCAGACCGTTTACTCTCAGTAGTCGTGCAGACCGTTTACTCTCAGTAGTCGTGCAGACCGTTTACTCTCAGTAGTCGTGCAGACCGTTTACTCTCAGTAGTCGTGCAGACCGTTTACTCTCAGTAGTCGTGCAGACCGTTTACTCTCAGTAGTCGTGCAGACCGTTTACTCTCAGTAGTCGTGCAGACCGTTTACTCTCAGTAGTGCAGACATTCTGTTACGGGAGCGAAACCAGGTCAATAACGAGAACAATATGGAACGAGGTCAATAACGAGAACAATATGGAACCAGCCAAAAGCAGAACTCGGGCGACGCCGCATGAACCTAACACTTCGACAACAACGTCAAAGTGGCATACATCAAAAGTGTAAAAAGATGTGCAGCACGTAAAGAATTCGTTGTAATTCTAAAGCGAGGTGCAGACGCTGCGTCAGACCACTACATGTAGCTGGGGATCTTGCAGCTCAAACTAAACAAGTACCCAGTACAGGGCGCAAGGAGAACGAGATATAACGTACAACCTTTTACAAGACCAGGAAAGGAAGATAGAACATAGCCTAACACCTTAATAACAGATACCAAGTGATGTCATAGCTATATGAGGACGAAGAGATGGACATTAATAGTGTGTGGGAACAGGCTAAAGAGGTGTGGATAAGACATGTAAAGAAACAATAGGATTCAGGATAACCCAAAACAAGGAATGGATCACAACAGAGACATTACATAAAATAAAAGAAAGAAAACAAGAAGGAAGCTATGCTCAATAATTGACGAATCCGAGCCACGAAACCAGAAGCACAGAGAAAGTTTAATGTTACAAAGGGGTCAAGACATGTATAAAGAAAAAAAAAAGAACTATATTGGCAAGTTGACACAGGAGACAATAAAAGGCAGCAGATAGAGAGAATATTAGAGATCCCTACCCATTAGTAAAGAAAATGGCAAATGTATGAAGACAGTCAAACTAATCACAGATAGAGATGGCAAGATATTGACATCATCGGAGGAACAACAGAAACGATGGGTTGAGTATTCAAAGAAAGTTTGAACAGACCATCACCACAAGAAGCACCAAACATCCAACCAGCAGAGGAGGCCCTGAACCTGGACTGCAACCCACAAAAAAAGATAAACATCCAAAGGGTCATATCTAAACTTAAGAAAAGCGGTATAACCAGACGAAATATCAGAAGAAGCTATAATGGCAGATATAGATAATACCACTGATACATTCCACGGATTTTTCCAGAAGATATGGGAAGAAGAGAGAGTGCCTACAGAATGGAAAGGAGAGCATCTGATTAAACTGTTTAAAAAGGGAGACCTGGCAGATTTCAGCATTTATAGGGGGATTACATTTCTGTCAGTGCCAGAGAAAATATTGAACAGAATCATCTTGAACAGATTAAAAGCGGAAGTAGACAAAAAGTTCCGACAGGAACAGACATGATTTCGCCAAGAAAGATTGTGCACAGATCATATAACTACGCTACGCATCATTGTAGAACAAAGTATTGAATAGAAATCATCCCTTTACACACATTTTGTAGACTATGAGTAAACGTTTGACAGTGTGGATCGATGTACTCTATGGCGACTGTTGAGACACTATGGGATACTAGAGAAGTACTTAACCCTCATACTGAATATGCGCAAAGACACAGATAGTAGAGTGGTACATGAAAAAGCACTGACTGACAGCTCTGGGGTGAGACAATGATATCTTCTGTCAGCTATCATGTTCCTGTTGGCTATAGACTGGATAATGAAGACATCAATCGATGGCAAAAGATGGACATTATTGTCATAATTGGAGGACATGGACTACACAGATGATCTGGTACTTTTGTCACACAATCACAGCAACTTGTAAGAGAAACTCGACCTAATCAGTCAAATTGGAGTATCAAGATGCTGAGCAGCGCATAAGCTGCAGTGGTCAGCGACCCATAGCTGACTGCTAGCGTCAGGGCCAACGAACCAGAGCTGCCTAGACCCTTCTACACCTCCACGCGGTGATCCTGGATAACAGGCTGCAGTAGGGCAGACTGGCTAAGGAGAAGGGATCGAAGAGGGAATGCTAACCCGGTACTCAAAAAATGGTTACTGAATTTGGATGTGTTGGACCGAAAGGTGCAAATATCGCAGCCAAGCTGTAAAACTACGACACGACGCATTCCGTTCTCTGGACAACATTCTGCTGCTTGAGCCCTTTAGGGGTTTGGTGGTGGAAGATTTAGAAGAAAAAGAAGAAGAAGAAGTCAAATTGGGACTGAATATCAACATGAAGAAAACCAAGATCCTTAAACTCAACACTAACAGCAAAGAACATATCATGCTGTTGTGGGAAGTGGATACCTTGACCTATTTGTGCAGCACACTTGACACATCAGTAGGTACAGGTACAGATGTAAGGAACAGAGGTTGAAAGGCAAGACGTGTGTTCCTGGCACCAAATAACATATGGAGATCCAGAGAAATCAAGAAGCTCACCAAAGCTACTACAGTCAACGCTAGGGTCTAGTAAGAGCTGCTGTATGGAGCGGAGACATAGAGAACGACCAAGGTCATACAACAAATATTCTAGTCCTTCGTTACCAGGGTAAAGAGAGTAAAGAAATTCATGAGTCTTAATAATACAGTTACAACTGAATGGAAGATTACTCGTACACAATTTGATCGGTCTCATTCTAATGTTGTTGAACACTGGATGTTCCAGGAGACTTGTTGTAGTCAGTCGTTTGGATGTTCCAGTGGACTTGTTGTAGTAAGTCGTTTGGATGTTCCAGTGGACTTATTGTAGTAAGTCGTTTGGATGTTCCAGTGGACTTATTGTAGTAAGTCGGCTAAATGTCCCAGTTGAGATGCTTTAGTAACAGTTTTAATGTCCTAGTTGGGTTGTTTTAGTAAACAGTTTAATGTCCCAGTTGGTTTGTTTTAGTAAGCAGTTTTAATGTCCCAGTTGAGACGCTTTAGTAACAGTTTAATGTCCTAGTTGGGTTGTTTTAGTAAACAGTTGTAATGTTCAGTGAGCTTGTTTTAGTAAACAGTTGTAATGACCCAGTGAGCGTGTTTTAGTAAGCAGTTTTAATGTTCAGTGAGCTTGTTTTAGTAAACAGTTTTAATGACCCAGTGAGCGTGTTTTAGTAAGCAGTTTTAATGTCCAGTGAGCTTGTTTTAGTAAACAGTTTTAATGTCCCAGTGAGCGTGTTTTAGTAAACAGTTTTAATGTCCAGTGAGCTTGTTTTAGTAAGCAGTTTTAATGTCCCATTGAGCGTGTTTTAGTAAACAGTTTTAATGTCCCAGTGAGCGTGTTTTAGTAAGCAGTTTTAATGTCCAGTAAGCTTGTTTTAGTAAGCAGTTTTAATGTCCAGTAAGCTTGTTTTAGTAAACAGTTTTAATGTCCAGTGAGCTTGTTTTAGTAAACAGTTTTAATGTCCAGTAAGCTTGTTTTAGTAAACAGTTTTAATGTCAAGTAAGCGTGTTTTAGTAAACAGTTTTAATTTCCAGTGAAATTGTTTTAGTAAGCAGTTTTAATGTTCAGTAAGCTTGTTTTAGTAAACAGTTTTAATGTCCCAGTGAGCGTGTTTTAGTAAACAGTTTTAATGTCCCAGTGAGCGTGTTTTAGTAAACAGTTTTAATGTCCAGTGAGCTTGTTTTAGTAAACAGTTTTAATGTCCAGTAAGCTTGTTTTAGTAAGCAGTTTTAATGTCCAGTGAGCTTGTTTTAGTAAACAGTTTTAATGTTCAGTAAGCTTGTTTTAGTAAACAGTTTTAATGTTCAGTGAGCTTGTTTTAGTAAACAGTTTTATGTCCCAGTGAGCTTGTTTTAGTAAACAGTTTTAATGTCCAGTGAGCTTGTTTTAGTAAACAGTTTTAATGTCCAGTGAGCTTGTTTTAGTAAGCAGTTGTAATGTCAGTTGCGCTGTCCTATTAGGACGTTGGCTATTTAATGTTCTAGTTTAGTTGACCTTGTAAGTACTTTGAATATTGAATGTCGTACATTAGTTATTTTAGTAAGTACTTTGAATATTGAATTCCCAGATGGATTGTCTAATTAAGTAATGGTGAGGAAGACTCACGTCTGGTTGTGTAAAACATACTGATCAGACATGTTAGTCAGGGTCAGGGTCAGGTACAACATACTGATCAGACATATTAGTCAGGGTCAGGCACAACATACTGATCAGACATGTTAGTCAGGGTCAGGGTCACGCACAACATACTGATCAGACAGGTTAGTCAGGGTCAGGGTCAGGCACAACATACTGATCAGACATGTAAGTCAGGGTCAGGCACAAGATACTGATCAGACATGTTAGTCAGGGTCAGGCACAACATACTGATCAGACATGTTAGTCAGGGTCAGGAACAACATACTGATCAGACATGTTAGTCAGGGTCAGGGTCAGGCACAACATACTGATCAGACATGTTAGTCAGGGTCAGGCACAACATACTGATCAGACATGTTAGTCAGGGTCAGGGTGAGGCACAACATACTGATCAGACTTGTTAGTCAGGGTCAGGGTCAGGCACAACATACTGATCAGACATGTTAGTCAGGGTCAGGGTCAAGCACAACATACTGATCAGACAAGTTAGTCAGGGTCAGGGTCAGGCACAACATACTGATCAGACATGTTAGTCAGGGTCAGGCAAAATATACTAGCCACGACAACCTCTTAGTCCTCCCACGAAACTGGATGTTTTCATGGCAGTAGGTGAGGGATCGACGTGATTCCCATAGTAGTGAGCGACACGCAGATGAAGCCAAGCATAGCACAACTGCTTGGAGGACCATTCATCAGCACGGGGTTTGAGGAAATCTACAATTACCCGCCACTGAACTTCCTTTTCAGGGAACGCAAAAGAGTAATCTTACTCATTGTAGGCATTGAACAACAACAACAATAAAAACATTTAATATTGAATGTCCAAATTAAGCTGTCTTAGTAATTAGTTTGAATACTTGAGATCACATTCCGCTTTCGTTGCAAGCACTTTGATAATTGAATGCCCAAATTGATTTGATGAATTAGGAGTACTTTGAAAAGCAAGTACGGGATCAAGATGCTGAGCAGCGCATGAGCTGCAGTGGTCAGCGACCCATATCCGACTGCTAGCGTCAGGGCTAGCGAACCATAGCTGCCAAGACCCTTCTACACATCCATGCGGTGATACTGGATAACAGGCTGCAGCAGGGCAGACTGGCTAAGGAAAAGGAATCGAAGAGGGAATGCTAACCCGGTACTCAAAAAATGCTTGCTGAAGTCGGATGTGTTGGACCGAAAGGTGCAAATA
Organism: Ariolimax columbianus; assembly: GCA_036924085.1. Classification (NCBI taxonomy): domain Eukaryota; kingdom Metazoa; phylum Mollusca; class Gastropoda; order Stylommatophora; family Arionidae; genus Ariolimax; species Ariolimax columbianus. The sequence continues at coordinate 18,197,735 of JAVGWX010000005.1, read as the reverse complement.
TCGCAGTCAAGCTGTAAACTACGACACAACGCATTCCGTTCTCTGGACTACATTCTGCTACTTAAGCCCTTTCAGGGGGAGATTGAGAACGAACGAAGAAGAAGAAGAAGAAGAAGAAGAAGAAAAATAGCGAGTACGCCGCTGCTTAAGTCTTCACCTTGAATATTGTCGACAATGCTGCAGTCGTTAGTTGTAAGCGAAGTCTCGTAACGTCAACAATTCGGCGGCTCCAAAATGTTATTCTGACCTTTTGGAAGGTACACATTTATGCTGGACCGATTTGAAGAATCGTTCATACCGTGAAAAAACTACGACATGCTCATTCTGTCAAAATTGGTCTAAAGTGGTACGTTAGAATTGTGAAGCAAGCTTACAGATCCAATGCATGTATTATCTTTTTAGAAATCTTGCTGAAAGGGGTGTTCAAAATCTCTCACTAATCTCGGTCAACGAGAGCTAACAATGAAATAGTTAACTCCGCGCTGGTAGTTTTCTATTGTTTCCCTTGTATAACATATTTGGTACTAAGACTGACGTTTGGTTAGTGTGTTGGATGTTGAATTGGTATATTGCATGATAAGCGGACGGACAAATACAGGGTGAGTGTTATGTTTGTTAATATGATATTAAAATTTTATCAGAGCAGCAGTAGCAATAATAGTAGTTGTTGTTTGCGAATACCTACAATGAATATGTTACTCTTTTGCACACCCTGAAAAGGACGTTAAGTGGCGGGTTGCAGTAGTTGCAGTCCCTGGGGCATGATATCGAAGGTGGGCATCCAGGTGATTCTGCTATGCCAGGCTTCATCTGTGTGTCACTCGCTATTACGGGTATCACATCGATCGCCACCTCGCTAGCCAGGCTGCCATGAAAACAGCCCGTTTTTAGGGAGGGCCACTAGGAAGCGGAGATGTAGGTCTTGGCCAGTATGTTTTGCCTGACCCTTACTAACATGTCTAATCAGTTTATTTTTCTTGACCAGACGTTAGTTTTCCTCCCCTAGTAATAGTAGTAAATGTAGTAAAGTGTCTAGTAGTAGTAGTAGTAGTAGCATTAGTAGTAGCATTAGTAGTAGCAGTAGTGGTGATGGTGGTGGGGGTGGTATTGGTGGTAGTAGTAGTAGCTTACCTATATATGCGTTTGTGCGCACCTGCACGTGCGTGCGTGCGTTGTTTTTTTTTCTTTGAAAGTCTACCGGGGAGAGAGAGAGTGACAAAGCAAGAGAAAAAAAAAATAAGACAGTGAGAAAGTGTGAGAGAAACAAGAAAGTATTAGTAAGAGA
>JAVGWX010000005.1:18071450-18191450 GCA_036924085.1 Ariolimax columbianus | reverse complement strand
CAACTTACACCGCTAGGAGGTCTGGATCCAGGGCAAGATGGAGGTCGCATGGACAATGAAAAGATAACATGAGAGTTATCTTGTAACGTCACGGCTAACATCCACCTACACGACGCACCTGACCAAGGACATGCGACTGAAGTTCCCGACGTCATTCACCGGCTTGAGTGGCCGGAAAACTAACTAACTAGCTAGACAGGTCAGCGTTTGGTGACGAAGTCTGTTTGTTGAAGACATGTGCCTAGAGGGAGGTGAAAAACGTGTGATTGATTGATGATTGACTGGGCGAATAACAATATGAACAAGGGGCATTTACCCAAGCAAAATACCAGGTTTTGTTGCAGCTGCTGCCAAAATAAGTAGGCCACCAGAAAGGTCCTGTTGTGTTTAGACTGAACAAACTGGCAAGCCGATTACTACCATATTTCAAAGCACTTTACAATGCAAACAAGAAAGGAGACACCTCGCAATCTTGTGCAAGGCTAGCGGTAGGAAAGTCAATATTCCCTTACGGAAAACGACATGGCAGCTTCATTTTTTGGAGTGGCCTGACAAGTTCAACATGGCCCCCGTTTATATCGTTTAAAAAAAAAAGAGACACTAGTTCCTTCTTTTGTTCAATTTTACGTGACCTGAGCAGGTTGGCTTGGCTGCGACATCCTTAAACCACACAAGTACATGATCGGCGTCTGTTCAAGAGCTGTGTCTGTATAAATAGCTCAAGCGATGGAAATCTGTGTCTGTATAAATAGCTCAAGCGATGGAAATCTGTGTCTGTATAAATAGCTCAAGCGATGCAAATCCTACTCTAGCCAATCCCCCTTTCTTTCTCACCCCCCCCCCCCCCCCCCAACCTCTTTTCTCCAAATGTAATAAAAAAATCAAACCAATAAGAATCAAGATTTAAATTTTTTGGGTTCACTTTGAATTAGCTATCAATTTTCTTCTTCTTCTTCTTCTTCTTCTTCTTCTTCTTCTTCTTCTTCTTCTTCTGTCCCCAGAATACATAAATTATACACTTTGATTCCTGTATCACACACAGCGTTTCTTCTGCGTTGATTATAAAAAGTACGTTTTATTAGATTTTCAACGAAACTGCTATTTCTGCGCCTTTCGGTTTGACACATCCGGTTTTCAGCACGGAATTTTTTTTTAATGTCTTTACTTTCCGTCTTCGAACCCTATTCTCTCAGTCAGGCGGCAGGATTGCAGTCTGTTTCCAGGGCAGCCGCTTGGAGCTTGAATAGGGTCTTGATCAGCTCAGAATCGCTAATCCTACATCATGCCGTCAGGTATGAGAAGCTGCCTGCTGTCAACTCATTCACTTTGTCTTCGACCCCAATTGAATACTGAAACTAGGCGAGCAAGGACTAACTTTATTGCCAGTTGAAGTATACTGACCAAGACCCCCACCTCGCGTCCACGGTCTTATCATGGGAAGACGATGTGTTACAGCAGCCCTGATGAGATGGACATTGTGATTCCAATTGTGGTGAGCCTGCTAAGAAGCCTGCATTACACTACAGCCAGGAATGTCTAGGCCCACCTTCCTCTCGATGTAAGAAAAGCCAGTACAAACCTGTGATCAGGGACATTTCGTCAAGTACGAGTCGCTCTGGAAGCAAACACAACAATTTACTGATACTAGTATCTAAGTCTGTCTTCGGCACGCGTTTCAATCTTTCGAATATTCTTAGTCTTAGCCGTACAACAATCCTGTCAGGTTCATCTGAAGTGAATGGAATTATTATCTCGACTAACATATACATCATGCGAGTGTTACAGGGGCGCGAAAGGGGACTACTGAATGCTAACACTGTAACCTGACATTCAACTCGTAAGAAGTGACTAAGGAGGGTTGAACATGGGGCTGGCTCCCCAATCCAAAATACATTTTAAGCATCAAAAATTATAACAGTTATAAACAGGTCAGTATTTGATGACGGGGTGTATTTGTTGAAGGACATACTCCAGAGAGATGCTGAAAGGTTATGATTATTTGATTGATTTATTGATATATTCATTGATTGCATATGTAGCTGAATAAATTGAAGCGTATCTAGATTGAGTAGCGAAGCTGCTGACATTTCCTACTAGAAAAAAAGTCGTTCATGTTGTTCAGCTGATCAGATTGAAATATAATAGACATCTAACACTATTTCGAACAGATCAAAATGGCGATTATTAATTTCACACATCACATTATCTTCGGCGTCAGTCCGGAAGATGTGACTTATGCGAGGAAGCCAACATTATTCTGGATGGGTCCCGATCTTTTGCAACGTTGTACCAACGCGGGCCTAGGTCTTTGGCCAGTCCATCTCGCCATCACATAGGCGGGCGACCCTCTTGACGTGTACAGGCATAAGGCCACCAAAATGTTGCTCTACGTGTCCATCTGTTGTCAGGGATGCGTACCACATGTCCATCTGTTGTCAGGGATGCGTACCACATGTCTATCTGTTGTCAGCGACGCGTATCACGTGTCCATCTGTAGTCAGGGACGCGTACCACATGTCCCGCCTAACCATGTTCACGTGATATCGCTGATTCCACAACGTACCGAAACAAAGTTTGATGTCGATTTTTTTCGTTCCGGATCTTATCCCGTATCGAAATGTTTAGTATGTGCCGTTCCATTGCTCTCTGGGTGACTCTCAGCTTCTCAGCATCAGTTAATCGCAAGTTCCACATTTACAATCCTTAAATCATTGCTGGAATGTTCATGGGATTGAAAGTGTGTCCTCTTTCCATAAACATAACGAAAACAAAGACTACAATAATTGGGAAAAGTGACAAGAAATCATGAATGCAGATACAAATAAAAGATCAACTACTTGAACAGGGACAGTTTCTCCTATCTAGGTCATATAATAACGGAAGATGGCAGCTGTGAAAAAGAAATCAGAAAGAGAACAGGTAAGGCCAAGATGGTATTCAACAACATGCGACACATACTGACATCCAAACAGATAAATCAGAATTTGATAAATGAGAATTATCAGGTGTTATGTTTACTCGTCACTACTTTATGGCGCAGAAACATGGACAATGAATAACAAGTTGGAAAATATATTGAAGCCTTCGAATTGTGGGCATATAGAAGATCGCATTTCTTGGAAAGAGAAGAAAACAAATTTGGAGGTATTGAAAGGTTGGGGTGAAAAAACAATTAATGACCGAAATCAAGGTTAGACAGTTACGTTATTTTGGTCAAATAACAAAATATACCTCCTTGTTGAAGACCTAACTGGAGAGTAGAGTGGAAATCAGTATTTCAAGAGGCAAATAAACGCTTTAACTGGGTGGATTACATCAGGAGATGGACTGGAAAAGCAGCCTCTCAGATTGCACAATTACGGCAAGAGTTAGAGTACACTGGAGATCCGTTGTAGCCGACCTTCGATGCGGAGATGGCACTTGAACTGAACATTCCGTTTGTTATAGGTTTCAGAGATGCACTTGTTTCTAAGAGCACTCACTACAACATTGTGTTCGATACTGTCAAACGCTTTCTGGTAATCGATAAATACAGGACATGAGCGTATGCGTAGTTCACGTGATCCATCGGTTTATTGATCGTTTGGAGGGGGTCAATATGGATATCTTGTACATTACTGGTAACAGGCATTTGGGATTTTCACTAGCCGGGAATTTATAACGAATAGAGGCATTTACTAAAATGATTTGACAAATGAATTGCTAGTTTCTCCCCTGTCTTAAGGACGTCTATAATTATCAAATCTGATTCTGGAGCAGTGACTGGTTGTGCCTGCTTAATTACGTGCACGATTGTGGGTGATTCCGTGGCGAAGTTGTTAAGCCGTCGGCCTTATGATCAGGTGGTATGGGTCCGACTCTGGACTCCGACGTCTTTTTCACGGGTGATTGATGTGGACTCTCCTGCATCTCGTAATCGCCCCCTAGTCGTCTTGTCCTTGACTTGCCACTGGGGTCGGGCGGCACGAGACGAGGGAGCGAGGATAAAAAGTACTAACAATAGCGCTAGCAACATTAATTATGCCATCATCGTCTACGTTAGACGGCGGCCTTTGCCTTGCTGTGTCATGTTTGATCGGTTCAATGGGGTCCCCCTCTGCTGCTGCCAACCTTTTTGTAATGTCAACCTTTGATGAGAAAAGGTCAGTATAATACTGTCTGCATTCTGCTTCGATGGTTCGTCTGTCTGTTGTGATGGTGTCGTCGTCTCTTTTTGATGCTTTAAGAAAACCTCTCTTGTGTTGCAGTTTTACGGCACTTTGTAATGCTGCTCTTAGTTTCAGCTGCCTTGATTGGTCGCTTAGTTAGATGCTGCGCCTTGTTTCACCTCCCTTAATTGGTCGCTGAGTTAGATGCTGCTCCTGGTTTCACCTCCCTTGATTGGTCGCTGAGTTAGATGCTGTTTCTGGTTTCACCTCCCTTGATTGGTCGCAGAGTTAAATGCTCCTCTTGGTTTCAGCTGCATTGATTGGTCGTTGAGTTAGATGCTGCTCATTGATTCACCTCCCTTGATTGATCGCTGAGTTAGATGCTGCTCCTTGTTTCACCTCTCTTGATTGGTCGCTGAGTTAGATACTGCTCATTGTTTCACCTCCCTTGATTGGTCGCTGAGTTAGATGCTGCTCATTGTTTCACCTCCCTTGGTTAGTCGCTGAGTTAAATGCTGCTCCTGGTTTCACCTCCCTTCATTAGTCGTTGCGTTAACTGCTGCTCCTGATTTCAGCAGCGTTAGATGCTGCTCCTGGTTTCAGCTGCCTTGATTAGTCTTTGCGTTAAATGCTGCTCCTGATTTCAGCAGCGTTAGATGCTGCTCCTGGTTTCAGCTGCCTTGATTAGTCGCTGAGTTAGATTCTGCTCCTGATTTCACCTCCCTTGATAAGTCGCTGCGTTAAATGCTGCTCCTGGTTTAAGCTGCCTTGATTAGTCGCTGAGTTAGATTCTGCTCCTGATTTCACCTCCCTTGATAAGTCGCTGCGTTAAATGCTGCTCCTGGTTTAAGCTGCCTGAATTAGTCGTTGCGTTAAATGCTGCTCCTGGTTTCACCTCCTTTGATTAGTTGCTTCGTTAGATGCTGCTCCTGGTTTCAGCTGCGTTAAGATGCTGCTCCTGGTTTCAGCTGCGTTAGATGTTGCTCCAGGTTTTACCTCCCTTGATCAGTCACTGCATTAGATGCTGCTCCTGGTTTCACCTCCCCTGATTAGTTGCTGCGTTAAATGCTGCTCCTAGTTTCAGCTGCCTTGATTAGTCGCTGCGTTAAATGCTGCTCCTGGTTTCACCTCCCTTGATCAGTCATTGCATTTGATGCTGCTCCTGGTTTCACCTCCCTTGATTAGTCTCTGAGTTAGATGCTGCTCTTGGTTTCACCTCCCTTGATTAGTCGCTGCGTTAGAGGTATATCCTGGTTTCAGCTGCTTTAGATGCTGCTCCTGGTTTTACCTCCCTTGACTGGTCGCTGCGTTAGATGCTGCTCATACTCATTCTTGAGCTGGAGACGAATTTGTTTTATTCAGTTTGCAAAGTGCAATCCTGTCCAACACCCCAGCATTGAATAATTAGTTTCTTCTGTCCTTAAACACGAATTTCCAATCTTGCAAACCGGGAGTAGACTATGTTTATAGAAAGGACGTTTCTGACATACCGGCTGTCAATTATGAAACCAACACCTCCAATGTGATATTGACCACAGCCAACTCTAGATCTAAAGTAGCCCATGTATTGGCCCTCTCTTTTGCCGATAGGGATTTCATCGCCTTTTTCGCACCGTGTGCAATTCGAATCAAAATGGGCGCTTGTTTCCGGTAATACGATGACGTCATACCTGATATTTTCCAAGCTTGTCAGGAAATGGTTTTGTTTATCAAGCTAAATACCCGCTTTGGATTTAATATGAAACTTATTTGTCGCAAACTTTCCTTGGGATGGCACGTGGGGCTTATCAACACGTTCTGAAATGCCACGGGGTTGGCAATTGGAAGATATCGTCACGTGTCTTGGCCGGTCTGTCATCAAAACTCGTTGTATTGGCTATAAGTAGCTTCGAAAGTCGATTAGATCCGTACGGCCCGCTAGGCCTTGGGGTATGGGGGAGGGGGTGGGGGTCGGGGGGGGGGGGGGGGTGGGGGTACTTAACTTCATATCGTTCTGAATTATACAAGCGAGCCGTCGCTGTTTGAAACGGAGGCAGCCATCTTGTTTGGCACCGGAAGTGTTAATTATTATTAGTTTATTTATAATTAATTAAAGAATAAATGTCTATTAAATGTGAGATTAATTACCAACCTACAACAGAGAGTACATTAAAAATGTAGAAAAGTCAGTCGATTATGATTGACATATTGTTGTTTTCCAGCTTAACATATGTAGTTGTTGCCCAACTTGACATATGTAGTTGTTGTCCAACTTGATATATTGTTGTTGTTGTCCAACTTGACATATTGTTGTTGTTGTCCAACTTGAGATATAATGTAGTTGTTCTCCAACTTGACATTAGTAGTTGTTGTCCAACTTGACATATTGTTGTTGTTGTCCAACTTGACATATTGTTGTTGTTGTCCAACTTGAGATATAATGTAGTTGTTCTCCAACTTGACATTAGTAGTTGTTGTCCAACTTGACATATAATGTAGTTGTTGTCCAACTTGACATTAATAGTTGTTGTCCTTCTTCTTCTTCTTCTTCGTACGCAGTCAGACAGTAACCATTATTTTTTCGAAAAAAGCGGCGGTCATCCTGAGGCTGTCGATACTGCCATATAGCTTGTCTTGTGTTGCCACTGGTGCCACATCTGCTCTCTCTGATCCTCGTATGTCGGGCAGTTCTGCAGCAGATGCTCAGCGGTCATTTTCCCAGTACCACACGGGCATTCGTCGGTACCACCTATCTTCAATTTGTTGAATAGGTGGTACCTCAGTCTATTGTGGCCAGTGCGAAGTCTGAAGACAACGACCTGCTCTCTTCTGTTCAACTGGTAATAGGCATCGTTTTTGGTGTAGCCGTTATGTTCAGTTTCCCATTTGTCATGTATATGGCTTTAATAAGCCGTTTTTACTCTTCGTACGTCATACTAGTATCTGTTTGTGGTAGTCTTGCACCTTCATTTGCCAGTCTGTCTGCCTCCTCGTTGCCTTGGATGTTGCAGTGTGATGGGACCCACTGTACCACTACCTTTTTTGGTGCGGACTCCTAGCATAGTTGACAGAGTACTGCTCTTAAGTCATTAAGCTCAGTGTTTTACTGGCTTTTTAGCACTGTGACTACGGCCAGAGCATCTGTAAGCAGGACTGAATAGCTTTCATTTTCTTTATGTGTCACCATTTCTTCCACTGCCGCCCTCAGTGCCTCTGCCTCCGCTCTGAAATTGCTTGTGTACTTACCAGTAGCGAATGACAGTGTTATTTTTCTGCCATTTGGTAGGTTCAGGAATGCTCCTGTCCCTCCGTTCTGTGTAGTGTTTGTTACAGAACCGTCGGTGTATGCATGGGTCCAGTCCATGCTTGGGTAGTTTTTCGATATAAAGCTTAGGGTAGTATCTCTCCTTTCTTTTTCAGTCTGGCAGTTTTTGTTTCCAATACCTGGTATATTTTCTACCACCTCTGGAAATATATCCTGCCTCCAGGTAGGTTTTCGTACAGTAGTGATGGGCTTTGGTGTTGTTAGTGCGTTTATGGGATCTTCGTGCATCTTTGCTTTGGCTATTTCTGCAAAGTTTCTCCGCTTTAGTTTCCCATTTCCCAAATTGTTAAGTCTCTGGTGCATTGGATGGTCAGTCAGTCTTCGGAGTTTCTCTGACTGCAGCTGGGCTCTGCAGTCTCTTCTATCGGTCATGGATTGCAGTTTTGTAATCTTTTCAAGTTCTACAATTGGCGTTGACTTCATGCCTCCTGTTATAACTCTCATGGCTTGGTTTTGAAGTTTGCTAACTTTATCGAAGTTCGCCTTTGCTGCTGTTGTCCATGCCGCAATGCCATACTCGAGAACTGGTCTCACTCTTCCAGTGTACAGTTTCTTTAGTATACTTTCGTCTGCTCCCCAGCTTATGCCAGCAAGTTACCTCATGATTGCCATTCTTTCTCTGGCTCTCGTTCGGTTTCTCTTGATTTGACTTTTCCATGTCATGCGCCGATCAAATGTGACTCCCAGATAGTTTGGGTTGTCGTTTGGCTGCAGGAATTTGCCATTTAGACTTAATTTGGTGTTCTGGGGTTTGAGTGAAAGCGAGAATATTGTACGTGTGGTTTTCTCCTCGTTTGTTTTGACCAGCCACGAGTTCGCCCACTCTTCCAGCGATGTTAGGGCCTGCTGCATCCGATTTCTTGCTATGGTGAGATTCTTTTCAGAGGTCCACATAGCCAGATCGTCTGCAAACATTGAGATATGGACTCTTCTTGGTATTTTCTCTGTAATATCGTTTATATACACCAGGAAGAGTGTGGGTGACAGTACTCCCCCTTGGGGTACTCCCTGCTCGAGTGTCACCTTTTTGCTCATCTGCCCTTGGACTCTGCCGTTCTTTTTTTGAGGTAGTGGTTGATCCACTTGTACATTCTCCCACAAACTTCACTTCTCCTTAGCTTGACTCTAAGTCCATCTTTCCAGACTTTGTCAAATGCCTTTTCCAGGTCCACCCAAACCGCTACTGTGTGTTTCTGTGCCTGGTAGGCATCTTCTATTTCCTGGGCTATGAGGATGACCTGGTCCTCAGTGGATCTGTGCTGTCTAAGGCCTGCTTGCTGTGGAATTAGTATTCGTTTTTCTTCCAGATGCCACATCAGTCTGGTGTTTATCATACGTTCCATCAGTTTGCCGACACAGCTCAGTAGGCTGATAGGCCTGTATCCATTTGGATCTGTTTTGCCCTTTCCTTTCTTTGGTACTGGTACAAGTACTGCGTCTTTCCATGCCTGGGGTACAATACCCCTTTTCCAGCTTTGGTTCAGGACTGATAGCAGTTTCCTCTTCGCTGTTTGGCCCAGCCCCATCAGCATTTCGTTTGTTATCCCGTCTTTTCCGGGAGATTTCTTTTTCTTTAATGTTCTCATGGCCTCTTCCATTTCACTCATTGTTAATTTGGTCATCATATGCTCTTCTGGTGCAGTATTGATGTTGTCGTACCCCTTTTGCTCTTCACTAATGACTGTATGCCTATCTGCAGGGACCTCGATGTGATTTGCTCTGGCATAGTGTTCTACAAAAGCGTTTGCGGCTTTTTTTCCAGTGAGCAAGTTTTCGCCCTGCTTGATGGTAATTTGTTTGTTTGAAAGGGTTTCGTCATTCATGGCTCTGACTAGCTTCCATAGCTTGTTCCCTTCTTTGTCTAGGTTGAGGCTTGCAGTTTTGTTTTTCCAGCTCTCTCTTGCTGTTTAGTTTAGAGTGTATATGTATTTCGCCGTGATGGCTTTGAGGGCGATGTTTGCCTCCATAGATTGTTCTCGCTCTGCCATGTTCCTAGCATTTGTTACTGCATCTTCCGCTTTCTGCAACTCATCATTCCAATAGGGCTTATAGTTTTTCCTTGTCCTTCTTGGGATGGTTTCAGTGGCAGCTTGCATTATTGCCTTGCTTAGGCTTTCCACCATGGGCTTCATTTTGTTGTTTCGTGTGTTGATGGTTTCACACAGCTCATCTGTCAGGATTGCAAATCTGTCCCAGTCGGCTCGTTTGTAATTCCAACGTGGGAGCGGTTTTGTTTCCTGTGTGCCTACTTCCATATCAATGTCTAGCCTGATCGGCCTGTGGTCGCTACTTGCCAATTGGTTTAGCACCTGGCGGTCTATTTTATGGTGTCTGTCCTGTGTGGAGAAGGCCAAATCTTGAGTCGAGGTGGTATGCCATGTTCTAGAATAGAAACTAGGGCTATCCTCCGGCCTATTGATTAGGGAGAGATTTGTGTCTATCTCCCAATCTTTCACTTCGTCACCTCTGCTGCCTGTGTCCGAGTATCCCCATCTCTCCGAGTGGCTGTTGAAGTCTCCAACTACTATGCAGTTGGAGTCTTTGACGTCCATACTCGAGAGCGATAGGTCTTTATTTGGTGGTCCGTACAGATTGAAAATGCGGAGCTTCGTCTCTTGAGCCATTATGTCAACTCCTACAATTTCTGCTTGTCCGGTGTGATTGACAGATACCGCGCTACTCGGTATGCAGTTTCAGGTCAGTATCAGGACCCCTCCTTTGTGACCTTCTCTATCGAGACGGAAGGTCTGGTATCCTCTGATTGAGAATTTATGCTTATTGTTGAGGTGCGTTTCCTGGATATATGCCACGTCAATCTTACCTTCATGCAGGTGATGTGTTAAGGAAAGCTTTTTGTTAACGACACCCTCCGCATTCCACTGTAGTATTTTGAGGGTCTTGAGTTTTGGGTCAATAGGAATTGCCCCATAGCCATGTGCCTTGACTCCACGACACATGGGTGGGTGACCACCAGTAGTCAATGGTGGGCCCCTTCGAGGCGTGAGGCCCGGCACTATCGCTGCCTGGCGGGACTCTGCAGGATGAGCGCCATACGTTTTTCTGATCGGTTGTACTGTCATCATACTGCGATTTACGTTGCACTGTTTCGTTAGGCGTGTGGCCCCGTGCATCCGATTTCAACAGGCGTTTCTGTAGGGATGCCCTCCTTAGCCTTTGGCTGTCCCCAGCCTATCTGCAAGGCAGCAGTTGTTTTGGATCAGAGTTGTCTCTCTTATGGAAGTTGTCTTACCAGACTAACGAGTCTTCACTACTCGTGTCTATAGGGTGCGGTGATGATATATGAGATGATGTATGATATGGACTGGTTTACCCGGAAGAGAGGCAGTCCAGTGTGTCCCAGGATCGTCACGTCCTGCCAGAAACGTAGCATTTGCATGTGAGTGGGGTATCTCTTTGCTCTTTATTTTCTTGGCTTCTATGCAGGGATGGTACGCCTAGCATTCACCGCCACCTGGGATGTTGACACAGTGGGGCAGGTGTGCAATGTCCGCTAGTCTGCATCTCTTCTGCGTCCATTGGTATGGCTGATAGCGTACAGAGGTAGAGATCGAAGCAGAAGTGCATTTAACCAGGGGACAAGCCTGGTAATGTCACGGAGATGTTGTTCGCCTGGTTTGCGGACATATCTCGTGGTCAAGGAATGAGTCTCGACAGTTCACAGTGAGGTGGCTGCTCTGCTGTTTTCGACACCCCGACCAAGAACTAAGTCTTATGTTGGTGGTTTCGCACCCCATCGCCGTATAGGGTGAATATCGAGCAGCTATCCGCCCGCTTTGATCGGTGGGTGGAAGAGACCTCTTTCTGTTGCTCGACCTGGTAGGGTTGAGGCGCGATCCCCAGGTCCCGACCATATCGAAGCCTCCCATTGCAGTGGTACTGAGATTTTGGGCGGGATTACGGCTTACAGGCGTTCGGCCGTAATCCCTCACATGGTAGCCTCGCGCCATTGGTTTATCAGCCTGGTACGTGAACCAAATGTCTGCGGCTCCTCTCGAGTTGAGCAGGATTTCCGTAGCAATGCCCTGTCATTTGTAGGGTAAAACTGACCTGTCTTCCGATGGTCAATTTCCAGCACCCGTTCACTATTTGGCCAGGACGAATTAAACGAGGGCTTTTGTTTGTCAGTGACCAGGTATCAGGAACCTGCGGTTTCTGCGGGGTTGTTGTCCAACTTGACATATTGTTGTTGTTGTCCAACTTGACATATAATGTAGTTGTTGTCCAACTTGACATGATATAGTTGTTGTCCAACTTGACATATGTAGTTGTTGTCCAACTAGACATATTGTTATTGTTGTCCAACTTGACATATAATGTAGTTGTTGTCCAACTTGACATATAATGTAGTTGTTGTCCAACTTGACATATAATGTAGTTGTTGTCCAACTTGACATATAATGTAGTTGTTGTCCAACTTGACATTATGTAGTTGTCTTTTAACTTGACATTAGTAGTTGTTGTCCAACTTGACATATTGTTGTTGTTGTCCAACTTGACATATAATGTAGTTGTTGTCCAACTTGACATATAATGTAGTTGTTGTCCAACTAGACATGATATAGTTGTTGTCCAACTTGACATATGCAGTTGTTGTCCAACTTGATATATTGTTGTCCAACTTGACATATAATGTAGTTGTTGTCAAACTTGACATATAATGTAGTTGTTGTCCAACTTTACATAATGTAGTTGTTGTCCAACTTGACATATTGTAGTTGTTGTCCAACTTGACATATAATGTAGTTGTTGTCCAACTTGACACATTGTTCTTGTTGTCCAACTTGACATATTGTTGTTGTCCAATTGACATATAATGTAGTTGTTTTCCAACTTGACATATTATTGTTGTTGTCCAACTTCACATGTATGTTTTAGTTTGAGTTTCATAACCTAATTACATATTTCATACATCTATTGTGATATTAATTTTTCTGTCAATGACAATTCGATGCTGAGATTCACTATTGAGTTTAATCATTTAATGTTTACATGAATATGCTACGTACTTCGAGATTAATTTTGTTTTACCTCTTAGAGTTAAATGTATGTCTTTCTAATAATTTACTATTCAGAATAATCTGTGGGTATATGAATAATTAGTCCCCATATATAATTATTTATTTTTGAAATTAATGTGTAAGCCAATGAATAAGGTGCAATCATCAATAAATAATCAACACTGAGATTAATGTGAATGTTTGTTAACTCGCCCAATAATGTTATTAATATGTATGTCTATTGACTCATTCATTGTTGATACTTATGCGTATGTTAAATGAACCCACTTCATGTTTAGAGATTTAATCAAATTATCAACTAGGCGTGTTCAAATGAAATCGGACCTAACTACACCAGGTGTACATACGTACGATGTGCATGACGTCACTTCTGGTGTAAATTGCACATACCAACCGTCAAGATTGCAAAATATAATTATCCTCCAACTCATAGTTTTCTCAGCAGACCGTGGAAAATATGGCGGGTATGATACGAAATCCGCCCAGAGTTGATCAGCAAACGGTGATTCGGTTTCTAACAGCTGAAGGATGTCGACCAGTTGATATTTCTCGCCGAATGCAGGCAGTGTATGGTGACAAAAGTGTGTCGAAGACAACAGTGAAGAACTGGACAACGATGTTTAAAGAAGGACATGAGTTAACGAAAGATCTTCCGAGAACAGGTTAGGGGCATATTGTTGCGTCAGAAGATGCCATCGCTAAAATTGATGAAGCAATTCCAGTCACCATACACTGCCTTCATTCTGCGATGAATGCCAACTGGTCGACATCCTTCAGCTGTTTTATCTCCCTTGATTAGTCGCTGAGTTAGATGCTGCTCCTGGTTTCACCTCCCTTGATTGATCGCTGAGTTAGATGCTGCTCCTGGTTTTACCTTCCTTGATTAGTCGCTGAGTTAGATGCTGCTCCTGGTTTCAACTGCGTTAGATGCTGCTCCTGGTTTTACCTCCCTTGATTAGTCGCTGCGTTAAATGCTGCTCCTGGTTTCACCTCCCTTCATTGGTCGCTGAGTTAGATGTTGCTCATACTCATTCTTGAGCTGGAGACGAATTTGTTTTATCACACCCACCATGTTGTCAACGGTCTGCTGAGGAAACTATGATTCAGAGGAAAATGCAATTTTGCAAACTTAACGGTTGGTATGTGCTGTTTACACCACAATTGACATTATCATACGCGTCGTACGCATGTTCACTTGGTGCAGTTTGGTCCTGTTTTACTTGAACACCCCTCTTATCTACCCGTCACTCGGCGTTGATCGATGCCTGACTTACTGTTAACCAGAGTGGAATACCCTCTCCTAGCACTGGGCTGGAAGCGAACAGATGACAAGTATGACGAGGGGTACAAGCTGAAATGGGTCGAGAACAAGAGCAAAATCAATTATTTGACTTTCCGAGAAGGTGAGGGTTCACTTACATGTACCATCTGTTGTCTGTTGCACGTGTATATTATGTGAAGTCATTATTACCACAACATTACTGTCGTCATACAAATTATTGTAATAAATATCATCACTTGCAATCATCGAAGAAAGCACAATATCGTCATGGCTACTAGTAATCAATATCATTAGCATCGCGGACATTATCATCATCATTAGCACTTTAATCATCATCACGTCATCACTATCTCCATCATCAACTTCATCACCAACGTAGCCAGTATTATCAACATCATCATCGTGATCGACGTCAAAGCGTGATGATCATTATCAACCACAATACGAACACTATCATCATCACTAACATCGTCACCATCATCGTTAGCATCATCATCATAATTAACATTATCAGCAACATCATGACCAACATCACCAACAGCACCATCATCAACACTAACACCTTCATAATCATCAACATAATAATCATCACCATCATCACCACCATAATCAGCAACATAATCATCGCCATCATAATCACCATCAAATTCAACAACATAATCATCACCATCATAATCAGCAACATAATCATCACCATCATAATCAGCAACATAACCATCACCATCACAATCAGCAACATAATCATCACCATCATAATCAGCAACATAACCATCACAATCATAATCAGCAACATAATCATCGCCATCATAATCACCATCAAAATCAACAACATAATCTTCACCATCATAATCAGCAACATAACCATCACCATCATAATCAGCAACACAATCATCACCATCATAATCAGCAACATAATCATCACCATCATAATCAGCATCATAATCATCACCACCATAATCAGCAACAAAATCATCACCATCATAATCAGCAACATAACCATCACCATCATAATCAGCAACATAACCATCACCATCATAATCAGCAACATAACCATCACCATCATAATCAGCAACATAATCATCACCATCATAATCAGCAACATAACCATCACCATCATAATCAGCAACATAATCATCCCCATCGTCATCACCATCATAATCAGCAACATAACTATCACCATCATAATCAGCAACATAACCATCACCATCATAATCAGCAACATAATCATCACCATCAAAATCAGCAACCTAATCATTATCAACACCATCAAAATCAGCAACATAATCATCATCTTCATCATCACCATCACCAATATCATTGTGGCAGAGACCAGGTTTCACTGGGATTTAGCTATCTAGAATGTTACCACGTGCATCCACATCATTCACGACCACATACAGCAAATAACATAGCAACACTCTTCAGCAACCATCTTCATATGTAATAATAACTGATTCAAACAAACAATACATTTGCAAACATCTTTTGAAATGCATCTTAACTAAATATTCATAACATATATTAAAATAGATATTAATAACTACGGAGGTTGTAAGCACAAGCTTTTGAATATTGCCTCCAACTAATGTAACCAAATTCTAGCCGCTATACTACCCTCCCCTTATCTGCACCCTCAACACACACTAAAAAAACTCGTCCCCACGTATTCTGTGCATTCACTAACACTCAGATCCCTTCAGACAGGTGATCATAACATTACACATCCAATTCTGTTCAACGAATACTCACATATGGTCACACACTAAATCGATTTCCATATACACATACTCCGGGTCATACATTATTCCCTCGCTGTCCTACACACCACACACACACACACGCACACACACACACATCCAGATCGCTTCTAGTCACATGGTGCCCAACACACCTTAAAGAGCGACTGGCCAAGACCCAAAGGCGTATGCTGGTTCAGTCACCCTGCAATACATTCTATCTCTCACACATTCGTAAAACAGCCTGCTAAACTAGTAACAGGCTAACAATCGCTCTTCATGGCCAGTCTGCTTGAGTTAAACTTTGCCTAGTATTATATAGTCTCAACCAGTATCAGGGCTGTCTAATGGGCGTCTGTGGGTTGTCTGACTCAGCCATCACTGTAGTTTGGATCTACCTCCACTTAGTTGTTTTTGGAACGAATCACGTTGAATTCCTGTCACTCTAAAATGCCACAGCACGACCTGGAGGCCTCTTCCCCCCCCCCCCCACCCCACTACCCAAATCGAAACCTCAGAGTGGTCCTCAGCTCCTCACCCCTATCTGTACCAGACACATCCTTCCCCTCAACCCCTCGTTTTCCTTTGTCGACTTAGTGTCGAGACGGTGAGGGACCTTGGTACCATTACCAACATCATTATCATCACCAAAATCATTACTATCACCAACACCAACACCATTAGCATCATCCGCATCACTACCGACACTGGCATCATTAGCATCACCAACACCATCACCAACATCATTACCACTATCAGCATCACTACCGACACCAGCATCATTAGCATAAGCAACACAATCACCAACACCATTTCTAACACCAACACTATCACAACACAATCACCAACACCATCACCAACACCATCACAACAGCTTTACCAACGCCATTACCAACATCATTACCACCACCAGCATCATTAGCATCACCAACACTATCACCAACATTACCAACATAATTACCAATACAATCACAATACATTCACCAACATCATTACCATCACCAACATCATTACCATCATTATCATCACCAACACCATCACCAATAAATTCACTAAAATCATTACCACCATCAGCATCACTACCGACACCAGCATCATTAACATAGCCGAACACCATCACCAATATCATTACCACCACCAGCATCATTAGCATCACCAACACCATCACAATACCATCATTAACACCATCACCAACACCATCACCAACATTATCAAAATATACCATCACAACATCAGCATCTACATCATCACCAACGACATGACAACATCATCACCAACATCACAAACATCATCATTATCACCAACACCATCACCAATACCAAAACTAACACCATCATCAACATCTTCACCAACACCATAACCATCATTATTACCAACACCATCAAAACATCACCACCAACACTGCCATCAACACCATCACTATCACCAACATTATCACCAACACCATCACAACATCACCACCTGCACCATCACCACCAACACCATCACCAACATTATCACCAACATCACAACATCACCACCAATATCATTACCAACATCACCAACACCATCACAATATTACCACCATCACCAACACCATCACCAACACCATCATCAACACCATCACAACATCCCCGCCAACACCATCACAATACCATCACCAACACCATCCTCAATGTCACCATCACACCATCACCACCAACATCACCAACACCACCATCACAACATAACGAGCATCAACACCAGCACCACCATCACAACACCACAAGCATCAACACCAGCACCACCATCACAACATCACAAGCATCAATACCCACACCAGCACCACCACCACAACATCACAAGCATCAACACCAGCACCACCATCACAACATCACCAGCATCAACACCAGCACCACCACCACAACATCACCAGCATCAACACCAGCACCACCACCACAACATCACCAGCATCACACCATACACGTTGCTTTGGTTACAGGGGAGCAACTGGTAAACCACATTCCAAATTGCAAGCTTCTGACGAACAAGTTGGGCCTACTCTGCAGTCTTCAGGAGTATGAGCGAGTCACCTTGCTCATTAAAGGAAGACTTCCCAGAATGAAAATGGCTGACTTTGTTCCTGAAACGTACAAATTGGATGATAAAACCGACAGAGATAAATTTATACATGAATACCGAGGTACTTGGCAGCATCATTGTGTTTAGGTTATTAGTATTTAGTACTCTAATACCGAGGTACTTTTTGCATCGTTTGTAACTTGTTAGTATTTAGTACTCGAATACCGAGGTAATTTTTGCATCGTATGTAACTTGTTAGTATTTAGAACTCTAATACCGAGGTACTTTTTGCATCGTTTGTAACTTGTTAGTATTTAGTACTCGAATACTGAGGTAATTTTTGCATCGTTTGTAACTTGTTAGTATTTAGTACTCTAATACCGAGGTACTTTTTGCAGCATTTGTAACTTGTTAGTATTTAGTACTCTAATACCGAGGTACTTTTTGCATCATTTGTAACTGTTGTTTGTATTTAGTACTCTAATTCAAAGATCCTTTTTTGTATCGTTTGTAACTTTTGTTTGTATTTAGTACTCTAATAATGGGTACATTTTGCATCGTTTGTAACTGTTGTTAGTATTTAGTACTCTAATACCAAGGTACTTTTTGCATCGTTTGCAACTGTTGTTAGTATTTAACACAAAAATGCCAAGGTACTTTCCTGTGACTTTTGTTAGTGGTCTCGAGGTAAGGTGTCCGCCTCAGGTACCGCAAGCCACTGGTTCGAATCAACGTGGAGAACGGTGTTTTTTCACGTTGATCTTCCGGTAAACATTCCCATGATCTCTGGGTAGTGAGATCGGACTCCCGTATTTATTGTCGAGTACGTTAAAAATCCCTTGGTTGTTAGAAATGGCAAAGAGAAGGCTTAACGGCCGCTACCTGAGCAAAATTCTAAAATTCTAGTTTAAAATCTACCCAAATTATTTGTTCCTTCCCCCAAACCTAATACGCCACAGGAAGTTTAAAATTGCTACTCTTTAACAACATGCCTGTTTGAATACCAGGATTCCAAGTATTCCGAGTTGTTAGTATTTAATACACGAATACCGAGGTACTTTATTGTTACTAATTTAATTCATGAATACCAAGGTACTATACTATGACTGATTTAATACAGGAATACTGAAGTACTTTTTTGTGATTGATTTAACTAATACATGAATACCGAGGTACTTTATTGTGACTAATTTAATACATGAGTAATGAGGTACTTTATTGTGACCAATTTAATACATGAATACTGAGGTACTATACTGTGACTGATTTCATTAATACATGAATACTGACGTACTTTACTGAGACTGATTTAATACATGAATACTGAAGTACTTTTTGTGATTGATTTAACTAATACATGAATACCGAAGTACTTTATTGTGACTAATTTAATACATGAGTACTGACGTACTTTATTGTGACTGATTTAATACATGAATACCGAGGTACTTTATTGTGACTGATTTAATACATGAATACTGAGGTACTTTATTGTGACTAAGTTAATACATGAAAACTGAGATACTTTACTGAGACTGATTTAAAACATGAATACTGAAGTACTTTATTGTGACTCATTTAATACATGAATACTGAGATACTTTACTGCAACATTTGCGACTGTTGTTAGTATTTCAAAGATGTATGTCATTATAATCGATGATTTGTTAATTTGAAGGGAGGAGATTAACCCTAACTATTCCAGATGCATGGGTACAGTAATGCTAATATCGGGGTCAAGTGAAGTATTCTGGACCAATATCTCACATTTTGTCTACGCTATGCACCTGGAAACCAGACGTGTTTCAAAAGCCTGGCCCACAGCGTGAATATCGACTCTGTCATCCATGTAATTGTCAGCCTAATGAGGAGTCTGGTATTGGACTACAGGGAGGAGGTCCATGTCCACCTTCTTCAGAATGACATAGGATATAAAGCACGGCACAACAGTCTGCTACCAGGAAAAGCAATTCGCCAATGATGGACAAATCATTGGGGAAATCAACAATACTAGACCAAATGACAAAGTCGATGCAACAATACCAGATTGATGTGAAAATCGATACAACAATACCAGACTAATGACAAAGTCGATGCAACAATACAAGAGTGATGTAAAAATCGATATAACAATACCAGACTAATGACAAAGTCGATGCAACAATACAAGAGTGATGTAAAAATCGATATAACAATACCAGACTAATGACAAAGTCGATGCAACAATACAAGAGTGATGTAAAAATCGATACAACAATACCAGCCTAATGACAAAGTCGATGCAACAATACAAGAGTGATGTAAAAATCGATACAACAATACCAGGCTAATGACAAAGTCGATGCAACAATAACAACCCGGTGGCAAAGTCAATGAAGAAAATGTATATATAAAATCAAGTATGATGGTATAGTCCGTGACTATTATCAGTATTTGAAAATGATGATAATATGATATATCAGGTTTATAAATAAAGCCTTCATTGCGAATTTCTTAGCATTGCTATATTTATAATCTGTAATCCTGGTACTCAATCAAGCATTTGTAATCCCTGTCTTCAATCAAGCATTTGTAATCATGGTGTTTCGTCTTGCATCTGTAATCCTTGTGTTAAATCAAGCATATGTAATTCCTGTGTTCAATGAAGCATCTGTAATCATGGTGTAACCCTTTCTTATTATCTAAATGTCAGGTATGCGTACAACCTGTTCAGCCCAACTGTATTTCCTTAACAACACAAAATTCATGACGTCAGTGAACTCTGCTCGTCGCCTGATTTCAGTTTCCATTAATGATGATTTAATTCTGCTTGCTCCGGCAGTTATATTACATTCTGCAATTAAAACAAAGCACTGCGACTGCGCAATGTGGTTTCGGCCCAGTGATCCGATTATCAAAGTAAAGAGATTCAACCAAGCGCATTTAAAAAGGCGGGAGTAACTATGACTCTCTTACGGCAGTCAAATGCCGGGTCGTGTAATTAGTGGCGTGTATGCATGTTAATTAACAAGAGATGTATTCACCCAGCAGACGAACAAAATGTGCTTCACAAATGAGAAGGTTAAATAAGTTTTCTAAGCGTCAAGATTCGGGTGCGGGTCTTTGTGGTAGTATCAAATATCTCATCATCGAACGGCCAATCCAAGCTCTTCAGACTGAGCCAGGTTTGTGCAATTTGTTGATGCACAGACGATCAGCATATCCGTTGTCCCTTCGCTCTGCTGAACAACCCTCAACGGACTGTCCTGTACGCCGCTGCCGTCCAAATGATAAATAAAATAGTGTCAATTTTTACTTCCATGATTATCGAAACCGGTGGCTGTAGAAGAATGTGCATGCCACTGGCAACCTCACCATCTAAAAATCATATGCTACAGAAACCGTACTGCAAACAATGAACCAGGCTTCCTAAAAAAACTGGTCAGGGTAAACCAGTTGTAGTGTTGCTCCTATGCTTCGACGTCTGGGGTCATCATCATCGTTATTTGTCCGTCTTGTTCTCCTTGGAACATTAGCCCACAACAGATGATCTCTATCTGCTCCTTTGTCCGTTTGGTTACCATTGGAACATGGGACTGCAACAGATGATCTCCATCTTTTCCTTTGTCCGTTTGATTCCCCTTGGAATATGGGACTACAACATATGCTCTCCATCTGTTCCCTTGTCCGTTTGGTTCCTCTTGGAACATGGGCCCGCAACAGATGATATCCATCTGTTCCTTTGTCCGTTTGGTTCCCCTTGGAACATGGGACCGCAACATATGCTCTCCATCTGTTCCTATTCTGGCCCGTCTACTTCAGTTTGCCCACGAGACCCTAATTGAGCTGTCATCTTCTGTGACCGTCCACTTTCACGTGTTTCTTTACTTTCCCACTCGCCTCATTCCCTGTGAGTTCCATTCCTTCTCATGTCTGGTTGTATTGTCCAGCCTCTTTCTGAGACTGTATCTACCGATCCCAATTTTCTCTTGCCAATATCCCACAATATTGGTTGCTTCCGTGTTTATCCCGCAGAACGACGACTGTCATTATTCCTCCTTTCACAAAGTATGCGATGAACACGCTCGTTAGCAAGCTATGTAATGCGATTCCCTTAACCACATGCCATGTCTCCGAGTCAAAAAACAGGAGACTAGTGTTAGTCTGGAGAATGAAATGCGTCGTGTCACTAGTTTACAGCTTGACTGGGATATTTGCACCTTTCGGTCCGACACATCCATCTTCGGCAGCAGCAGAGTGCTAATCACACATGATCAGTACACAGCAACCTTTGTGGAGATGGTCAGCAGGTTGTTACCCCACTCTCTGTGAGAGCCTGATAAGCGCTGTTGAGGTCATTCATAATCGCTTTTGCAGCTCTGCGTCCCGTGAAAGGTTGTCGGTGATGATAGATCCGAGGTAGTTGAAGTGATGTACTACTTCCAGATTTTTATCGTTTAAGACAATGTCTGGAGGATCTGCACACTGAGCCATCACTTTCGCCTTTTGCACGCTGATGGTGAGTCCAAACAGATCACAGGATTGTGAGCGACCAGGACAGCATCGTCTGCGAAGAATATGTCCCGAATGATAGTCTCCCTTCTTTTACTTTTTGCTCGCAGACTACTTATATTGAATAATCTCCCATGTGACCTAGTGTGCAGGAAGACCCTTTTGGTGCCTGGTTCAAATGCGTGTTTAATAAGCACGATGGCAAAGAAAATACCACATAGAGTCGGAGCCAGGACACAGCCTTGTTTTACTCCGCTGTTAATGTTGAAGTCCTCAGATTCCTGACCGTCATGCACCACTGTACCTTTCATGACCATATGAAAAGACCTTATTATGCTCAGCAGTTTAGGTGGGCAGCCAACTTTGGACAACACTTTGAAAAGATTCTCTCCGTTTACCAGGTCGAATGCCTTGGTGAGGTCGATGAAGGCAAGAGACATTGGTCTGTGTTCTCTGCATTTCTCTTGCAATTGTCTCAGTGAAAAGACCATTTCAACGGTGGACCGTTCTGCGCGAAAACCACACTGTGACTCCGGATACACCCTGTCGGCCAGCTTTCGCAACCTGCTCAGGATGATGCGAGCATACACTTTGCATACGGTGTTGAGGAGCGATATTCCCCTGTAATTGTTGCAGTTTCCTCCGCCTCCCTTTTTTTGTTTTTGTTTTTGTAAAGGGTGACTAGGTAAGCGTCTCTTATGTCTTGTGATACTGCCCCCACCCTCAAACCAGTCACTTCTGCTTGTTGTCTTCATTCCAAAGACTGCCAGGGCGGCTGTGGTGTGTATTGACCCTCTGACGTGTTCCCACCTTTCTAAAGCACTTCCAATAGTGCGCTGTTTTGCCAGTTTCTTCTTCTGCTGCGTTCGTTCTCAATCTCCCACTGCCTAGTCCTGATCAGGGCTTTGCAAGTAGCTAGATGTAGTTCGGAGAACGGCCTACATCTAGTTTACAGTCTGACTGCAATATTTGAACCTTTCGGTCCAACACATCCGTCTTCGACAGTGTTTTGTCAGTAATTCGGAGAGGGATTTTGTGAATTCTTCCACCATTTCAGGTATATCAGTTTATGCTGTGTCTATGCTGCATTTACCCACAAGTCTTGCGAGATGGATTTTCTTGGGCTGAGGTCTCAATTTGCAGCCGAAAAGTGAGGGATCAGTATCGCAGTCTTCACTGTGAAACGTGCGGGTTTGCAAAATAAGTTTCAGTTCAGACCGTCTAGTGATGATCAGGTGCAGCTGATGCTAATGTCTAGATCGAGGATGTATCCAGGATACTTTGTGTTGGGGCTTCGTTTGGAAGAAGGTGTTAGTGATACACATGTCGTGGTAGGTACACAGCTCCAATAGCCGCTGTCCATTTTCGTTCATCTTTCCGACACCAAACTTTTCCATGCACATAGGCCAGGACTCGTGATCGACGTCCAACCTTGCATTGAAGTCCCCAAGTAGAATCAGGTGTTCCTCACTCGGGATCCTTGTGACGAGTGAGGTCAGCTGGTGATAGAACCCATCCTTTGAGTCACTAGTGGCGCCAAGTGTCCAAGCATGCATGCTGATCAGATTAACCACTGCTTTGGATGTTCGGAGACGAAGTGATAGTAACCGCTCTGTGCCATGTTGGCATATCTCTGTCGATCCAATAAGGGAGTTTTTAACGGCAAACCCGACGCATGTTCTCTGACGTCCTCCACTCATTTCCCCTGTCAGAAGAACGTGTAGTATTTTTCCCTGATGGAACCAGACTCGGCCAGACGTGTTTCTTGCAGGGTAGCGATGTCGACATGAAGCCTTTTGAGTTCCTAGTCTATGACTGAGGTTTTGCGAACATCTTGTTTCGCTTGGAGGTATTATGTTAAATCTGGGTCATGGTGCGTACGTTCCTGCAATCAAGCCTCATTGTAATCTTCGTTGTTATGGGTTTAGTTATGACGTGAACTCTCTCTAGTGCCTGCCTGGGCATATTGATGTGAGGACCGTTGTTGCCCAGTCAGCAGATCCCCCCCCCCCCTCTTAACGCATCCGGTGTATCCAAGGGGACGACAAGTCGACACTTCTTGGCACTGGATGTGTCGCAGGAGTTGCCATACTGGCATTGAGTACAATGCCTGACTGTCTAAGGGACTCCGGCTCCTAATTTGATCTCTGGTATCCCAAAGCCTTTTCCACAAGTGAATATAACCGTAAGGCAGCGGGAGTTGGTTGTTAAGGTTGTTGGTAGCACGAATGTAGATAACACAGCAGATAATGGTGATCAAACAGAGCGAATCGGCGTTGAATTCACTATCGCAGGCTAGGACACTCACTTTGACGAACTGATGTGCCTTTTTCCTGCACTACTAATGTGGCATTGTCAGCTAGTCCGTAGAACTATCTTTTACAACAAGCTGATTGTTTTCAATCATACAACCCCGAAACTGACAATGAAGACTAGCTGAAACAGGTAGCGACTACGACAGACGAAAATAGGTCACATGCATTGAAGCATGCTCAAATGAACACTCCTATAGACATCCAATGAGACACTTTCTGACTTTTAAGGTACACACACGATATTCGCTTACCTATGTAATAACTTCGAAACGGAATGTGTCCTTGTAGCTGTATGTTTCGCTGGTATTCCGTTACAGCTGTGGGCGCAACGACAAGTGTGTGGACACATCGCTGACATCTCACAAAGGTTATTAACCCTCTGATTTTTTGTCTACGACCTCCAAACATAGGAAAAATGGTGCACTTCTTCCATTGTCTGTCTACTAATCTTTCTGGGGTGTCTTTGTTGTATTATTTATTCTCATTTTCTTTGTTTTGTTCACACTGTTTTTTGTTTTTTTGTTGTTTTTTTTTTGGTTATCGTCTTATTTCTCCATTACCCAAGGCGGTGTGCATTGCACTACGGTTTCGGCCCAGTGCATCCGATTTCGGCGTGCATGTTATGTAAGGGTCTACTTCCTCCGGCATTTTCTAAGGGTTTGCTTCACCGTGTAACGGCCAGTGCTGTGATCGGGAGCGAACCCAGCACCTTCGGATTGTAAGCTTTGTCACTTAACCACTAGCCCACGCTGTCCCCATGCATCTGCAATGACAATGATGTAATGATGAAATGATAAAATTCAAACCTAGACTTTATAAGGAATGCAGTGCTAAAGACGCTGCCCTATCTTCCATATCAGTGTACCTATTTTCAGCTGAGTAGACTGGAGAGTTTTTGCATATCCCTAGCAAACGTATAATTTTAAAACGAATCGTTACAGTACCACTACTACAATAGGGCATGTTATGTAAGGGTCTGCTTCCTCTTGCATTTTCGAACGGTTTGCTTCCCCAGGGTCGTTACAGTACCACTACTACAATAGGGCATGTTATGTAAGGGTCTGCTTCCTCTTGCATTTTCGAACGGTTTGCTTCCCCAGGGTCGTTACAGTACCACTACTACAATAGGGCATGTTATGTAAGGGTCTGCTTCCTCTTGCATTTTCGAACGGTTTGCTTCCCCAGGGTCGTTACAGTACCACTACTACAATAGGGCATGTTATGTAAGGGTCTGCTTCCTCTTGCATTTTCGAACGGTTTGCTTCCCCAGGGTCGTTACAGTACCACTACTACAATAGGGCATGTTATGTAAGGGTCTGCTTCCTCTTGCATTTTCGAACGGTTTGCTTCCCCAGGGTCGTTACAGTACCACTACTACAATAGGGCATGTTATGTAAGGGTCTGCTTCCTCTTGCATTTTCGAACGGTTTGCTTCCCCAGGGTCGTTACAGTACCACTACTACAATAGGGCATGTTATGTAAGGGTCTGCTTCCTCTTGCATTTTCGAACGGTTTGCTTCCCCAGGGTCGTTACAGTACCACTACTACAATAGGGCATGTTATGTAAGGGTCTGCTTCCTCTTGCATTTTCGAACGGTTTGCTTCCCCAGGGTCGTTACAGTACCACTACTACAATAGGGCATGTTATGTAAGGGTCTGCTTCCTCTTGCATTTTCGAACGGTTTGCTTCCCCAGGGTCGTTACAGTACCACTACTACAATAGGGCATGTTATGTAAGGGTCTGCTTCCTCTTGCATTTTCGAACGGTTTGCTTCCCCAGGGTCGTTACAGTACCACTACTACAATAGGGCATGTTATGTAAGGGTCTGCTTCCTCTTGCATTTTCGAACGGTTTGCTTCCCCAGGGTCGTTACAGTACCACTACTACAATAGGGCATGTTATGTAAGGGTCTGCTTCCTCTTGCATTTTCGAACGGTTTGCTTCCCCAGGGTAACGGCCGGTGCTGTGATGGCAATCGAACCCAGTACCTTCGGCTTGTGAGCCGTGCCACTTAACCACTAGGCCACGCCGTCCCCGATAAACTGAGTCAGGCCGCTTCTACTTGGCGTCACTCCCACTTATTGAAGCACACGTAAGATCGACACTGCAAATAGCTTAACCAAACAATCTTTCGGCCGAAATGTTATTAGGATCCACCTTCTTATTTTTCTCATTCTTTTTCGTTCTCAATCTTCCGCTGCCAAACCCTGAAAAGGGCAATTTTGCAGCAGATGTTCAGCGGTCATTTTCCCTGTACCACAGGTGCATTCGTCAGTGCCACCTAAAAAGTAAAGTAAAGTATCCCATAGCATTACTGCCGTAGGGGTGTGAGGTGTTAGCGATCTCACATTTCAAAGGCTCGGCTATATGAGGGCGGTAGCCATCTCCTCTCCCTCGCCGCTTTTACTTCCCGGACTGAACCGGTACCCATTTAAGGGAATGAACCCAGGACCACTCAGATGCGAAGCCAGCGCGCTAACCACTGCGCTACGCGGCTCCCACCTATCTTCAGTTTATTGAATAGATGGTACCTCAGTCTGTTGTGGCATGTGCGGAGTCTTAAGACCCCGACCTGCTCTCTTCTGTTCAACTGGTGTAGAGAGCTTGATATGTAAAGTTTACCTGTATGGAAAAGTCATCTTCTGTATGTATCTTTATCTTGTTGGACCTTCCACAGATGATGAGACCTTCCTGAGAAAACCTGCCAGCATGAATCAAGGAAAACGCATCTTCTGTATGTCTTTTTATCTTGTTGGATCTTCCACAGATAGCGAGAGCTTGATATGTAAAGTTTACCTGCATGGAAAATTCATCTTCTGCATGTATCTTTATCTTATTGGACCTTCCACAGATGGCGAGACCTGGATCTGTAAACCTACCAGCATGAATCAAGGAAAAGGTATCTTCTTAATACGATCAAAAGACAAGATCAGCGAGCTATTATCTGAAAGAGATGCAAAATTGCACCCCAAACCGACTAATAGATTCCCCATGTTGAGGATTGTACAGAGGTATACTGAAGTAAAGTGGAGTTTGGTTCAACCAGCCTTGTAGTAGGTTTTATTGTCGAATTGTAATGTATATAAGCTTCTGATGGTCCCAGTGCTGAAGCACTTGCTCTTTTCAGCAAACGTATGGGGTTCAACTGCCGTTATCAACACGCTCTAGTCGACCAAGCTGTAAACAGGTACGTAATTTAACTGTTACAGAAGGAAAGGCAGCGAATAAGGGTACTGGCCACCCAACTTTGTAAACAAGGTGGCGTTTCGTACAATTTATTGAACACTTGATCCCCGACACCAGTGTTCACTATGAGATTACGTTTAGGGATCAATTTTCTGAGCAGCGCATGAGCTGCAGCGGTCAGCGACCCATAGCTGACTGCTAACGTCAGGGCAGCGAACCAGAGCTGCCAAGACCGTTCTACATCTATACGCGGTGATCCTAGATAACAGGCTGCAACAGAGCAGACTGGCTAAGGAGAAGGGATCAAAGAGGAAATGCTAACCCGGTACTCGGGATGTTGCCAGTGTCCGAGTGGTGCACGGTGTGAACAGAACAGAGCCACCGCGACCTTCTAGGAATGTCAAAAAATGTTATTGAAGGTCTCTAGGCGGCGAAAGAAGACTAACATCCTGTCAGGCAAAACATACTGGTCAGACTATGTTGGTCAAGGTCAGGCAAAACATACTGGTCAGACTATGTTGGTCAAGGTCAGGCAAAACATACTGGTCAGACTATGTTGGTCAAGGTCAGGCAAAACATACTGGTCAGACTATGTTAGTCAGGGTCAGACAAAACATACTGATCAGACTATGTTAGTCAGGGTCAGACAAAACATACTGGTCAGACTATGTTAGTCAGGGTCAGACAAAACATACTGATCAGACTATGTTAGTCAAGGTCAGGCAAAACATACTGGTCAGACTATGTTAGTCAAGGTCAGGTAAAACATACTGGTCAGACTATGTTAGTCAAGGTCAGACAAAACATACTGGTCAGACTATGTTGGTCAAGGTCAGGTAAAACATACTGGTCAGACTATGTTAGTCAGGATCAGACAAAACATACTGATCAGACTATGTTAGTCAAGGTCAGGCAAAACATACTGGTCAGACTATGTTAGTCAGGGTCAGACAAAACATACTGATCAGACTATGTTGGTCAAGGTCAGGTAAAACATACTGGTCAGACTATGTTAGTCAAGGTCAGGTAAAACATACTGGTCAGACTATGTTAGTCAGGGTCAGGTAAAACATACTGGTCAGACTATGTTGGTCAAGGTCAGGTAAAACATACTGGTCAGACTATGTTAGTCAAGGTCAGGTAAAACATACTGGTCAGACTATGTTAGTCAGGGTCAGGTAAAACATACTGGTCAGACTATGTTAATCAAGGTCAGGCAAAATATACTGGTCAGACTATGTTAGTCAAGGTCAGGTAAAACATACTGGTCAGACTATGTTAGTCAAGGTCAGGTAAAACATACTCGTCAGACTATGTTAGTCAAGGTCAGGTAAAACATACTGGTCAGACTATGTTAGTCAAGGTCAGGTAAAACATACTGGTCAGACTATGTTAGTCAAGGTCAGGTAAAACATACTGGTCAGACTATGTTAGTCAAGGTCAGGTAAAACATACTGGTCAGACTATGTTAGTCAAGGTCAGGTAAAACATACTGGTCAGACTATGTTAGTCAAGGTCAGGTAAAACATACTGGTCAGACTATGTTAGTCAAGGTCAGGTAAAACATACTGGTCAGACTATGTTAATCAAGGTCAGGTAAAACATACTGGTCAGACTATGTTAGTCAAGGTCAGACAAAACATACTAGTCAGACTATGTTAGTCAAGGTCAGGTAAAACATACTGGTCAGACTATGTTAGTCAAGGTCAGGTCAAACATACTGGTCAGACTATGTTATTCAAGGTCACCTAAAACATACTGATCAGACTATGTTAGTCAAGGTCAGGTAAAACATACTGATCATACTATGTTAGTCAAGGTCAGGTCAAACATACTGGTCAGACTATGTTATTCAAGGTCACCTAAAACATACTAACCAGGCTATGTTAATCAGGACCAGGTGAAACATACTAACCAGACTATGTTAATCAGGACCAGGTGAAACATACTAACCAGACTATGTTAATCAGGACCAGGTGAAACATACTAACCAGGCTATGTTAATCAGGACCAGGTGAAACATACTAACCAGACTATGTTAATCAGGACCAGGTGAAACATACTAACCAGACTATGTTAATCAGGACCAGGTGAAACATACTAACCAGACTATGTTAATCAGGACCAGGTGAAACATACTAACCAGACTATGTTAATCAGGACCAGGTGAAACATACTAACCAGACTATGTTAATCAGGACCAGGTGAAACATACTAACCAGACTATGTTAATCAGGACCAGGTGAAACATACTAACCAGACTATGTTAAACACGACCAGGTGAAACATACTGGCCAGACTATGTTAGTCATTGTTATATACAGATGGCTGCGCTAACAAAGCCATGTCCAATGGAGATGGATGGAGCAAATACAGACTAAGGAAATGAGAAGAGAAACAACAAGAACATACGCCAATAACTTCCGCTGAGCAACAGACGCACTAATATTCAACAAGACAATATATTATTCCTGACTGATGTCTCGTCAGTATTAGCAACTCTAAAACAACATAAATATAGGGATCTCGGACAATGCATGTACCCCCTGACACATTTCTCGGCAGAACAGCCAAGGTTGGTCATACAGTGGATCCCTCCCACTGCAACATCAAAGGCAGTGGCTTGACTTGGTTTCGTTCGCTCTCAAGGGATTTAAATAGCAGAATGTAGTCCAGAGAACGGAATGCGTTGTGTCATAGTTTACAGCTTGACTGCGATATTTGTACTTTTCGGTCCGACATATGCGATTTAAGCAGGCATTTTTTGAGTATCGTGTTAGCCTTCCTTCTTCGATCCGTTCTCCTTAGTCAGTCTACTCGGTTGCAGCCTGTTATCCAAGGTTAGAACGTGGAGGTGTAGAAGGGTATTGACAGCTCTGGTTCGCTGGCCCTGACTTTACCAGTCAGCTCTGGTTCGCTGGCCCTAACTCTAGCAGTCAGCTCTGGTTCGATGGCCCTGACTTTACCAGTCAGCTCTGGTTCGTTGGCCCTGACTTTACCAGTCAGCTCTGGTTCGCTGGCCCTAACTGTACCAGTCAGCTCTGGTTCGCTGGCGCTGACTCTACCAGTCAGCTCTGGTTCCCTGGCCCTAACTCTACCAGTCAGCTATGGGTCGCTGGCCCTGACTCTACGAGTCAGCTATTGGTCGCTGGCCCTGACTCTATCAGTCAGCTATGGGTCGCTGACCCTGACTCTACCAGTCAGCTCTGGTTCCCTGGACCTGACTCTACCAGTCAACTATGGGTCGCTGGCCCTGACTCTACCAGTCAGCTCTGGTTCCATGGCCTGACTCTACCAGTCAGCTATGGGTCGCTGACCCTGACTCTACCAGTCAGCTATGAGTCGCTGACCCTGACTCTACCAGTCAGCTATGAGTCGCTGACAACTGCTGCTCAGCGTCTTGATCCCATCGAAGGCAGTGAAACTGCAGACTAGCAAAGTGTGGAGGACCTTCCCCACAAACAGAACACACCATCACGTATAAGGAACCCAAGACCATCATTAAAGCCATTGTAAATGGGCTGCTCGACCCACCTACTTCTGAGAGAAGTTGAACCACAGTGATTTTACTGTGTGGAAAAAAATCATCATTTTTGAACTGAAAACTCAAGGGTTATCTTTACAACAGAATGAGGATTAGGACAGATTGCACGTGTCTACATGGGGAGTATACCATGACCATGGGACGCATCATGCAACGCTGAAAGCTCACACAGGAAGAGAGAGAGAACAATACTGGCCTAATGAGACAGATGATACAAATACTGTTTGGAGATAAAACAACCTAACGAACAACGGCGGCCTATGTAAGAGAAACAGAAACATTGATCTGAGGATCAACGAGGAAGTAGGGAAACTTTGATTTGAGGATCGACGATGAAGTAGGGAAACTTTGATTTGAGGATCGACGATGAAGTAGGGAAACTTTGATTTGAGGATCGGTGACGAAGTAGGGAAACCTTTATCTGAAGATCGATGACGAAGTAGGGAAACCTTTATCTGAGGATCGATGACGAAGTAGGGAAACCTTTATCTGAGGATCGATGACGAAGTAGGGAAACCTTTATCTGAGAATCGATGACGAAGTAGGGAAACCTTTATCTGAGGATCGATGACGAAGTAGGGAAACCTTTATCTGAGAATCGATGACGAAGTAGGGAAACCTTTATCTGAGGATCGATGACGAAGAAGACAAAATCAATAAATGTCCGCCTGCTGGATGACAACACTGCAATCAACACATTGTAAGAATGTGACATCAACAGTGTGACATCAAGAGTGTGACATCAAGGGTGTGACATCAAGAGTGTGACATCAAGAGTGTGACATCAAGAGTGTGACATCAAGGGTGTTACATCAAGAGTGTGACATCAAGAGTGTGACATCAAGAGTGTGACATCAAGAGTGTGACATCAAGAGTGTGACATCAAGAGTGTGACATCAAGAGTGTGACATCAAGAGTGTGACATCAAGAGTGTGACATCAAGAGTGTGACATCAAGAGTGTGACATCAAGAGTGTGACATCAAACAGGGATCTAGCAGGATGGATGCCCACAAGGACAGATCAGGAGTGTGTACAACCAACGAGCTACAAGAATCATAAGTAGCCATGGTCTTTGCGGTCGGTTGAGAGAGAATATTGAGTAAAGTAGAGTCTGCCGAGATTGCAGTGATGTTCATATGTATAATGTGTACAAATTAATTAAAGAAAAGTCCAGATTAAATATAAGGAAATATTTTTGTAGTCAGAACGTGGTAAATGCTTGTAATGCATTGCCACAAGAAATTGTGGGGGCAGGGTCAACTAATGCATTTAAGAATAGATCGGATGCGTATAGTTATTTTTAAATCAATTGAATTAGAAGCAACTGGTTGTACATAGACTCTGCAGAGACTTGTAGACCAGTATAAAGAAGTGCAGTTTAATATTGCATAAAGTACCCAAATATCACACTAATGTTGTATCGCTATTTGCTTTCAGATATATAAGTCAGCCCCTGCTCCTGGAAGGGCGCAAGTTTGACATACGATCTTATATGTTCATAGCAAGTACAGTCCCTTTTCTTGTCCTGTATCACAAGGGGTATGCCAGATTGTCATGTCACAAATACGATCATGAAGACACGAACCTCACCACACATCTCACCAATCAGGTATGGCTAGGCTAATGTCAGTAACATTCTTTTTCTTCTTTGTAATTAATCTTAAAAATGACGTTATAAAGTTGTTTCGTAGTTTTCAGCAAGGCTGCAATATCTGCGCCTTTTCAGCCCGACACATCCGATTTTAGCGGGCGTGTTTGGGTACCGGACTTGTCTTCCTACCGCAATCCATTCCCCTTATCCATACTTCACTAGTGACTAGTGCAGCCTGTTTCCAGGGCCGCCACTGGGCCAGCTGTGGTTCCCTGGGCCTGATGCAAGCATCCGGCTATGAGTCACTGACTGTTGTCAGCCTATTCACTGTGTTGCAACATCGGCCCCAAAAACATTATGTACGGTTAGGTTCTATTCTGTTAAGAATCGTCGCCATTACACTCAGGACAGACGAATTGGTGTTCATTCGCTCTTAGTAAATGGCGAAGAACGTAGACAGAGATGGTTTCTGCAGCTCGCTGTTGGTACATACTCCTGCTCCGTTTTCTCAGGCGCCACTCGTATGATCTCAGATCTTTTGAAATATGTTAATCGCCCGTTCATCGATTAAAGTGTCTTTATTCAAGAGAAGTTTGTTGATCAACTTCAACATTTCATCTCTAACCACTGTCAATGTCGCCACTACAAGTGCCCCCTGAGGCCTGCTCTTTCATTCCCACAAACCCCAGCATGGCCTGGACAGTAGACCCACTCCAGATCCTAAATGTTTGAGGCATATATGCCAGCTTTCCCCTCATGCCACAGTCACGGGCCTTCCTAATCAAGGATTGATAATCAGAGACGATTATAGCACTCATTAAAGAGGTCTCCGATACTCACCTCAGAGCCGGTCACTACCTCAATCTTCATTCTCCTGCCATGTGTCCACCATGGCGCTCAATCACACCGCTGCTTCTCTCACACAGAGAAGCCACAAATGGCTTTACCGCGGACTGAAGAATAACAGAAAAATAAATGCCCATATTGACATAGTTCCACACTACCCAATAGGGTTAAAGTCATTATTGTCTCGTTCTTTGCCATTTGCCTCTATCAGATGTCCTTATGGATGGCGAAGAAATACAGATTAGCGCTTGTGACATCACTTCCGCATTGTGAAGATCCGCTAGGTGGCGGAGGATGACAGACGCGCCGGTCAATACTGATGAGCTTTTAACCTTTTTTTTTTATTGTTTTGTGTTTAACTTCTTATCATTATATCTTCTTATCATTATACCTTTTCTTAAGGTGTCTTGTATTTAACCTTTTCAAATGATGTCTTGTATTTAACCTTTTCTCATTGTTCGTTGTATTTAACCTTTTCTCATTGTTCGTTGTATTTAACCTTTTCTCATTGTTCGTTGTGTTTAACCTTTTCTCATTGTGTGTTGTATTTAACCTTTTCTCATTGTTCGTTGCATTTAACCTTTTCTCATTGTGTGTTGTATTTAACCTTTTCTCATTGTGTGTTGTATTTAAAATGTTCTCATTGTGTTTTGTATTTAACCTTTTCTCATTGTGTTTTGTATTTAACCTTTTCTCATTGTATGTTGTATTTAACCTTTTCTCATTGTATGCTGTATTTAACCTTTTCTCATTGTGTTTTGTATTTAACCTTTTCTCATTGTATGCTGTATTTAACCTTTTCTCATTGTGTGTTGTATTTAACCTTTTCTCATTGTGTGTTGTATTTAACCTTTTCTCATTGTGTGCTGTATTTAACCTTTTCTCATTGTGTGTTGTATTTAACCTTTTCTCATCGTACGTTGTATTTAACCTTTTCTCATTGTATGCTGTATTTAACCTTTTCTCATTGTGTGTTGTATTTAACCTTTTCTCATTGTGTGTTGTATTTAACCTTTTCTCATTGTGTGTTGTATTTAACCTTTTCTCATTGTGTGTTGTATTTAACCTTTTCTCATTGTGTGTTGTATTTAACCTTTTCTCATTGTGTGTTGTATTTAACCTTTTCTCATTGTGTGTTGTATTTAACCTTTTCTCATTGTGTGTTGTATTTAACATTTTCTCATTGTGTGTTGTATTTAACCTTTTCTCATTGTGTGTTGTAGTTAACCTTTTCTCATTGTTCGTTGTATTTAACCTTTTCTCATTGTTCGTTGTATTTAACCTTTTCTCATTGTGTGTTATATTTAACCTTTTCTAATTATGTCTTGAATTTAACCTTTTTTTTTTCTTATGACTTGAATATAACTTGTTCTCATTGTATTAAGTTTTCTAATTATGTTTTGTTTTTACTCTTTTCTCATTACGTCTTGTTTTTAACCTTTTTCTCATTATGAAATTTCGAGCTCACAGAAACACAGATGGAAAGGTTTGTTTGTTTTAGAATGTAGATTACATTTTCTGAGGACCTGTCCGAAAGTCCCTGGAGAAAGGTTAGGTGCCGTTACCTTCATTATTGCAATAGAAGCTGGACGTCAGTGCCAGGAGCATTGAGTTGATTGCTACCTTTATTATAGTCGTTTGTGAGGATGACTGATGGCGAATTAGAAAGGAAGAGAAGAAACTGATGAAGACTGCACTTTATGCATGTTATGTTGAATGATATCAATTTGAAATTTGGCAGGTGGCTTATTTTTATGTGAAACGCTATTGAGAGCTGAAGATTCATCGCTTGTGCCAAGTTTGTTGGAGTAGCTGCTATAAGCCAGTTTTGTCGTGAGATTTCTTTTATATCATTTATCCATCTGCATTAATGTCCTTCCTGTGCCCTTGTAACAAAATCTTATATTGCCATCAGCATGCAGTGGTAGTTGATAACGTCTCCTTCTCATACGATTATGAACTTGTTATCTGTTAGAGGCAATACAGAAAAAAAACAACGAACCGCAGTTTTCAGAAATCAGAGCAGAACTAGGAAACTCCAGAAATCTCAACAATAGCGCTCCAATGGCTACTCTCCCACTGCGGAATCACAAGAAGCGAGAGTGCTGACGCTCTATCAAAGGATGGCAGTAAAGAGGCAAAATTTAATCATCGAGCACCATACAGAGACAGATCAAGAACGTCATCAGAAATGATTATTTACACCAATGGATAGAAGACAGAAACGTATGCAGTACATCAGTACCAATTCAGCAACGCAAAAGAAACCAACAAACTACCTTATTTCGCATGAGAAATGATCACTGCAGACTACTAGAACATATATTCTGACTAAAGATTTCTCACAGAGATGAATGCCTACGTGGAACAGGAGGCCAGAACCCTGAATACATTCTACAGCAGAAATGCCGACTCTATAGTGAAAGAAGATATCAGTCATAACCAGAGGGCGGGGAGCTGAGACAAAAGATGTGGGGCAGCCGCCCCAACCTGGTGTAGACTACATACTTCATCATGGCGGCTGGCCTGCAGATACAGCATGCCCAAAGATCCTGAACGCAAAGAGTAAAAGGAACTTTTTATTTGATTTCTTTCCTTGGAAGTAGTTGAATGCCACACTATTTTTGGTGTCATCATATCTAATTGTGAAGATGTCAGTAAATTGGTCACACATGACTATTTTCATTTTTAAATGAGATGCGAACTTTAAAACTATTTATTATTGCACGTACATAGTTTGTTGTTCTCAACTGAATTTCCCACGAACACTGGTATATCGGTCTCTTCACTTTATCAGTACACCAACATCTAGAGAATACAAGTCGTTGGTCTGCTGTTTTGGCCACAATTGCACTTCAGGCTCAATCGCTTCGTCATTCGCGAAATGCTTCCAGCCTAGGTGGCTTTTTAGTGCACCAAATAGGTATAAATCGCTCGACGCTATGGGCTAAGTAGGAGCTGGAAGGTGAATTCCCTAGTTGGTCAAATTTGGCCAGGTTTCATCGAGTCATATATGGCAATCGGAACAGGACGACCAGGTTGGGCTTCATCAGCAATTTGATTGCGTCCCTGAGATAATGTATTGACCCAGTTATGCAACGTTTTACACGACAAACACTTCTCAACATAAACAGGAAGCATTTCATAATGAATATCTTTTGCAGAAAGTTCTTCCTCCCCCACCCCCCACCCCACCCCAAATTCACACAACAACACGCTGCTCTTTTATTATACTCTGTGATTATGGACATCATTTTATGTTTGATCTGCGCACGTGCATACGACACTAAGCGTCTGCTACCTACAGCAATCACAAAGGTGTGATATTGCTACCACCTAATGACACCCTTAGAAACTATCAACACCTAATGACACCCTTAGAAACTATCAAACACATTTTTCAGCTGTTTCATACTGAATTAAAAGTAAGATGTCCGCGTCTTAGTGGCTGCGATCTCGACTCTCCTATGTTTGTGTCTAGTTTTACGATGTTTGGTGATTTCTGTCTGGATTATATTTCACAACGCTTTCACCATGCGGTATCATGGATTTTATTATATGGATTAGATGTGCTTTCGATCGGTTATCCTATTTATTATGCTGCATTTCGCTGTATTTCACGCCTGACTCAAGCTGTAGGAAAGAGGTCCATGACGGAGTTCAACGTTCCGCTTAACTGCACACCAGAATTCAGTACAGATTTTCACTACTCAAGGATCTTTCTGCTCGGACTGAAACCGCCTTTCTCCTGCCCGCACCTCCCTTCACCGGAGGTTACACGATACCTCTCCCAACCTCGTATTCTAAGTACAGCAAGGGTCACCCTGGCCAACGGGCGGACACAGTCAGAAGCCTTGTAGGCGGGACACGTGGAAACAGGAAGTTTGACACGGACAGACACGGAAGGCTTGACACAAACATTGGTCTAACACACTCCTGATGGCCCTCATCTCAAGGCTGCAGAGTACACGGCTCCAGCTGGGGAGTCAGTTAGGGATTTCGGTCAACACGCTGCGCACGAATATAGCCTCAGCAGTTGGACATTGACGCAACAGGCCTTTGACGCCTACGCGAACATTATTATTATATAAGTTTGTGACAAACTTACTCATTTAATCTTGTATATCTACTTGGTAATACTTCCAACCTTGTCTTTAACGCGATTTATTCTCGTTTATCTTGGATAAACAAAATGCCTGGGGATGGTTGACAGGAATTTATAAGAATATACTTCGCCCTATTCCTTGTCTCTCTTGTCTTCTCAAGCAAAGCGACATATGGCTCTTTTATTCGGTCACGTCTACCAGACACCTTCTATCCTTTGTTGTTGCTGAGCATGGCAAGCTATACTCAGTTTATCTTTTAATTTCATCGACCCAGTTTGTTCAGAAAAGAGATCCAGCATACAAAGACTTTAAAGAAGACACAGCATGGACTATGGACAAGCTGAATGATTACATCAACATGTTTGTCGCCAAAGAACATAACATTGAAACTGATTGGGTCTATGGTACGCTAACTGTAAGTATCCTTATCAAGAAACAAAGTCAAAGTCAATCTTAGAGCACATACTGCCATTTATTTATTGTCATTGTTTATTGTACGAGGTTTCAGAGTTTGTTTTTTTTTAGACCATGTGACCAGTTTCTTCTCTCCTATCGTCGTGCCTCCTTTAACTGCAGATCACATGCTAATTTACATATGAATAAACAGGCGCGTGGTTAAACCAGTTTGACCCTAATTCCTGAGGAAGGAAAGGAGAGACCGGCAAAGAGAATACAAGCCAGAAAGTTACAGCATAGACATACCTGGCAAGGATGGGCGGACAAAGATCTTCGGATTCAGAGCGGGACATTGCAGACTCAAGCACAACTCAATAGAATGGGTCACAGAGACGCTGCCACATGCAACTGGAGAGCGCCCGGGTAAATACCAGAACATGTCCTCTAGGACTGCTCTACTTATTTAGACCAAAGAAAGGCAGTCTGGTTTGGGAAAGTAGGAAAGAGAGACAGAGGAAAGCAGAGAGAGAAGAAGCTGAGAATGTGACACGGACGACATCCAACAACAGTTGGTAAACGACACACGGGATGGAAGTAAGTGAAGGTCCACGATCACCAACACCAACCGACAAGGCACCTCATGATGATGACAAAGCAAATGCTTCTTACTGGGGAGGAAAGAATAGCGCCACGTCATTATAATGAATGTCCTAAAGGTGACTAATAAGAGCTATGCGCGGGGCTAGTGAACTCATCGTGTAAAAACATTGATAAAGACATCTCCACTGTAAAAGCACGTAAAGTGTGCAGTCTTCCTAAGGAAGATCAATTATAACTGTGGTCTTATACTCTGGTTGAACTGATATAGGGACAAGAATAGTGAGGGGACGGCGTGGCCTAGTGGTTAAGTGGCACGGCTCACAACCAGAAGGTGCTGGGTTCGATCCCCATCACAGCACCGGCCGTTACCCCGGGGAAGCAAACCCTTAGAAAATGCAGGAGGAAGCAGACCCTTACGTAAAAATGCATGCTGAAGTCGGATGCACTGGGCCGACAGGCGCAAAATAAAAACCACAATGCAACGCACACCGCTTTGGGGATAAGAGAAATAAGGCGAACGCAAAAAAACAAAAAAAACCTTGCTTGTCAAGATGCTGATCAGCGCTTGAGCTGCAGTGGTCAGCGACCCATAGCTGACTGCTAGCGTCAAGGCCAGCGAAACAGAGCTGCCAAGACCCTTCTACACCTCCACGCGGTGATCCTGGATAACAGGCTGCAACAGGGCGGACTGGCTAAGGAGAAGGGATCGAAGAGGGAAAGCTAGCCCGGTACTCAAAAAATGCTTGCTGAAGTCGGATGTGTTGGACCGAAAGGTGCAAATATCGCAGTCAAGCTGTAAACTACGACACAACGCATTCCGTTCTCTGGACTACATTCTGTTACTTAAGCTCTTTTAGGGTTTGGTAGCGGGAGATTGAGAACGACCGAAGCCAAGTCGAGCCAAGTCTTACTTTTTACACGTTTATTTTTTCATTCAAAGTTAAAAACTCTGCCGGGGACGGCGTGGCCTAGTGGTTAAGTGACACGGCTCACAACTCGAAGGTGCTAGGTTCGATCCCCATCACAGCACCGACCGTTACCCCGGGGAAGCAAACCCTTAGAAAATACAGGAGGAAGCAGACTCTTATATAAAATGCATGCTGTAGTCGGATGCACTGGGCTGATATGCGCAAATAAAAACCACACTGCAATGCATACGCCTTGGGAAATAGAGAAAAAAGGCGAACGCAAAAAAGAAAAACAAAATTTATCTACTCTGCAGGTTTTGTTTAGCCGATGTAGGGATAATTTTAACAACTAGTAGTCCGTGCTGAAGATATGTCCGTCAGTGTGAAAGAAACAACAGCAGTTAAACAATTCAAGGATTGCCCCCTTCCTGCACACCTCGCCTGCAATGCCTCCCCGCCGCCAATACTTTCCCTTCTTTTTCCAATATCATGCCTGTTTAATATTGTCCAATTTTGTCTTGGAGTTCAAATCGAACACTTTTATTTAAGATGTAATTATTACATTACATTTTAATTGTAATCTTCCATTGATAACAGTTCAAGGGAAGAAGTTATATTTAGATTAGATTTTGAGGTTCCAAGAACTTTTTTTCGCTAATTAAAGGTCCAGTAGAAGCAGATGAGCTGACTGAAATGACGTGTCAAATGTCTCATC
Organism: Ariolimax columbianus; assembly: GCA_036924085.1. Taxonomy (NCBI): domain Eukaryota; kingdom Metazoa; phylum Mollusca; class Gastropoda; order Stylommatophora; family Arionidae; genus Ariolimax; species Ariolimax columbianus. Next base: position 18,151,201 of record JAVGWX010000005.1, on the reverse strand, counting down.
GAGAATACGCGTTACCAAGTGGCGGTCCTGGAAACACACTGCAACCATGCTGCCGGAATGATTTGTGATTGAAGAGGGAAGGCAAACTAGGTTCCAAAAATTCCGTGCTGAAAACCGATGTGTTTGACCGAAAGGCGCAGATATCACAGCCTAGTTGTAAACTACGACACAACGTCATAAACGTCTGGACTAACGCCGAAGAAGAACAAGAAGAAGAACAATGAAGAGTGATTATTACAGCCATGTCCACTACAGAAAACTATGAGAAATGTGTCAACTCTTATGTCCCTAAGCCTTGTATGGGACGAAATAGAGACAAGAAGAAATTAAGGATTGTTTTTCTTTTCAGAGCAGCGGGGGACCGAGTGGGTTGGACACTTGTCTTCTGCCCGAAGAAACACGAGCTCAAATCTCTGATAAGGCTAACGTCTGTTCTCTTTCTGTAGTAAAATAAAACCGTGCACAATGAGCGGCGACTGCATGAGCAAGCTGCCATTATTCTTCCATCGTATATATCCCCTAGGTAGACAACAGGAAGTGGAATAAACAACGTATTGATTGGTGTGTTTGTGTGTGTGTGTTTTTGTTTGTAGAAACAGATGCAGAGGATAACTCTTCACTGCTTCAATAGCGTCAAACACAAGCTTCAGTGTAAGATGGGATACTTCGATCTGTATGGTCTGGATTTTATGGTGGATTCAGAGATGAAGGTAAGACGAGGAGAGAGAGGTGAGGTAGGGTGATGTGAAGAGGAGATGATGTGTGGTGGGGTGGAGGGTGAGATGGTGTGTGGTGAGGTGAGGCGGAGGGAGGAGATGATGTATGGGTTGTGGGGTGGAGGAGAAGATGATGTGTGGTGAGGTGGGGTGGAGTGAGGAGATGATGTGTGGTGAGGTGAGGCGGAGGGAGGAGATGATGTATGAGTTGTTGGGTGGAGGAGAAGATGATGTGTGGTGAGGTGGGGTGGAGTGAGGAGATGATGTGTGGGGAGGTGGATTGAAAGGGGAGAGAGCAATTTCAGAGCGGAGGCAGAGGCACTGAAGGCTTCAGTAAAAGCAATGCTGACAGGCGAAAGCAATGAAAGCCAGATAGTCCTGTTTACAGATGCCCTGTCCGTGGTTACAGCACTAAATAGCCAGAAAAATACTGAACTTAATGATTTAAGAGCAGTACTCTGTCAGCTATGCCAGCAGTCCGCACCAAAAAGAGTAGTGGTACAGTGGGTTCCATCCCACTGTAACATCCAAGGCAGCGAGGAGGTAGACAGACTGGCAAAAGAAGGTGCAAGACTACCACAACCAGATTCTAGTGTGACCTACGAAGAGTCCAAAAGGCTTATTAGGGCCAGATACATGACTAAATGGGAAACAGAACATACTGGCTACACAAAAAATGATGCCTACTACCAGCTGAACAAAAAAGAGCAGGTCGTGGTCTTCAGACTCCGCACAGGCCACAACAGACTGAGGTACCATCTATTCAATAAACGGAAGATAGGTGGCACTGACGAATGCACCTGTGGTACAGGGAAAATGACCGCTGAACATCTGCTGTAAAATTGCCCGACATACGAGGACCAGAGAAAACACATGTGGCCATCACCAGTGGCAACACTAGACAAGCTCTATGGCAGTATCGACAGCCTCAGGATGACAGCTGCTTTCTTCGAACAAATTCAAGTTGACGTCTGACAGCGTACGAAGAAGAAGAAGAAGAAGAAGAAGAAGAAGAAGAAGAAGAAGAAGAAGAAGAAGAAGAAGAAGAAAGGGGAGATTATGTGTGGGGAGGTGGGGTGAGAGATTTGAGGTGGGGTGTAAGGGGAATCATGTGTGATGAGTTTGTATGGGGTGGTGTGGAGTGAGGAGATGATGTGTGGTGGAGGGGAGATGATGTGGGGTGAGGTGGGGTGGGGTGGGGTGAGGAAATGGAGAGAAGTGAAGGGATGAGAGAACGTGTTGTGAGGTGGGCAGGGTGGAGGAGATTAAGGTGAAATGAAGGTGAGTGATGGACTGTGGTAAGGTGATGGGAAAGCAAGGGATGAAGTGTGATTTGATGAAATGACGGTAGGAGATGAAGTTAGATGTGAAGGTATGTGATGAAGTGTTTGATATGAAGAAGTGAAGGTAGGAGATGAAGTGGGGTGAGTCGGGGTGAAAGGAGGAGATGATGTGTGGTATTATGAAGTGAAGGTGAAGTGTGATATGATGAAGTGAAGATAGGAGATGAAGTACAGGTAGGAAATTAAGTGAGGGTAGGAGATGAAGTGCGATATGATGAAATAAAGTTAGAAGATGAAGTGAAGGTCGGCGATGAAGTGTGATAAGGTCGTGTGACGATGAGGGATAATTTGTAATACGGTGTGATGAAGTTAGGGCATGAAGTGAGGGTAGAAGATAAAGTGTGATGCGATGAAGTGAAGGCAAAAGATAAAGTGTGATAAGGTGAAGTGAAAGTAGGAGATGAAGTGTGATAAGATCAAGTGAAGATAGAAGATGATTGTGATAATGGGATGGGAAGATAGGAGATGATGTGTGATAAGGTGATTCGAAGATGATTGTGATAATGTGATGTCAAGATATGAGGTGAGGTGTGATAAAGTGATGTGAAGATCAACTATGATTGTGATTATGTGATGTGAAGATAGGAGATGAGGTGTGATAAGGTGATGTGTAGATCGAAGATGATTGTGATAATGTGATGTCAAGATATGAGGTGAGGTGTGATAAGATGATGTGAAGAGGAGGGATGAAATGTAATAAGATAGGGCATAGGAAGAAGATTAACTGGGAAAGATAAACTGATGGTAGGAGATGAGGCGTGATAAAGTAAAGCAAAGATTGGTCACTGGATAATGGCATAAGAGATAGATATATAGGGGGAAAGGAGGGATAATAATAAAGAGGAAGTCAATACAATTAGTGTCTCATCATTGTATGTGTGTGGTCAGATTTAGCGGCAAAGCGTGACCATCATGCCAGAAGGCATCGTTAAAGGTAACCAAACAAACTCCCTCAAATTCGCAGTCTGCAGCCATCCCTAATACGTTGTCACAGCTCTGATGCAGAATCCTTTTTTTGGTTTTACGATTCTTCGCCAAGTTGTTTTAGATGGCCGGTGCTTGAGCTGCAGTGGTCAGCGATCCAAAGCTGACTGCTAGTGTCAGGACCAGCGAACCAGAGCTGCCAAGACCCTTCTACCCCTCCACGCGGTGATCCTGAATTACAGGCTGCAACAGAGCAGACTAAGGAGAAGAGATTGAAGAGGGAAGGCTAACCCAAAAATGTCTACTGAAGTCGAATGTGTCAGATCGAAAGGTGCAAATATCACAGTCAAACTGTAAACAACGAATCAACGCATTCCGTTCTCCAGGACTAAATCCTGCTACTTGAAAAGCCCTTTTCAGAGTTTAGTGGCAGGAGTTTGAGAACGAACAAAGAAGACAAAAAAGTTTTAGATCAGCCTCTCGTTTGCATTCCCTCTGGGATTCATACCATTATGGTTCTGGTGATAGCGTCAGCTTTTCTTCTTAGAATACGGCGAGAACAATATTAGAAAGATAGAAGTGGAAAGGGACCTAGGGGTTATTATAATAGACAATACAGGTAAAGTGAGTGAGCAAGTCTAGGTAGCAGTCAAAAAGGAAAATGCAATGTTAGGTATGATAAAAGAAATATTAAACATAGGAACAAGGAAGTGATAATCAAATTGTATAAAGCTTTAGTTAGACCTAGATTGGAGTACTGTGTGCAAGCGTGGATTCCTTATAGGACAGGGGATATAAACATGCTGGAAAGGATACATAGAAAAGCGACCAGGCTTATAGTGGGATTCCAGAATTACAGTTACAAGGAAAGACTCTGAAAACCCGACCTACAGTGTCTAAAAAAGAAAGAATTCAAAGTGATTTAATTCAGGTTTATAAGATAATCAAAGGAATGGATTTTTAAAATTCAACCACCTAAAAGAACACGACGGCATCGATACCAATTAAATAAAGAAAGGTCCAGATTGAATATTAGGAAATATTTTTTTAGTCAGTGAGTGGTGAATGCTTGGACTGTATTGCCACAGGAGGTAGTGGAGGAAAGGACAATTAATGCATTAAAGAATAGATTGGATGTGCATATCTTTTAGAGCAAGGAAATGTAAATGAGACTGGTTGTACACAGACTCTGTATAGTCTTCTAAACCAGTATAAAGAAGTTCGACTAATAGTTTATGACCAGTCCATTTCCAGCATCGACCAGTAAGGATGGTGTATATGTTTTATTGGTTGCTCAAGACAAGCAGCTACCAGCTGATGATGCTGATGTTTAGCCAGAAAATTATGTGAATCTTTTGTAGACAGGTTTTGTGTGAAAAGACGATAGTTTTGACGTCTCATGGTTGGAGCTAAAGAAGACGGTCCAAGCTAGGGATTGGTAAACGGTGACTGTTGCATTCATATTGCGTTTGGAAGCAAAAGAGAAAAATGAGTACAGTACACAGGATACATATACACTTGACATTCACAATTTTCCTCAGGTTTGGTTGATTGAAATAAATGCCAACCCTGCCTTACACGTAAACTGTTCGGCTCTGAAGGAAGCGATACCGGCAGTCGTAGAAGATGCTTTATGTATGTACCTATTTTGTAACTGTTTGTTTTCACCTTCTGATGGCTATAGCTTAAATTGTGTTTTGTTCCTATGTTCATTACCTGTTTATTGTAATTGTTATTTAGGTTCGTTGGAAATAAACTGTATCTACAACAAAACACAACGAGGCATATGCAATTTTGACAACAGAAAAAGTATTGAACAAACTAATAATCACAATTTGCAATTTGAAAATAGAAAATGTTCATGAATTTAACTTAACTTAATATAACAACTTAACTTAACGTCTTTATACTGGTTTAGAAGACTCTACAGAGTATGTATACAACCAGTTTCTTGGAGGGTGGTCTTTACCGATGTGCAAGTTCTTCTTAATAGACTCAAATACTAGAGCTAAGTAGCCCCGCAGCCACTTAGACGCCATCTTCTTCTTCTTCATCGTACGCAGTCAGACAGCAACCATTATTTTTTCGAAAAAAGCAGCGGTCATCCTGAGGCTGTCGACACTGTCATAGAGCTTGTCTAGTGTTGCCACTGGTGATGGCCACATCTGCTGTCTCTGATCTTCGTATGTCGGGCAGTTTTTCAGCAAATGCTCAGCGGTCATTTTATCGGTACCACACGGGCATTCGTCAGTGCCACCTATCTCCAATTTGTTGAATAGGTGGTACCTCAGTCTATTGTGGCTGTGCGAAGTCTGAAGACCACGACCTGCTGTCTTCTGTTCAACTGGAAGTAGGCATCTTTTTTTGTGTAGCCAGTATGTTCGGTTTCCCATTTGGTCATGTATCTAGCTCTAATAAGCCGTTTTGACTCTTCGTCTGTCATACTAGTATCTGGTTGTGGTAGTTTTGCACCTTCTTTTGCCAGTCTGTCTGCCTCTTCGTTGCTTTGGATGTTAGACGCCATCTAAAGATGCTCTTAACAAACCATCCGGGGTAAGGTACAAATAACTTCGGTAGATCTTTTACTGAAATTCTGTTCAGACGGCGGCCGTTAAGACTACGCTTTTCGATTTCCAACTGCCAAGGAATTTTTAAACGTGCTCGACACTGAACACCAGTCCAATCTCACTACCCAGAGATCAGGGGTCTAATCTCACTACCCAGAGATCAGGGGTCCAGTCTCACTACAAGAGATCAGGGATCCAATCTCACTACCCAGAGATCAGGGGTCTAATCTCACTACCCAGAGATCAGGGGTCTAATCTCACTACCCAGAGATCAAGGGTCCAATCTCACTACCCAGAGATCAGGGGTCTAATCTCACTACCCAGAGATCAGGGGTCTAATCTCACTACCCAGAGATCAAGGGTCCAATCTCACTACCCAGAGATCAGGGGTCTAATCTCACTACCCAGAGATCAGGGGTCCAATCTCACTACCCAGAGATCAGGGATCCAATCTCACTACCCAGAGATCAGGGGTCCAATCACACTACCCAGAGATCAGGGATCCAATCTCACTACCCAGAGATCAGGGATCCAATCTCATTACCCAGAGATCATTGGACCAATCTCATTACCCAGAGATCATTGGTCCAATCTCACTACCCAGAGATCAGGGGTCAAATCTTACTACGTAGAGATCAGTGGTCCGATTTCACTACCCAGAGATCAGGGGTCATATCTCACTACGTAGAGATCAGTGGTCCGATCTCACTACTCAGAGATCAGGTGTCCAATCTCACTACCCAGAGATCAGGGGTCCAATCTCACTACACAGAGATAAGAAGAATTTTTACCAGAAGTTCCACGTATAAAAAATCTCGGTCACCGCCGAGATTCGAACCCACGACCTCCGGCACCCAAGGCGGACACTTTACCTCGAGACCACTTAAGCCCCAAAAATGTGAGTATCTTCCAGCCGTAATCAGTCATTTTGATGACTGTTCAATAGAAGTCTTGTAATGTCTATACACAGACTAATGCAGATGTAATGATTGACAGAGCACAAGCAGGAAAATCAAGGTCCAAATGATCATTAAGTGTATTTTCTCTGTGGCAACTTATGGTTGCGAAACATGGACATTAAACAAAACAATTGCTAAAAAAGAGAACATCTTTCGAAATCGAGTGCTAAAGAAGGATCCTCAAAATGTCGTGGACAGAGAAAAAGACAAATAGATCAATTCTGCAACAACTGTGTGTTAAACAAAATTGGCTTACATGGAAAATGCAAAAATATTTCGGCTTAAGAAAAGACACACTGGTCTGGAGAGGCTGGTAGTGAAAAGATTGATGCACATGAAAAGGAAAAGAAGACGACCAAGAAGAAGATGCTATCAAGATACTGCTGACAGTTTGAACGTGTCTTTGTATGATGCGGGCTGACTTGCCCAAATCAACGAAATGCTCAATGGTGTCGCAAAGGAAACATCACATGATAATAATGATAAGGAAATACTCGATAATCTAGTAAGACAACTTTTCTAGGAGAGATAAACTCCAACATCAAACAACTGCTGACTTGCAGGTAGACTAAGAATACCTAAAGCAAAGGGAAGAGGCCCACAACACAGGGCAGCACACCCTGCCACACAAAGACTGTTTCAGAAATTACTGAATCAAGGCCATTGAAGCAGATGTCTGGGCAAGAGGAGACTAACGTCTGTTCAGGCAAAACATACTGATCGAACATGTTTGTCTGGGTCAGGTAAAATATACTGATCGAGCTTGTTTGTCGGGATCAGGTAAAATATACTGATCCGGCATGTTTGTCGGGGTCAGGTAAAATATACTGATCGAACATGTTTGCCGGGGTCAGGTAAAATATACTGATCGAACATGTTTGTTGGGGTCAGGCAAAACATACTGATCGAACATGTTTGTCAGGGTCAGGCAAAATATACTGATCCGGCATGTTTGTCGGGGTCAGGTAAAAAAAACTGATCGGACATGCTCTGTCAGGGTCAGGTAAAATATACTGATCAGGCATGTTTGTCAGGGTCAGGTAAAATATACTGATCGGATATGCTTTGTCGGGGTCAGGTAAAATAAACTGATTGGGCATGTTTGTCGGGGTCAGGTAAAATATACTGATCGAACATGTTTGTCAGGGTCAGGTAAAATATACTGATCGGGGGCATGTTTGTCGGGGTCAGGTAAAATATACTGATCGAACATGTTTGCCGGGGTCAGGTAAAATATACTGATCGGGCATGTTTGTCAGGGTTAGGTAAAATATACTGATCGGACATGCTCTGTCAGGGTCAGGTAAAATATACTGATCGGACATGCTTTGTCTGGGTCAGGTAAAATATACTGATCGAGCATGTTTGTCGGGGTCAGGTAAAATATACTGGCCGAGACATCCACATCCCTACCTTCTAGTTCTCCATGGAAACAGACTGTTTTATAGCAATCTGGCTAATGTGGTGGGGGACTTACATAATCGTCATAGTAGTTAGTGACACATAGATGAAGCTAAGTATAGCATAACCGCCTGGAGGACCCCGGTGCACCTTCATTAGCACGCTCAGGATGTGAGGAAAGCTTCTGCAACATGTCATTTAACGTCCATTTCAGGGCACACAAAAAAGTAATCTTACTCATTGTGGGCATTCAACAACAACATGCAGATCTCTGACGGCGATTGTGGAAGAAGAGTTGTTATTTATTAATCGTGGCTGCCCTTTTGTATTGTGTTCTGCTCTCTCTCAGTTGTTATGCTTGCCTATTGGTTTTGCTTCTTATGCGTGTTTATATAATTTTATCCTCATTGTCAACTCTAGTGTACCTATTTAGATATTTGGTTTTTTTAGTGAAATACAAACAGCAGTTGTGCAGGTCTTTGTAAGAGACTAAACAAATAAAAACAGCACATAAGGCAACATTAAGCTAAGTTTAACTATTAACAATTGGTATCCAGTTTTACTGTAGTCTCTCTCGTATATTTCTCAACTAGAGTGAGAATCAAAGATGTTGCAAATCAAATAGAGCATGCATTACTACTACCTTCATTATCAGATTTGAAATTGGAGCAATTGATATATTTTTGTGGTAGTTATCTCATTGATTAGAGTAATTATTGTGTCTGGCTCTATGATCAAAATGCTGAGCAGTTCATGAGCTGCAGCGGTCAACGACCCAAAGCTGCCTGCTAGCGTCAGGGCCAGCAAATCAGAGCTACCAAGACCCTTCTTCATCTCTACGCGGTGATCCTGGATAACAGTCTACAACAGGGCAGACTGGCTAAGGAAAAGGGATCGACAAGGTAATGCTGACCCTGTACCCACAAATGTTTGCTGAATTCGAATGTGTCGGACCAAGGCAACGAGGAGGCAGACAGACTGGCAAAAGAAGATGCAAGACTACCACAACCAGATCCTAGTATGACATACGAAGAGTCAAAAAGGTTTATTAGAGCTAGATACATGACCAAATGGGAAACAGAACATACTGGCTACACAAAAAACGATGCCTATTACCAGTTGAACAGAAGAGAGCAGGTCGTGGTCTTCAGAATTTGCACTGGCCACATTTAGAGGTTTTTTTAGAGATAACACCAGATTGTTCTACACATTGTCCCACTCGCTATCACCTCTGTTATTCTCTTATAATTTTAAAACCAATGAACATAATTCAATCTTCTTCTCCTTCTTCTTTTCTTCTTCTTCTTCCTCTTCTTCTTCTTCTTCTTCGTACGCTGTCAGACGGTAATTCAATCAAATTTAACTTGGGGACATATATTGGTGCGAGATAGCATTGTGAGCTCATAGTAAACGTTGAAAGCGGTCACTATTATCATCAAGATATGCCTGCACACGCTTCTCTTTATTACAGAAGGTATTCGCAGAAACATCAGTAGTCACAGATTCAATTTTATACCAAATGCTTTTCTTGCAATTCTATTAAATTCATTGGCTTCCGCAAAGGAAGAAATTATGTGGGAGGTGGAGTGACATCAACCAACCAAAGTGATCAAAGTCACTTAGAAATTACACAATCTTCAAAGAAGGAAACAATTTCAGCCATGCTGTCATTTGAGATGTGACACGTGACTTCATCCTGCTGAAAATAGTCAGTACAGAGTCCGTTGTCGTCCAACTGGTTCACTTAACAATTTTAATAGAAATCCAAGGACTGACAGCGACCCTATATGTATTTTGTTTCCTACTATTAGAACATATATACCGACTAAAGATCTCACGACCCATGAATGCCCGTGTGGAACATAGGGCCAGAATCCTGAACACATTCTACAGAAATGTCTAATCTATAGGGGAATGAGATACCAGACCTGGCCATAGGGTACGGAGCTGAGCCAAAAGCTCTTGCGCAGCCGCTCCGACCTGGGGAAGACTACATATTTCATCGTGGCGACTGGCCTGCAGATATAACATGACCAAAGATCCTGAACGGAAAGAAGATTGTCTTTTTCTGGATATCTTCTTCTTCTTCTTCTTCGTTCGTTCTCAATCTCCCACTACCATACCCTGAATGGGCTTAAGTAGCAGAATGTAGTCCAGAGAACGGAATACGTTGTATCGAAGTTTGCAGCTTGGCTGCGATATTTGCACCTTTCGGTCCAACACATCCGACTTCAGCAAGCATTTTTTGAGTACCGGGTTAGCATTCCCTCTTCGATCCCTTCTACTTCGCCGGTCTGCCCTGTTGTAGCCTGTTATCCAGGATCACCGCGTGGAGGTGTAGAAGGGTCTTGGCAGCTCTGGTTCGCTGGCCCTGACGCTAGCAGTCAGCTATGGGTAACTGACCACTGCAGCCCATGCGCTGCTCAGCATCTTGATCCCGTTTTTCTCTGGATATGACTCCTGTCTATTCCATGGCCCGACAGAGACTGCCTAATGTTGTAATCCCAACCGGACTTTGATCATCCTGGGGATTTTTTTTTTTTTTTTTGCGTTCGCCTAATTTATCTATTCCCCAAGGCGTGTGTGCGTTACACTGTGGTTTTTATTTTGCGCCTGTCGGCCCAGTGCATCCGACTTCAGCATGCATTTTATGTAAGGGTCTGCTTCCTCCTGCATTTTCTAAGGGTTTGCTTCCCCGGGGTAACGGCCGGTGCTGTGATGGGGATTGAACCCAGCACCTTCGGTTGTGAGCCGTGTCACTTAACCACTAGCCCATGCCGTCCCCTGAACCTTCATAAATAACAACAACCACAAGAAAGTTATATCATTTTCTCCGTTTTAATCTTCTTTGGTTGTTGAAAAACTTTCAGATATTGCTATAGAGTGCTTTGAGAAAACTTGTAAGGGCGAGCCACTGATGCCATTACACTATCTGGGCGGCTACTCCGTTCTCTACTGCGGCTCCTGTCCAGGCACAGTCAACCAGCGACAGATTCGAAGCGTCTCACCTTTCAAGAACATCACAGTTTGGAGCAGACCATCAGGTCGACACTTCGTGTGGTTGCTGTCGTTGTATACCAAAATTTTTATATCAATTGTGTGGCTGTTATGTGCTGGGCCTATGGTGTGTCCCTTGATTAAGTATACTGCTATTGAACGTACGGTACAGCCGAATGATTAGTCTGTTGTGAAGTCGGTTATATTGAACGTACGGTACAGCCGAATGATTAATCTGTTGTGAAGTCGGTTATATTGAACGTACGGTACAGCCGAATGATTAGTCTGTTGTGAAGTCGGTTATATTGAACGTACGGTACAGCCGAATGATTAGTCTGTTGTGAAGTCGGTTATATTGAACGTACGGTACAGCCGAATGATTAATCTGTTGTGAAGTGGGTTATATTGAACGTACGGTACAGCCGAATGATTAGTCTGTTGTGAAGTCGGTTATATTGAACGTACGGTACAGCCGAATGATTAGTCTGTTGTGAAGTCGGTTATATTGAACGTACGGTGCAGCCGAATGATTAGTCTGTTGTGAAGTCGGTTATATTGAACGTACGGTGCAGCCGAATGATTAGTCTGTTGTGAAGTCAGTTATATTGAACGTACGGTGCAGCCAAATGATTAGTCTGTTGTAAAGTCAGTTATATTGAATGTACGGTACAGCCGAATGATTAGTCTGTTGTGAAGTCAGTTATATTGAACGCACGGTACAGCCGAATGATTAGTCTGTTGTGAAGTCGGTTATATTGAACGTACGGTACAGCCGAATGATTAGTCTGTTGTGAAGTCGGTTATATTGAACGTACGGTACAGCCGAATGATTAGTCTGTTGTGAAGTCGGTTATATTGAACGTACGGTACAGCCGAATGATTAGTCTGTTGTGAAGTCGGTTATATTGAACGTACGGTACAGCCGAATGATTAGTCTGTTGTGAAGTCGGTTATATTGAACGTACGGTACAGCCGAATGACTAGTCTGTTGTGAAGTCGGTTATATGAGGAATTCATCTACTTTAGACAATTTTAAGTATTCTTCATCAAAGATTTGCCAAAGAATTAGCAAATACTTAATACTTTATAAATCATAAATGTTTTCTTATTTTTGGATATACCACAACGAGTTTCAATTACTTTTGGATTAAATCATTTATAGAAAAATGTTTTGCTTTAATTTATTCCCATGACAAACGCATCTAGCTCTTCAAATAATTTTGAAAACAAAATTTATTGGAACCAAGAAATGTCATATGGCTTGAATGTCCGAAGCTACTTTTAGCGTTCCAGTCTGATATATGCAGATTGTATTCATTTATTATATTAATAGTTCCTTATGTGGACAAATTAAGGGGGAGATCACTATGCTTATTGGTATTATATTGAATTTTCTGTTGTCTGAAGAGTTACATTTCTAACTACGACAGCTTTGAAGCTGGATCAGACCAACAGCAGATGAAACAAACCAGTTCTAACATCAATTAATGTCAATTCTTTTGGGAAAATTTATTGAGTCTATATAAGATGTTTTTATTTTTGTGGTTATTCCTCGCCATTTTGCAGTTTATATAATACTTGATGTACTGTGGTTCTGAGATTTGTAAAGAATGATATGGAGGTAGCTGAGTGATTGAAACCTGGTATCAGCCTTTGTGAGGTACTTGTTATGAAGTTTCGGCCTCAGCATGATCGTAACCTGTCACTGTTCAGTTTGTTAAGAACATGTCTTTTGATTTTTCAAAACTTTAAGGCTCATGCCTTCTTCTTGACTCATGTTAGTAGACGTTTATTTCAGTACAGGCACTGAATACACATGCAGTGTTGTACATAAACTCCATACAGATATAACACACAACATAGACATTCAACATATGCATACATAACAAAGACACATAGCATATACACGCAGTATAGACACACAACATAGACACTCAACATAGACTCATAAAATAGACATACAACATAGAAACTCAACATATACATGTGACACACACACACCATAGATACCCAACACTGACAGACAAAATAGGTGCATAATATAGACATACAAGATAGATATTCAATATAGACCCACAACATTGACACTCGTGTGCATACATAACATAGACACACTATATAGATACAGAACATAGACACAAAACATAGACAGACTCATAACATAGACACTCAGCATGTACATACACAATATTCAAAATAGGCACTAGACATATACTCACACAACAAAGGCACTCAACATACTCAGAACATAGGCATTCAACATAGACACACAACATAGACATTCAACTTAGACATGCAACATAGACACACAACATAGACTCATATCATGCACACAACATAGACACACATTATTGACACTCAATGCATGCAGATACTCAGCATACATACTAAATGATAGTCAATAATTTTGATTTTTCTAGTCCCCAATATATCAAGCTTTCACTGTTTTATTCCCTGCGTGAGGTAGTGGAATGTTTAAAAAAGATTTGTTTAATATCCATGAATGTTTATGTTTTTATTAAGCAAAGACACTGTCTGTACTGATACACTCAACACACACACGTACACATACAAATGCACACACACACTCACACACACACATTGTAAAAATAATCTCCACAAAGTCACTCAATATGCACACATCACAGTCACTCAACAGCAAAATTCATAGAACACACTCTTGACATAGACATTCTTAAACCACACACCTAAAATAAACATTCTTAGAATCACCACTCAACATAAACATTCTAGGAACACACACAAACATAGACGTCCTAGGAACACACACAAACATAGACGTCCTAGGAACACACACAAACATAAACGTCCTAGGAACACACACAGACATTTTTAGAACACATACTAAACATAGACATTCTCAGAACAGCTAATCAACACAAACTCTCAACACACACAGAGAGACTTAACACACACACAGACACACACGCACATAAAACACATATTCAATACATAAACATATCATATATTCTCAGTACACATACATCTGACACTAAACAACATATGGAGGTCCAGAGACATCAATATTCATACCAAAGCTAGAATATTCAATACCAGTATTTTGTCAAAGCTGCTGTATGGAGCGGAGACATGGTGAGCGACCAAGTCCATACAACAAAGACTCCAGTCATTCGTTAACAGATTCCTACGAAGGATAATGGGCATAAATTGGCTGGACATGGTGAAGAATGAAGACCTGTGGGAAAGGAGCCAACAACATTCACTCAAACAACAAATTAAGTGAAGGAAATGGGGCTGGATAGGACACATGCTATACAGAAGGCACCATCCAACATAGCCATACAGGCTCATCATACGTGTAATCGTCACGGGAAGAGAGAGATAGGTAGACCTACAAATACATGGAGAAGAGAATGTGAGAGGGAACTATGATTAAATGATTACACCTGGAGAGAGACAGAAGGAACTATGATTAAATGATTACACCTGGAGAGAGGCAGAAAGAGTAGCCCAGAACCATGCATGCTGGCGGGATGCTGTCAATGGTCTATGCACTGAGAGGAGAGACGGGCTTTGATTGATTTATCTGATACACAAACATACAATACAGTGTCTCAGTACATACAAATATGCATACACATAAACATACATACAATGCAGACTCTGCTGAAAACAGATGTGTCAGACCAAAAATGCAAACATTGCACCCAAGATGTAAACTAGTGACACAACACATTCCATTCTCCGGACTACATCCTGCTACTTGAAAAGTCATTTTCAGGGTTTGGTAGCTGGAGATTGAGAATGAACAAAGAAGAAGAAGAAGAACAATGTAGACACAACACACATTTACAGCAATGGATTCTTCTTACCAACAAAACACCTTATGAGAAGATCTTAAAAGTCTCCAGAATATGACTTGTTTTGTGCAAACATTCACCATGTGGGTGATCCTAATATGACCTGTCTTGTGCAAACATTCACCATGTGGGTGATCCTAATATGACCTGTCTTGTGCAAACATTCACCATGTGGGTGACCCTAATATCACCTGTCTTGTGAAACATTCACCATGTGAGTGATGCTAATATGACCTGTCTTGTGCAAACATCCACCATGTGGATGATCCTAATATGACCTGTCTTGTGCAAACATTCACAAGGGCAATCCTAATATGACCTGTCTTGTGCAAACATTCACGTGGATGATCCTAATATGACCTGTCTTGTGCAAACATTCACCATGTGAATGATGCTAATATGACCTGTCTTGTGCAAACATCCACCATGTGGATGATCCTGATATGACCTGTCTTGTGCAAACATTCACCACGTGAGTGATCCTAATATGACCTGTCTTGTGCAAACATTCACCGTGTGAGTGATCCTGATATGACCAACCTTGTGAAAGCATTCACCATGTGAGTGATCCTAATATGACCTGTCTTGTGCAAACATTCACCGTGTGAGTGATCCTGATATGACCAACCTTGTGTAAGCATTCACCATGTGAGTGATCCTAATATGACCTGTCTTGTGTAAACATTCATCATGTGAGTGATCCTGATATGACCTGTCTTGTGCAAATATTCATCATGTGAGTGATCCTGATATGACCTGTCTTGTGCAGACATTCATCATGTGAGTGATCCTGATATGACCTGTCTTGTGCAAACATTCACCATGTGAGTGATCCTGATATGACCTGTCTTGTGCAAACATTCACCATGTGAGTGATCCTGATATGACCTGTCTTGTGCAAACATTCACCATGTAGATGATCCTGAAGCCCTTATCAGGAAAGACATAACAGACTGACCACACCTTACTTTGCTCATAATAAGAGACAACTAAGTAGGGTTGTGTATGGCTGTTCATCATGTAAAATTAAGAGTGCTGTAGCAACCATAAATGTAAGCGAACACAAAGGCTTCCTGTAAATTTGCAAAAAGCAATAGTGGAGCCGTGTTCCTACTGTCAATACTGTCAAACTTTTAGAATTATGAAACTCAGAAGAAGAAAGTGTTGGTTACAAGTCGTTACCAACTTTGCAAGTACATACAATGACAGTTAATTGTCCATCGCAAGCAATGATGGCGACATCATCAGAGAGTTCTGTCTTGATATAACTTGCGCTGTATTTGGATTATTGTGAGAAAGAAGCTGTTCTGGTTTTCAACCTCACTCTCTGGCCCCGAACTACCTTCGGTCAGTGGCAAGGCATAAGTCAAGATGACTGGAGGTCATTCAGGATGCAGGCACTCTGGTCCCACACTATTCCTTCTGGTGGGCCCAAGTAATGACAATAAATTTTGCAGTTATATTTTTTGTTTGTTGTCCTTTTTTTTTCACTGCATTCGTTCTGAAAAGGATGTTTTGTAACTTAAGCCTAATGTATTTATACTGGTTTACAAGACTCTGCAGAGTCTGTATACGAACAGTTTCTTTTACATCCACTTGATCTAAAAATACCTATGTGCATCCAATTTATTCTTGTATGCATTAATTTACCCTGCCTCCACTATTTCTGGTGGTAATGTATTCCAAGCATTCACCGCTGTCTGAGTCTAGGTCTAACTAATGCTTAATACAGTTTGACAATCACTTCTTGTTTCTATGTTTAATATTTCTTTTTATCATACCTAACATTGCATTTGCCTTTTTCACTGCTACCTGGACTTGCTCACTCACCTTATCTGTATGATCTATTATAACCCCTAGGTCCTTTTCCTTTTCTATCTTTCAAATATTGATGCAGGAATGTTGTGTCACAATTTGCAGCAAGGTTACAGTATCTATTCTTTTCAGTCTTAACTATCCAGTTTCAGCAAGACAGTTTTGAAACCAAATTTGCCTTTTCTCTTCTATACTTATTCGCTCAGCCAGACTGTACAGACGCAGTCTGTATTAAGGGCCGCCACTTGGAGAGAGAATAAAGTTGTAGTCAGCTGTGGTTTGGTGACCATGTTGCTAGCAGTTAGCTATGAGTCGCTGGATATTCACAGCTTATTCACTGCTTCGAATTTGACACTGTGTTTCTTGTACAAGTCCTTGATAGTTGGATTTGCTGATAAGTACTACCAGCTGGTGTAGAAGTGTCATTGAGCACTTTTTAAAAGTATTTTAGTCTTCTTTGTATCCTTGTCTCAAGCAAAATTATGTTGCACTGTTTCTTTTAGCCTGTATCGCAGTACATTAGAATTGTTAGGTTTATCCTTCTTAGCCATTCACTGTTCCCAGCCTGCCCACAAGGCAGCAGGTTTTATGTCCACTATATCTGGTCCTTTAGCCATTGATCTGTCCAGCTTGGGAAATGATATTATCGTGTTGTTAGTGCCCACAATAAGTAAGTTTACTGTGTGAAGGGTGTTAGCAACAATTTATAATATGAGACAAAACATACTGATTGGGCAATGTTATTCAGGGTCACATGAAATGTACTGACCAACACCCCCACCTCACTTACTTGCAGTTATTCCTGAACACAGGTTATTTCATGGGGCAGTCTGGCTATTGAGGTGAGGTATTGACATGATCCCTGTAGTAGTGAGCGACACACAGATGAAACCAAGCATAGCATTTAGGCACCTGTAGGACCCCGGTCTACCTTCATCAGCTCGCTAGGGATGTAAGGAAAGCCATGACAACCCGCCACTTAACGTCCTTTTTAGGGCTCACAAAAGAGTAAACCTACTCATTGTGGGCATTCAACAACAACAAGGGTGTTAAGTGACGGGTTGCAGTGGTTTTCCTTACATCCCGAGCATACTGATGAAGGTGTACCAAGGTCCTCCAGATAGTTCTGCTATGCTTGGCTTCATCTGCATGATGCTAACTACTTTAGGGATCATGTCTATCCCTCACCTCGTTAGCCAGACTGCCATGAAACAACTTGTTTACAGGGATAATTGCAAGTAAGTTAGGTGTGGGGTGGGGGGGGGTTCCTTGGCCAGTACATTTCACGTGACCCTGAATAACATTGTCTAATCAGTATGTTTTGTCTGACCAGATGTTAGTCTTCTCTACCCGTATTATATTATAGATTGTAGCTATATTACAACTGTCAAAATTTGGGTATAGGAACACACAAGTTCCTTTACTACCTCGACAAGCTTGAGACGCAAGAAAGGCAATCTTCCATTCTATTTACTTAACTTAACGTCTTTATACTGGTTGAGAAGAATCTGCAGAGTCTGTATACAACCAGTTTCATTAACATTACCTTGCTCTAAAAACTATGCACATTTAATCTTTTCTGGTATCTAATCTAGACCTGTCTTTAATTAATTTGTAGCTGTGCCCTCTTGTTCTTGTAGACGGCTATATTTTGAAAAATGTATTATAGTCTAATTTATCCTTTCCGTTGATTATCTTATAAACCTGTATTAAATCACTTTGAATTCTTCTCTTTTCTTGACAATGTGGGTCGGGTTTTCTGAGTCTTTCCTCATAACTATAATTCTACAATTCCTCTATCAGTTTTGTCTCTCTTCTTTGTATCCTTTCCAGCATGTTTATATCCCCTCTATGATAAGAACTCCACACCTGAACTTCTTTTCTGTTGTTTTTTTATTGTGTCCTGTACTTTTCTTAATGTTAGAACAATAAAAGATTAGTAGACATTGTTAAGGCAAGGTAAGCAAAGGAAAACTGTTTTCATTGATTTAACATTAGTCTTCAAGAAACTATTTTATTTTAAGATAGTTTGAAAATAAATTAAGTGGCATGTGTATTGCAGAACGCCATTCTTATTTTTGCTTAATTTAAATTTCAGTAATGTGAGTAGTTTGCTACTCAGTTAACAGTAATTTCCTAAATATATTAAAACATTAGTCACGAAGTGAAAAACAAAACATGCTCTGAAGTAATTCATTTTTGTTGATTTTACCCTGACCACGAGTGTACAACTTAAGCTATAATTTTTGTATTAATGAACTTTCATTTTGAAGATAAATGATTTTATTTTTATAGCAAGCTTTAAAATGTGTACATTTGTATGTTACAGTAGATTTCAAATAAATTGATATGAGGACAAAAGCCTGGATTTACTATCTGCCATTGTGGTTGATGCATGGTAGTTCATATGTTTTGTTATGAATGTACTTTGTCATTATGGAGTACATTAGACAATTAGAAATTTAAATGTTAGGAGTTATTTTTACTAAATTACAGGAGTAAACGTATCATACATTGAGCAACAAGGTCTTCATCAGTGGAAGCAAACAAGAAAACAACAGAAACGAAAATAGAGCAAGAACAAGTACAGCAACATATTATTTTAATTTTTAGATCTCGACTATTTGACGTAGAAAGTATAAAGAATAATCAAATCATAATCACACACTTATTGAACTCCTTCTAACAGTCAACAGATTTAGGACCACTTTGATGGCCCATATTTTAAACCGTTGTGGTTACGAAATAATCTTTTATGTTAATTCAATATAGCAACAGTGTCCTGAGTTTTGTATTTTTGATTACTTTACATTTAGGTATGGATATACGTAAAGGGTATCGGTGTCTGTACTCAAAACTGAGAAGCCCCAATTGCTGCCTTCCCCAGATTGATTCTTTAAGTAAGCTTGACAATGGTTTCTGTCATATTTGTTATCTTTGTTCATGAAAGTTGCTACAGTAATCCTGCAAGCTAAGTTAGGAAATGGGCAATCAAATTGTAAAAACGATGAAAACTTGATCCGTCTTATTGCTCCTACGCAAATTTAAATAAATATTAAAATAAGAGTATGGGGCTGTATTTTCTAGATAATACATTTTCGTTATTATTTATTTTAATGTGTTTTTATTTCTAGTTCTTGACAGGCAATGCACATTTATGTTTCCAAGCTTTGTATAAAAAAAATTTTTTTTCAAAATTCCAACAATTGAAATTCTTCCAATTCCAAAAACAATCAAATTTCTTAATTTTAGAAATAAATTATTCTCATTTATTAATTCTTTCAAAATAGAAATATACACAGTTGTTTACAAATCTAGAATATATATTTTTATATTTTTCCAAATACAGAGCAATTATTTTTTTAAAGGCTAAGATTATATTAGTACTGATAAACCATGAAGCATTCAGTTTTCTTTTTTATTTTGAGTGAATATAAATATATATATATATTTGCTGTCATATCATGAAATATACATGTTAATATTGTTTCTATTTAACAATAACAATTTTATTAGTACATTAATTAACATATATTTTATGTTATATAATCCTGGAACATATTGTTTATTTTATTAATTTTAAAAGGTTTTTTTCCTGTATTAAAAAACTTTAAACTCTAAAATGAGCATGTTTTTGGTTAAATTCAGTTTAAAAAAGCTGCTTTCCAAAATGTGTGTAATAGTTTCTTATTTTCAACTTTGAAATAATAACTGAGAAATATATTCCATAGATTATTATTTAAATAGTTTGAAAATAATTTTATTAACTAAAACCATTTTTTTATGTATTCACCATTCAGTGTGGGGCATCCTCAAAAACACAGTGCCCAGCGTTCATATACTTCAGTTATTGTTTTGTTTGCTTGCTCTTGATGCAGATCTAAATTGCTCTTGATTGTTACCTTTGACATGTATATACAGAATCCGTGACCTTAATTGTTACTTATACCTTTTTCCTAGTTTTTTAAAATATTTTGTTGTAAGGGATCATTGGTTATGCTTATTGAGCATGTAAAAGACTTAAGTAGATCCAAGTTCAATTTCATTTGTTATATACATGGAGGTACCTGCCACAGATGATTCAGAATCCCATGCCAATGACATTTGTAGATACAGAGTTTGTTTGAAACGATCACAAATATCTTGGTGACCAGACACCATTTGGCTTGGCTTGGCTTCATTCGTTCTCAATCTCCCGCTACCAAGCCCTGAAAGGGCTTAAGTGACAGAATGTAGTCCAGAGAACGGGATGCGTCATATCGTAGTTTACAGCTTGACTGCAATATTTGCACCTTTCGTTCCAACACATCCAACTTCAGCAAGAATTTTTTTAAGTATCGGGTTGGCATTCCCTCTTCGATCCCTTCTCCTTAGCCAGTCTGCCTTGCTGCAGCCTGTTATCCAGGATCACCGCGTGGAGGTGTAGAAGGGTCTTGGCAGCTTTAATTCGCTGGCCCTGACGCTAGCAGTCAGTTATGGGTCGCTGACCACTGCAGCTCATGCGCTCAGACAACATTTGATATCAAATAGATGAGACTCGTTTATCTGTACTAAACCACAGACGTTATTAAAGAGTCTTATACGCATGACCAAAAGAAGCTGACATAATGTATCGATTCATCAAAGTATTAACTTATATGTTAAGAATTGTATCATGCAATAGGTGAAAAATCTTAATGCTAGGTGACTGTTCTTTAAGGAGTCATAAACACATAAAAATGCAATTAAATTAGTTTTATGACAATTTGACGTGCAATGCTACTGGCTCTTAAAAAAGTCATAAACGTATAAAATACATTAAAAACAGTGGCTGACATAATACTATTTATACCGAGCCACCGAGTCTTAATATGCCATATACATATACATGTGCAATGAAATATGTTCGCCGACTCATTATCATTAGTGTTATGCCATTGACTCTTAAGAGTCATAGACGCGTAAATAGTTATTAAAATCAGTGACTAAAACACATTATAGTAATATATACATAGCCACTGACTGCGAATTATGTGCGCATAAATATTTGTTATAAATGAAATAAAATATTCAGTCATTGACTCATAGACATACACTCACACAAAGAACGGATATACATTCCTATAAATGTTATAAATAAGTCTGGAATAACTGATTATACGGGCATTATTCTCTACACCAAAACTACACATTTGTAAATCAGTCAAAGGTACATTATCACACCTTGCCAGTCCTGTGGCTAGTTTAAGGTTCTGCCCCATTTCAGGGTTGGGAACTTTTCAGCACTGCTCAAGAGCTTAGGCCAGGATGATAACTATTTTATATTAGGATGATAAATGTTTGTTTTTTTAGGATGACAACTATTTTATATTAGGATGATAACTATTTTATATTAGGATGATAACTATTTTATATTAGGATGATAAATATTTTATATTAGGATGATAACTATTTTATATAAGGATGATAAATATTTTATATTAGGATGATAAATATTTTATATTAGAATGATAATTATTTTATATTAGCTAATATATTCTGATATAACTAACAGGACTGTGTGTGATTAAAATAGTCATTCGTTTGTTGTAAATATAGCTAAATATAATAGATACAACACAATAGATAGATTAAAATTATAGACAGTCTATTTACATTAATATGTGTACCTATTGCTAACTTTATATAAGACATGTACAAAGATATTTTTGTGCAATCAACATTCTGTGATATTAAATCAAAATAAAAATCACAGATATTCAGTGAATCTTATTTACCAATAATATAGTCAAAAGTGGCTTTCAGAAATGTCACTAACTTGCATACCAAATATTCTTTTGCTGCAAATATCCTTTTTGGAGGTAATACTAATGAATTCTTATGACAATGATTTGCCTTTTTGGCTTGTTTTCTTAAAACAAAATTATAAAATCATGAAAATGTTGCAGCAATTTATATATACGAGGGGTCTTCAAATGAAAAACTTAAAAATGTTTTATGGTAAATTTATTCTGAAAAAGGAAAACACAACTGTATGATTTTTTGACGAAGTCACCATTGTGTTTGATACAAGTCCCCAAACACCTATAAAGTGCATGTATTCCTATAGAAATAAATTCTGTTTGTCACGTGTGTAACCAAACATGTACTGCCTACTGGGCCACTTTATCAGATATGAAAATCTTTCCTCCCAATACCTCTTGTAATTGGCCAAAGTCATGGAAATAACTTGGTACTAGGTCTGGTGGGTACAGCGGATTTAGTAGACACTGAAAGCAGAGATCCTCAATGGTTGGAGCTGTTGTATTTGTAGTCTGGGGTAGAACGTTGTCATGTTGGAAAAGGACACTTTTACTCAGAATTCAACGTCATTTAGATTTGATTGTAGGTCGAAGATGATTCCTGAGAAGATCTGTATAGGTAGCACTGTTGACAGTGCTCCCCCTGGACATGTAGTGGTCTGAAACTACGCCTCGTTCATCCCAAAGGAGAGTCATCATAACCTTCCTTGCAGATTGCTGCGTGCGAAATTCTTCAATTTCGATGAGGAGCGATCGTGCCATTCCTTGCTCGCTCTCTTCATTTCAGACTTATGGTAGTGAGCCCAGGTTTCTTGTCCAGTAACAACTCTTCCTAGAAAATCAACACCTTCTGCTTCAGAACAGCGCAAAAATTAACGATGGACAATAACGTGTGGTTTCCATTCAGGAGTAAGCTGCCGTGTTACGCTGCTCCTCTTTGGTGCTTGTCAATAGTGGGGCAGCATCTTTTAACGACAATTATGAAGTCATGCTGTTTGTCTGCCCCATGGTGTGTTGTGCAGGACACTCTTGACATCCTTAGCAACCATATAATATTTAAAATACATAGGCATGGTTTTTCTGATTCCTATCCTACTTTCAAGGTTTTCATTTGAAGCCTCCTTGTGTGTGTATATATATATATATATATATATATATATATATATCATCATGTAGCATGTCCTTTATAGAACGTCGCTCCCATCACAGTCTGTCTGAAAGGAACTTGTTCCCTTGCCAAAACTCCAGCCTTCACCACAGTCATACCCAGGCATTCCTGGATATCTTAGTGCCATTGTTTTCTTGGTCTACCCCTTCCTCTTTTGCCTGGCACCATATCTTTCATCACTGTTCTCTCGAGACCGTTGTGTCTCTTGATGTGACCAAAGTATTTGCATTTTCTAACCAAAATGGAATTGATAAACCAGTTCTTCTCAATTCTCAACTCTTGCCGAATGTCTACGTTTGTCTTTTTTTCTGTCCAGGGTATTCTGAGGATCTTTCTGTAACATTTTGGCTCAAAGGATTCGATTCTTTGTCTGGAAGTTTTGGTAATCGTCCATGAGTCGCAGCCATAAGCTGCCACAGGTAAACCACGGCCTCTCAAGACTTTTACTTTTATCATTTTGTTGGTGCTCTGCCATAATTTCTTCAGGATGTTCAGTCTCTGCATTGGCATGGCTAGTCTTCTTCTGATTTCTTTCTAGCAGTCACCATTTTTGTCAATTCTGGAGCCCAGCTATTGAAAATGTGTGACCTGATCTATTTCCTCACCATCCACTGTAAATTTATGCTGACATTGTGTTTTGTCGGTGGTCATTATCTTTGTTTTATTTATATTTATAAACAGGTTTTAATCTTTACTGTGTCCATTTACAGCTTAAATTAGCTGCTCTAGCCCTTCTGCACTCCTTGATAGTATCACTGTGTCATCTGCATATCGTAACTTTAGAATATCGCACCCGCCAATTGTAAATGGGTCGAAACCTTCAATGTTCTTGTCTTCCCGAACATTTCTCATTATACATTCCGCATATATGTTTTATAGATAAGGTGAGAGGATACATCCATGTCGGACTCCCTTTATATACTGTAAACCAATCTGATGTTTGCCCAGATACTCGGACAGCGGGTCCTTGATCTTTGTATAATGTTTCAATGAAATGAATAATATGCACAGGAAACCCCATTTCCTTCATGATTTTTCACAGATTTTGATATAAACCGTATGGAAGTTCTTGGTGTAATCAATGAAACATGTGTACAGGTCTATATTAAACTCTCTACATTTTTCGTAGATATTCCTCATATTAAATATGTGGGTCCCTGGTCCCTCTGTCTTTCCTAAAACCTGCCTGGACTATGTGAATTTCAGATTTAAACCTTTTCTCTATCCTGCTTAATAGGATTCGGAGGAGTATTTTGCTAGTGTGGCTGATCAGCGTGATAGTTTGATAGTTCGTGCACAGCTTCAGGTTGCTTTTTTTGAGAAGGGGAATATAAATTGATTTCTTTCATGCTTCTAGCCACTCTGCGCTGTGCCATATCTGTTTACACAGCTTGTGATAGACTCGAGTACTTGCCTTCCCTCCTGCTTGTATTAGCTCTGCTTGGATATCATCACATCTTGGGGACTTTCCATTTTTCAGGCTTTTGATTGCCGAGCGTACTTCCTGCAGTGTTGGTTCAGGTTCTTTCTCATCCTTTGGTAGGATTGTAACTGAGATCTCTGTGCTATCTCCATACATGGTTCTGCAGTACTCTCTCTATCTATTCAGTATGTCTTTGGTTTCTGTTAATGTGTTATCCTCTTTGTCATTGATGACATGTGGAACCGGACAGAATTCCCTTATCAGTGTTCTTATCGCCTTAAAGGCATCTCTCTCCCTGTCTTGCTGCTGTAGATTTTCTATGTCCTTACAAGTTTCCACCATGTATCTTCTTTTATCTTTTCTTATTACACTTCTAACTTTTCTTGCGCAGTTTTTATATGCTGTGTTGGTCCCCTGACTTCCCATTTGCTTTAATTGTTTCCTTTCTTCAGTGAGTTTATGTGTTTCCTCTGATATATAGCTCTGTTTCTTGTGCGACATCCTGCGAATCATTTCGTTTGCTGTCGAGATTAAAATATCCCTTGCGTGCGATGTCAACAATATATATTAATATATATAAAGCTTTATTACACAAACACTTGATCTCCAGCGAATAAAGAAATTATACAAGGAAGGTATCAAATATAACAATACAACAAAGATGGGTTTCAGAACAACATCAACAGATGAAACATATAAATCAGCTCATATTTAACAAAATACCATCAAAATGCCCACCGAATATCATCAAGTAAAGTACACATTGTAATATATGACATCTTCAATATTTGTTAATACTGGGAGTTCCAGCAAAAATAAACAGTTAACAATTTTCAACAATCAAGTCAGGCTTGCAGGGTTAGTTATTCCTTTGTGCAATTTTTTTGTTTTAATTTGTGGGTTAAATTTTATGATTTTAGCAGGTTAAAATTTTGTTGTTATGAAACTTTTCTGTTTACTGCTGTTAATCTTAAAGAAAGAGTTGTTGTTTTACTGTGAGGGTGGGGTGATCAAGTTTCACATTTCATATTATTTTTGTTGTAAGTTGATTATTTTCATCTCGTTTTCTTTTAATGCTTTGATGAAGTTGGTTGCAACTATATCAATTATATGTACACCTTAGCTAATAGAATAGTAAAGTAAAGTAAAGTAACCCATAGCATTACTACCGTAGGGGTGTGAGGTGTTAGCGATCTCACATTTTAAAGGCTCGGCTAAATGAGGGCAGTAGCCAACTCCTCTCTCTCGCCGCTTTTACTTCCCGGACTGAACCGGGGCCCATTTAAGGCTGGGTCGACCCGGGAGCCATTGCATCTGAAAAAAACATTACTTCCTCAACTGGGGAATGAACCCAGGGCCACTCAAATGCGAAGCCAGCGCGCTAACCACTGCACTACATGGCTCCAATAGAATACGTCATCCAGTATTATTGCCGAAATGAGCAACATTTTGTAATCTTTTGCTAAAGAGCTTTTACATACATCTGTGAAATCAGGTCAGATCATCCCGTAACCGGTGAGGTCATTGGGGTGCACACGAAGACACCCGCACAACCCCACACCACACCTGTCTGTAAATGACCGCTGCCTGTGCTTTTATGGTCGGAGATTGGTCCATTTTTTTATGTTGTCCTTCAACCTCTTTTTGGAACTTCCTTTACGCTTTCCTCCTTGCACCTTTCCATGCAGGATTGTATTTACAAGAGCATTTTATCTCGATATGTGTCCGTACCAAGTGAGTTTCTATCTTTTGAACGTTGCCAAGAAATAGTAGAACTATAGAATTATTCATCTAAAAATGAGTGCATCAAAGGAGAAAATTATAGATCTATAAAATTATTCATCTATAATTGAGTACAATCAAAGAAGGAAATAGTAGCTTTCTGCTGATCAACAACCACTATTGTATGACAAAACTTTAATTGATGAACCAGTGAAGCACAGATTGAAATATTTTGAAATATTGTCATGCAGGTCCTTCTTCTTCTTCTTCTTCGTACGCTGTTAGGCGTCAATTTGAATTTGTTCGAAGAAAGCAGCTGTCATCCTGAGGCTGTTGACACTGCCATAGAGCTTGTCTAGTGCTGCCACTGGTGTTGGCCACATGTGCTTTCTCTGGTCCTCGTATGTTGGCCAATTTTGCAGCAGATGTTCAGCGATCATTTTCCCTGTACCACAGGTGCATTCGTCAGTGCCACCTATTTTCAGTTTATTGAATAAATGGTACCTCAGTCTGTTGTGGCCTGTGCGGAGTCTAAAGATCACAACCTGCTCTCTTCTGTTCAACTGGTAGTAGGCATCATTTTTTGTGTAGCCAGTATGTTCTGTTTCCCATTTGGCCATGTATCTGGCCCTAATAAACCTTTTGGGCTCTTCGTAGGTCATACTAGAATCTGGTTGTGGTAGTCTTGCAGCTTCTTTTGCCATTCTGTCTGCCTCCTCGTTGCCTTGGATGTTACAGTGGGAAATGAATGAGGCCATGAGAACTTTAAAGAAAAAGAAATCGCCCGAATAAGATGGGGTAACAAATGAAATGCTGATGGGGTTTGGCCAAACAGCAGAGAGGAAGTTACTCTCAGTCCTGAACCAAAGCTGGAAAAGGGGAATTGTACCACAGACATGGAAAGATGCTGTACTTATACCCGTACCAAAGAAAGAAAAAGATAGAACAGATCCAAATGGACATGCGGGTCCAGCAGAGAGAGGCACCTAGGAGGACATCAGGAGTGTGTACAGCCATTGAGCTATGGGAACCATCAGTATCTACACCCGCTATTTTCTGAGAGGGACTGAGCACCTATGGCTCTGTTCAGAGCAGAGTGATGTCAATCAGCATCAGAACAGGCGCTTTACTTGATAAGGTGTGAAATGAGGATGATAAAGTCAATATTTTGTCAGACATGAGTAAATGGAGGATGCAAGTAGTGACTCGAGGATGTCTAACTGGGGAGGAGAGAATATCACCACTGTACCTCAATGCATGCATCTAAAAAAATGTGATCAAAGAGAGTTGTGTATGGGGCTAGAAAACTCATCATGTAAATCAAATTGCTACAGAATTCACTACCACAAAAGCACACAAAGTGCATTGTCACAGACTTTCTAAATGAGATCCACTGTAGTCATGGTCCTATACTCCAGCTGGAGTAGAACAGAAGCAAGAAGAAAAAGAAGTCATATCCTTGTTTTCACCTCCATTATTGAATTATTTGCCAGGGTCAGAAGATACAGCACAATGAATGAGCTGACAGCAACCAACGACTCATCACTGGCTGCTTGCATCAGGGTCAGCGAACCAGAGCTGGCCAAGAACCTACTACTCCGCCTCCCAACAGCAGCCCTAGAAACAGCCTGCACAAGGGTAGTCTGGCTAAGAGAATAGGGATTACAGTGGAAAGGCAAACCCAGTACTAAAAAAGCCAGCTGAAACTGAATGTGTTAGGCCTAAAGGTGCAGATATCACAGCCTCGCTGTAAACTATGACACAACATCACAACACCATGTTCAGGACAAACATTGACGAAGAAGAAGAAGAGTTATTTGTCTTTGACCTGACACTTTCGTGAGCAAACTATTGTTAGACTGTTTCAGTGGCCTCAGTTGTGAGGATTCTTCCAGTTTTTGTATGTGTGGTTTATGTTCTAGTTACAGTTTATGTCAAGAGTTATTTGAAATTTATTTTTTATTTTGGCTGTTAGCCTAACATACCCACTAAAAGAAATGACCACTTCAGCTTTTTTGGTCTAACCACTTCCTCTATTGTCCTGCTGGGCTTATTTAAACCTTCCCTGAGCAAGAGTCTTCAGATGGCATAGCTCATTGCTTCAGAGGACATGCAAGCTGTCCCACAGCTTCAAGGTGAAGGAAATGGGAAAGTTACCACAGTTTACAAAGTATTATTCAGATTACTTATTTCATGGGAAGGAAGACTAACATCTGGTAAGGCAAAATATACTGATCAGACATGGTAATCAAGGTCAAGCAAAATATACTGAGGGATCAACATGATCCCCATAGTAGTGAGTGACACGCAGATGAAGCCAAGCATATCACAACCACCCAGAGGACCCCAGTCTACCTTCATGAGGAAAGCTACTGAAACCTGCAACTTAACGCCTTTTCAGGGCGCACAAAAGAGTAACCTACTCATTTGTGGACATTCGCAAACAACAACTTATTTGATGACCCTTTCTCAGCGGCAGTTGTGCTATTGTGTGTCCCAACCTTGTTTCCAGTAATCTCCATTCTAGGCCATGGAAGTTCAGTGAGCAACAAACTTTCCATGGGATGTTTTTTTTTTTTTTTTTTGCGTTCGCCTTATTTCTATATTCTCCCAAGGCGGTGTGCGTTACACTATGGTTTTTATTTTGCGCCTGTCGGCCCAGTGCATCCAACTTCAGCATGCATTTTATGTAAGGGTCTGCTTCCTCCTGCATTTTCTAAGGGCTTGCTTCCCTGGAGTAACGATTAGTGCTGTGATGGGGATCGAACCCAGCACCTTCTGGTTGTGAGCCGTGCCACTTAACCACTAGCCCATGCCATCCCCCTTGGGATGTGAATGTTGTAATTCAGTGTAAAGAAGTTTGACCAACACCGCGGAGGTCTACCCTGTAGACATTTTCCGCCTCAAAGAACCAGACTGCTGCTGATGTGCGCCAACATTAATTCTCTCTTCTGAGCCCACCATTCTTTTGCCCACCATCACTTGCCAGTGATAATTTTTGTCAGATACACATACCAATCTTTGATATCTGCCTATAGAGGCATATAGTGATGTAATAACTGACTTTAGATGATTCTTTAAATGTCTGAGTGACTCAATACCAATATTTACTTAAACTTATTGGTGGCTGATAACAAAACTGTTGTATGACTTTATTCCAATTGCTGGGTTACTCAAGGGGTTTGTATGCTGAGTACTACAGACGGCTATCACCAAGCTGTTAACTATGACACATCACAAAGGCCTTTTCAGGACAAATGTCGAAGAATAAGAAAGTAATATGTATGTCTTTCTTTTCTTCTTTGCGTTCAGGATCTTTGGTCATGCTATATTTACAGGCCAGTCGCCATTATGAAGTCTGTAGTCTTCACCAGATCAGATCGGCTGCCCCACAGCTTTTGTCTCAGCTCTGCACCATCCGGTCAGGTCTGGTATCTCATTTCTCTATAGAGTGGACATTCCTGTAGAATGTGTTCAGGATTCTGGTTCCCTGTTCCACAATGGCATTTATCAGTTGTGAGATCTTTAGTCGTTATAGATGTTCTAGTAGTCTGCAGTGTCCAGTTCTCAGGCTAAATAAGTTAGTTTGTTAGTTTCTTTTGAGTTGGTAAATTGGGTCTGGTATACTGCCTATGTTCATGTCTTCTCTCCATTGGTATATAAACTGATTTCTGATGATGCTCTTGATCTCTCTGTATTGTGCTTGATTTAATATCACTAATATCTACTTCTGTGAAAGATAGCAGCAAAGATGGCACCCTAACCGACTGTGGGTCTACATTGCTCCGCTGTTTTAGTTCATTATGGATGCTGCCAGACCATGGATTTGCCTGAAATTCAAACTAGTCAACGACTTAGACTTCTGTTCACGGAAAGGTGTTGTTGTTTTCCATTTGGACTGGTTAATTTGTTCGTTTTTTGTGATTTCATCCGTTCTATTATCCTAGTCTGGACATCGGCTATATGAAAAGCACTGCTGAACTTCACAAAATTGTCGTGTGGGAAATTAAGACATGACTATAATGGACTGAACATAGTCGAGGAGAGATGCCAAACTCACTCCTACGACCTCTTGTGGGGATAGAAAAGGCATGACACACAACGTTAGATGTCATCCCCTCTCCGCTGCCTTGCAGGATACCTGTTTATGGGAAAGGATTCAGGGGTAAACCCTGAGTAAAAATCTGCATCCTATGCTATCTCCAGTCGTCTCAATAAATATCTTGCCACTGATCAAAGGTTGCTCATGACCAGAGAGTGAGGTTGACAAAAGGCGCAGTTTCTTCCTCACTTTAATCCAAATCTCTGCGCAAATCATCCATTTCAACAGACACAGCAATAAAAAAGACTGTCCACATGGCTGAACAAAGAGAGTAGTCTTCATCACTTGTGATGGATGAACATCATGGTGCTTGATGATTAAATTGTGCCTTTTTACTACCATGTTTTGCTAGAGTGCCGGCTCTCTTGTTTCCTGTGATTACACAGTTGGAGAGTAGCCATTGGAGCTCTACTGTTGAGGTATTTTCCTAGTTTTGCTCTGATTTCTGATAACATTGGTTTGTTGTTTGGTTTCTAAATTGCCTCTAGTAGATAAAATGCATGTAACGTTTAAACCACTACTTGAGCGTACAAAGAAGAAGAAGAAACCACTACTTGAAACTTGTCCAGATGTAGTCTGTATAAAATAAGATAGCGACATTGTGATTTGCATTTTCATCAATATATAAGAGAAGGCTTACGCAGTTTATTATGGGTGACTTTATTTCTTGGGTGTTGCTATAGCGGAGAGGTAAGTTGCTCGCTTCTCAAGAAACAAAAAAACAATAGCGAGAAATGGTAAGGTTTTCTAATCCCGCTGGTTTCAACGTCCCCTGGTCTCAATGGAGGTAAAAATTGGTGTCTAGTCCTATCAGAGATGGAGAATAAACTCTGAGACCCTGTGTACAATCTATGCACGTAAAATAGCACATGGCAGTTCAGTATCAAAAACATCCTGTTAGCTGCTGTTCAAACAAAATTGATAAAGTAATGAAATTACTACCAAATAGTAAGAAAGGCCAAAAAAGAGGCAGCCCCTCCATCATGCAAAAGACACAACAGACAAATCAACTGCATGTTTGAATACTAATTCACAAATATATACATCAATAGAATATCTAACACACACACCCTTACCCCCAGGAATGACAAAGAACTAAGAGAAGAGACTTTGTTTCTTTGATTATTTTCTCACAAAAACACTTATCAAATGTAAATTGTATATCAAA
Organism: Ariolimax columbianus; assembly: GCA_036924085.1. Lineage (NCBI taxonomy): Eukaryota > Metazoa > Mollusca > Gastropoda > Stylommatophora > Arionidae > Ariolimax > Ariolimax columbianus. The sequence goes on along the minus strand of JAVGWX010000005.1, from coordinate 18,119,274 downwards.
TTTCAGCTGGATCCATTTATGTAATCAACACATTCTGTTCTCCAGACAACATCCTGCTACTTGCAAAGCCATATTCAGGGCTTGGTAGCAGGAGTTTGAGAACAAACAATGAAGAAGAAGATTGTATATTGAGATTGAATTTGAACATGTGAAGCTTGTTTATTGGGAAAACTCTAGAAAGGTACACAATATTTGAATAATTTTTTGTTTCAACATAAAATCAGACCTACTTTATGATTCCAACACACTGCATGTAACAAAGCGCATCACATTCAGACTTGAGACCTATGTTGTTGTTGTTCAAAGTTGCTCATCCTGAGTTGATTTAATACTTGATGATGATTCTTTGGTAGTGGGTTACAGTGGCTCTTCTTGTGTCCTGAAGCATACTTAAGGTGTACGTAGTCCTCCTGGCTGCAGTGCAATGCCAGGCTCTTTAGTAAGCTTGCTATTATAGGAATCACAATATCAATCCCCACCTCATCGACCAGAGCTGCTTTGACAGTCAGTTTTCATGAGCACGGTCAGGACGCGAGCTCATATCTTGGTCACTATGTTTCACCTGACCTTGATGTTGGTCTTGGTCTCCAAATATGTAAGATAAAACAGCTCTTTTAACTTCTGACCTACACCAGTACATATCTCTGGTCAAGCTGGTAAATGATAACATGCAGTATAGTGAACCATTATATATACCGATGGATCAGTGATACGCATTGAGATATCTGCTTGGGGCTTCTCAACTAGAGTGAGCGGGCTGATCATTGCTGAGCAGAGTGGTTCATACAAAATAGCAACCCCCATTATGAGAATGGAGATAGAAGCAGTAACTGCAGCTCTGAGATGGCTATCTAGGACCTCTTTAACAGGGGCAGTCATCATTTCAGACTCTCAATCCTTGCTTTGGTAGGTAAAGAAGAGCTGACTAAGACATGAGTGGATGGCGGCTGTAGATGCGTCAAACCTGGAGCAGCTGGTGTGGATCTACTGCCCTGGTCATACTGGAGTTCAGGGCAAAGAAAGAGCTGACATCTTGGCTTCACCAATTATGGGTATATATGGAAAGGAGTGATATTGTGAAGTTTATCAATGACCGCCTGTTAGATGATGACATCACAATAGATGAGTCAGCAATTCACAGACTGCAGATCTTTGATATCAAGCGAGCAGATGGGACACAAGAGGTGACAGAGCAGAAGTGTGTACAATCAACAAGCTCCATGAACCATCAGTATCCACACCCTTAATCATTTATTGAAAGAGACGAAACACCTATGTGTATACCCGGAGTGCAGTAAAATCGAGTCTTAGGAACAGAACAGAACATATTCTCCAGTGCGCACTATGTATTATATTATATGTCAAGATGTATTGATAAGCACAAATCTGTGATAAAGTACATAACAATAATCAATACATCTAGATATTAGAGAGAGAAAGAACACATTGATAGAACACACCTTCATAACAAAACATTAAAGTATAACCACACATGTGCTGGCTTGGAACTCACAGTGAAATAAAAGAATTGGGGAATCCAAAGAATGCCTGAAAGTGCAGATCAAGTCTCAATGGCAAAGCTCAAAAATGAGAATTCACAAAACGAATCAGTGAAACGTGAATATTGCAGCCCTGTGTTCCAAGGGGAAGCTTGATTGAATAAGTTTTATTGATATTTATAATATGTACGTAAGAAAACATTAAATTTGTATGAATAAGCATGCATTGCTAACTCTGGTTTGTAGAATTATTAAATGTCATAGACATTTAAGAAATTAGGTCACACTATACACATTTTCACGAATAAATATTTATGCTTACAGGATCTGCTCAGGCAAACAGACATAAATCCCCACATAATTTGCCTAAAGTTCACGCCTCACAGACAACCAGCAATCTGGCTATTTCTACTTTGCCAGGTAATCTTATTTATTTCTTTTTCTCCTATTTTGTTTACATTTCTTCTTAATAGAGTACATATGGCGTCATTATTCAAATGTATGATATCTCATAGAAAGGAAGTCTTTTTCTGACGTTCGTCCTAAAAAAAAGTTTTGTAACGTTGTGTCGAAGTTTAAAAGTAAAGGTCAGTCCCATGGCAACAATTGCCATTGGGGATGAAGATAACTCTTCATGTACTAAGTCACAGCCTATGTGAGGTGGGATGGACAGTTCTCTTCCTTGCTGTTTATACTTTACTCAACTCATATATCAGGTACCCAGTTACAGCTGGATCGACTGGAAGAGCGGTCATACCAGGAATGAACTACACCTTATTTTTTTCTGTCCGTCTGTGATTTTGAACCCTGGCATGCTGTAATCCCAGTCTTAGCAAGCCAGCTTACTGTCGACTAGGCTACACACTTTCGACCCAGCACACCCGATTTCAGAAATGAATTTTTGGAACCAGGTTTGCTTTCCTACTATGATCGTTATTCTCTTAGCCATACCACTCTGGTACAGTCTGTACCAGGCCTGCCACTTGGAGGTAAAATAGGGTCTTTTAGTCAGTTCTGGTTCTTGACCCTGATGCAAGCAGCCAGCTATGAGTCGCTGGCTGGGATCAAGATACTGAGCAGCACATGAGCTGCAGTGGTCAGCAACCCAAAGCTGACTGCTAGCATCAATGCCAGCGAATCATAGCTGCCAAAACACTTCAACACCTCCATCATGTGATCCTGGATAATAGGTTGCAACAGAGCAGGCTGACTAAGTACAATGGATCGAAGAGGGAAGGCTAACCCAGTACTCAAGAAATGCCTGCGGCCAAAGATGGATGTGTCAGACCAAAAGGTGTAAATATGAGCAGTCAAACTGTAAACTAGCGACACAAAGCATTCCGTTCTCCGGACTACATCCTGTTATTTGCAAAGCCCTGTTCAGGGCTTGGTAGTGGGAGATTAAGAATGAACACAGAAGAAGAAGGACATAATAGTTCTTGTTATGAATAATCACAGATTAGTTCTTGACATAAATTAACAAGAAGTTTTTGACATGAACTGACAAGAATTGGTTAATGACATAAACTAACAAAAAGTTCTTGACATAAACTAACAAGAAGTTCTTGACATAAACTAACAAGAAGTTCTTGACATAAACTAACAAGAAGTTCTTAACATGAACTTACAAGGATTGGTTAATGACATAAACTAACAAGAAGTTCTTGACATAAACTAACAAGAATTGGCTACTTCTTGACATGAACTGACAAGGATTGGCTATTGACATAGACTAACAAGAAGTTCTTGACATAAACTAACAAGAAGTTCTCGACATAAACTAACAAGAAGTTCTTGACATGAACTGACAAGGATTGGCTATTGACATAAACTAACAAGAAGTTCTTGACATGAACTGACAAGGATTGGTTAAATACATAAACTAACAAGAAGTTCTTGACATAAACTAACAAGAAGTTCTTGACATGAACCGACAAAGATTGGTTTTTGGCATGAACTATCATAGTTAAGTTATTTATATGAACCAGTAAAGAGAAGTTCTTGGCATGAACCAACAAGGATTGGTTATTGAAATAAACTAACAAGGATTTGTTCTTCACATAGTTCTTGATATGAACAAAGAGAAGATCTTGACATGAACTGACAAGGTGTGGTCCTTGACATGAACTATCAAAGATTAATTCTTGCATGGACTAACAGGGAGAAGTTCTTTACATGAACTATTCTTGGCATTACTTAAGAAGGATTAGTTTGTTACATTAACTAACTGGCTGTTCGTAACTGGAACTAATGTGGCTGTTTTTTTTATTATGTAAGCTAAAAAAAACAATTGTGGAGAAAAGCCAACAATGGTTTGTTCTTAATGTGAAATAATAAAAATTAGTTCTTTACATTAAACAAGTATTAGTTTATTGTCAAGAGCTAGCCGGAATTCATTCTTGATATAAACTAACAAAGAATAGTTCTTACCATGAATTAATGAAGTGTAACTAGACATGAACTAACATAGTATATCTGGACATAACTAAGAGTCAATTTAAACAGGAACTATAAAGGATTATTTCTGAATATGAACTATGAAGAACTATTTATAGATACAAACTAACAATGAGCAGCTTTAGAATTGAACAAAAGAGGATCAGCTTTAGGCATGAATTAAAGAAGAGCTAATTTAGGCTTGAAACAGAAAAGAATAGCAGATTTAGACATGAACTAAAGAGAAGCAGATTTAGGCATGAACTAAAGAGGAGAAGATTTAGGAATGAACTAAAGAGGAGCAGATTTAGGAATGAACTAAAGAGAAACAGATTTTAAAATGAACTAAAGAAAAGCAGATTTAGGCATGAAATAGAAAATATTAGCAGATTTAGACATGAACTAAAGAGAAGCAGATTTAGGCATGAACTAAAGAGGAGAAGATTTAGGAATGAACTAAAGAGGAGCAGATTTAGGAATGAACTAAAGAGAAACAGATTTTAAAATGAACTAAAGAGAAACAGATTTAAGAATGAACTAAAAAGGAGCAGATTTAGGAATGAACTAAAGAGAAGTAGATTTAGGCATGAACTAAAGAGGAGAAGATTTTGGAATGAACTAAAGAGAAGCATATTTAGGAATGAACTAAAGAGAAGCAGATTTAGGAATAAACTAAAGAGGAGCAGATTTAGGAATCAACTAAAGAGAAATAGATTTAAGAATGAACTAAAGAGAAACAGATTTAAGAATGAACTAAAAAGGAGCAGATTTAGGAATAAACTAAAGAGAAGTAGATTTAGGCATGAACTAAAGAGGAGAAGATTTAGGAATGAACTAAAGAGAAGCAGATTTAGGAATGAACTAAAGAGAAGAAGATTTAGGAATGAACTAAAGAGAAGCAGATTTAGGAATGAACTAAAAAGGAGCAGATTTAGGCATGAACTAAAGAGGAGCAGATTTAGGAATGAACTAAAGAGGAGCAGATTTAGACATGAACTAAAAAGGAGCAGATTTAGACATGAACTAAAGAGGAGCAGATTTGGACATGAACTAAAGAGGAGCAGATTTAGGCATGAACTAAAGGGAATCAGATTTAGGCATAAAATAAAGGAAAGCAGATTTAGATGTCCTTTTTTTGAGTTTGTCTAGAAAAACCATTGTCATATTGATTACAGTGAAGCTGGGATATCTGCATCTTCCAGTCCTGCACATACGGTTAGAGCACCACATTTTTGGGACCAGTTTTGCCTTTCCCATATTCTTTTAACTAGACAACCACGAGTACAGCCTGCTTCCAGAGATGCCAGTTGAAGGAAGAATGTGGTTTTGATCAGCTATGGTTGGCTGACCCTTACGCTAGCAACCAGCTATGAGTTGCTGGTTACTGTCAGTTCATTCACTGCTGTGTCTTCGACCTCAAATTTAGATTTGAATTGATAATCTGTTTGTTCTTCTTTTCAGCTTCAAGTATAAAGTGTAACAAGAGAGCTCTTTTTTGTAGCACTCTACCCACCATTAACATTGGCTTCTTAGGACCAAATGCAGTTGCAGGAGCTGGAAATAGCAACTCTAGTAAACAGAAATATCATTCAGCACAGTCAAAACAGCAACTTTCAAAAGCCAGATCAGAGAATTCCACTCACAGCACAGCCATCAGATGACAGACATAAATTTTGCATGAAACGTTCCATGTCTCGTGTTGAGAAATCGAGAGATAAATTACATCGGGGAAATTAATTGCAGCGTATTTGTCAGTATTTTAGTTCTATTAAAAAACGGAAGTAGCGATTGTTAGTTAATCTGAAAAATCGTTCTCTTCTTCATTTTTCCTTCTTTTTCCAATTCCTGGAAAATGATATAATCCCTTGTATAAAATGTTGAATATTGTCTCCAGAGCTTTCTTTCAGACCAAAATGGTTATTTCATACTCAGTAAATTTCTGGTATATGTGAATGACATATTTTACAATGTCATTAGGTGGCGAGGTGACCTGTTTGCAGTATGAATATTTTCATTATTTGCAGTGTAACAAATAACAGAAGATAAATCAAACGAAAGAGAGCCTGCCGAAGATGGATGTGTCAGACCGAAAGGTGCAAACATCGCAGTCAAGCTGTAAGCTATGACACAAGGAAATTCCGTTCTCCGGACTATATCCTGCTACTTGCAAGACCCTTTTCAGGGCTTGGTAGCGGGAGATTGAGAACGAACGAAGAAGAAAAAACAACAAAAAAAGGACAAATTGTGGGATTGTGTTGTGAAATTATTTGTAGTAATCTATAATGAAATTTGATAATTTTTTCTACATTGTTATCAAAGAATGAAGTAGTAGAATAGGTAATGCATGGATTTAAATGTCAGGAAGACAGAATGGCACACTGAGTTTCATATGCACCATGTATGTTTAACTGCCACATTTTCATATGTGATTTTTCCTGCATTATGTTATGGTACAAATTATCATGTAGCATTCCCTTTGCATAATATCGCTTTTATAACAGCCAATGTGTAAGACTCCATCTTTGGCCAGCTCTCCCGCCTCTGTCACAGTCATCTTCAGAACATCTTTAATGTCATCTGTCCATCATTCTGTCTCGATTGCCAGGTACCTTCCAGTATCTTTTTTTTCTAGACCATTGTGGCATTTGATGTGGCCAACGTATTTTAGTTTCCTATACAAATTATACCATTGGTCATTTACATGGATTAGATTAGTAGGTTAAATTTACTTTTCATTTGGACTATGGCTATTTTGTGCAGAAACAACGATGTTGCATTCTGGGCAGACGTGTTATTTCTCTTTCAGCATTTCAGAAATGTTATGGATACTGAGCTCCTGTAGCTCGCTGGTTGTACACATTCCTGCACTCATACACCCCTCACCATGCTCATATGATGTTTGATTTCAGATGCGTATCATTTCTAGATTGCTTATTCATCAACTGCATTGTCATCCAACATATTGTCACCGATTGATTTTAGCATTTCCATCTATGCATATTACATATCTTCACTATGTGGTTCTTCTAAGGCCCAAGCAAGACCAGAACAACAGATCTGCACAAACCTCAGAAGCTTTAAAGCCTCTATGCCCACTATCTCCTCATGATATACCAATCATGTCTGCACTGGTAGTTAGATTGAGTGAATGTCCCAATTCGTCTTCTCATTCATCAAGTTTTTTTTAAATGATGTCATCACATGAAGTCCAGATCTCTGGATAAAGGTTGGTGCGATGGAGAGCTCTTCAAGACTCCCATAGCTTTGTGTCGAGGTTTGTCACTATGGAACAGTGCTCAGTACACAATTGGCTAAGCATATAACAGTCTTGTAGAATATGTTTGGCTGTCTGTGCTGGTTTTATGCTCGTACACCTTGGTGATGGAGCCATTTATAGCCTGTGTAAGTGGCCACTGAATCTGTTATTTCTCATTCACATATAGAACAAGATAACTTACTCCACTCGATCAACGCAGTGATAGTTATCTCTTGTTTGGTGGACTTTCTTTCCTTATGGCTTGAATAAGGGTCTTCTTTTCTTGGAAGGTGATTGTTTGTTTTTGTTTGTTCTCAGAAGGCGTCAACAGGAAAAGAGATGGTTATAGTAAAAAATTAGAGCTTAAGAATATTCTATATGAAGAGCAACTAAATGTATGTTGCTTGCAAGAAACGCATCTCAATAAAGATATAGCCTTCAAAATTAGAGGATACCAGTGCTATAGGTCTGACCGACAAGACAGGCTGAAGTGTGGAATACTGACGCTTGTGAGAAATAGCATCAATGCTTATCAGCAGGAAGTATATATGGAGGTGGCAAAGTACCAGATGATGTATCTCAAGACAGAAAGTACAGAATTCCACCTGCTAAATTATTACTGTCCGAGTGATCGTCCACTGGCACTGAATACGATTGCAACAAAGGAAAGACTGATTGTGTGTGGAGACTTCAATAGCCATTTGCAGAGCTGGGGCTATGATCAAATGGATAGGAGGGGTGAGGAGCTAGAAAACTGGCAGGATGAAAATGGACTTATCTTGATTAACCAGCCAACAGACCCACCGACCTTCTACTCGAGATCATGGCACACCACTTCTACACCAGATTTGGCATTCCACTTACCATGCATTACACGCATTGTTGGGAAACAACTTGGAGGTAGTGACCACAAACCAGTATTTCTAACTATTGAAAATGAATACGTCAAGGAAAGTAGTACCCTGCCTCGGTGGAATTACAGGCAGGCAGACTGGTCAATGTACCAGCATCTGTCTAGTGTACTGTCTAGAAATCTAACAACAGATGAAGACATAAATAAGGTAGTTGATAATTTGAGCAGATGCATGCTACAGGCTGCCCATGAAACAATACCTAGAGGGGCCTGCAAATAATATAGGCCATACTGGAATAGTGAATTAGAACAACTGCAAAACGAGGTAGAAACACCTAGAAAGCAAGCAGAGATTAGTCCATGTCAAGAACACCACAAAAAATATCAACATGCTAAGGCCAAATTTCAAAGGGAAAAGTTGCAGGCTAGAAGAAGAAGTTGGAGGGAGAAAACAGAGTCTCTGAACTTTGAAAAGGATACCAGGAAACTGTGGAAGTTGGTAAAACAACTTAATGATGAGGGTGCACAGAGAAACACAAAGATTACATTAAACAAAGATGTAAACATCCTCACAGGCAAACAAGCCGCTGATTACTTTGCGGACTCTTTTGCAAAAGATAGCAACATTGAAGTTGACAGAGAGAAACAACGAAGTGTTCGTGAGGATCGACAAAATTCAGAACGAGATGGTGCCATACCCGAAGTTATGGAGACACCAATCACATACAAAGAACTGGAGTTTGCAATATCCAAACTAAAAATGAGAAAGTCGCCAGGAACAGACGGAGTGTCCAATGAGATGATCAAGAACTTGGGAACAGCAGCAAAAGATAGGCTGCTTCAGATCTTCAACATTTGTTGGACATCAGGGACAGTCCCACAGACCTGAAGAGAAGCAATCATGATACCACTCTCAAAACCAGGGAAAGACAGTTCCATGGCATCCAGCTATAGACCAATCAGCCTCACAAGCTGCATTTTTAAAACAATGAAACGTATTATCAACCTAAGGCTCCAGTGGTATCTTGAGAGCCAAAACCTTCTTGTGCCACAGCAGGCAGGATTTAGGAAATGCAACTCCACTGAAGACCAGGCAACATACCTCTCACAAGAGATCGAGGACGCATTCCAGGACAAGAAATTGGTATTAGCAGCATGGATAGACTTTTGATAAAGTTTGGAAAGAAGGACTTTTAAAGAAACTGAGAAATAATGGAGTGATGGGTAGAATGTACAAATGGATAAAAGCATACTTACATAACAGAAGAGCCAGATTCCAACTGAATGGTCTCAAGAGTAAGAAAATTCTACTGCGTCATGGTTTGTCTCAGGGAGGGGTTCTTTCCCCTACACTTTTCATGGTCTTCATCAATGACTTGATTGCTGAGCTACCACAAGGAACAAAAGTTTAATGTATGCAGATGACTTGGTAATATGGTGTACAAATGAGCAAGCAACAGTGGCCACCAGAATGCTGCAAAGAGCTATTGATGCCTTGACCTCATGGACAAACAGATGGTGTGTAAACATTAACACAGAAAAATGTAGCACTACACTTTTCACCCTCTCCCCAAAACAAAAAGCTTGAGTTACAAGATAAATGGAGAACACCTCAAAGAAGATAAACAACCCACCTATCTTGGAGTTACATTTGATGATAGGTTGACATGGAGGGAACACGTCAACAAGGCAGCCAAAATAGCCAGAAGCAAGTTAGCCATCCTGAGAAAATTAAGTGGAACCACATGGGAAGCTAGTGGAAAAATACTTAACAAAGTTTACCAACAAGGTATATGGCCCCATCTGGAATATGGGTCAGCATTGTGGTGCCCTGCAGTAAACACTACCCTAAAAGAGGTGGATAAGGTGCAAAATCAGGCACTTAGGGTCATAACAGGAGCAATGAAATCAACACCTATAATGGAGATGGAGAACATGGGAAGGATACAAGCACTAAGAGAACGCAGAGACACAAAGGTATTAACACAGGCAGAAAAGTTTCTCTGCATGCTGAGCCATCCAATGAAAGGCAGATTTCAAAATTTAGCAATGGGAAGACTGAAAAGAAGTAGTTCTATGCATCAGGCGAAACGACTTCGCAGGCAAATTATAGATCTACCTGAAGTTGACATCCACCTAAAGTCTGTGCCAGAACAAACCCCTTGGAGAGAGGAGCATGGACTATCAGTATGCATTCAAACAAAAGTGAAAGAAATATTAGAAAAGGATGAACAGAACAGTGTGTAACATAGAATAGTGATCCTCAATTTCCTGGATGAAGAATACCCACAAGACCTCTAGATCAGAGTATAGACAGATGGGTCAGCACAGAATGCAGTAGAGAATGGTGGAGCGGGAGTGTACATAGAATACCCAAATAACATTAGGGATACAGTCAGAGTACCAACTGGAAAATTCTGTCATACATATGATGCAGAAATACAGGCAATCAAGGTGGCAACTGAGAAACGGTTGAACACCAATGTCAGTTCACAACCTATAGTATTTCTGATAGATGCACAATCAGCACTCTAAGCACTTAAATTTGAGAAACTGCCAGATCTATAGGTTCTACTGTCTGAACTGAGCAACCAGCGCAAGATTGTCATGCAGTGGATACATTCTCATTGTGGAGTACCAGGAAACAAGAGAGCAGATCGACTGGCAAAGGAGGGTGCTGCAGACGAGCAGCCAGATGTGCCAGTTACATACCAACAGAAGATAAGGATGATCAAATCAATCAGAAAGCCACCAACAGTAACACCAGACGATTACCATAATAAGAACAGACAAGAGAAAACTGTTGTGTTGTGCCTTAGAACAGGACACAACCGACTCCGCAGCCACATGTACACAAAAATGAAGATTGGCAACTCAGCCATGTGTACATGCGAACAGGCACCCCAGACAGCAGAGCACATACTACAAAACTGCCCCGAATATGATATACAGATAAAATCTCACTGGCCCATAGAAACAACACTGGAAGAGAAACTGTATGGACCTGTAAATGAACTACAAAAGACAATGAAGTTTATACAAGAGACAACATTGCAGATATAGACAATATTTTAAAGCGAACGAAAGAAGAAGAAGATGTTTGTTCTCAGGCTACTGAGTCCTTTGCAAAACTGTTCACTCTCTCATTTCCTGGTATGCCACAGTGTGGTGATATCTACTGTAGCATCACCCATTTCGTGACTTTTAGTTCTCCTTAGGACTTTTTAAGCTCTGGCAGTTTATCATTCTTGAGGCCTTGTAGCATCATCGTTTTCTTGACTTTTAGTTCGCCTCAAGACGTTTTAAGCTCTGGCAGTTTATCATTATGAGGGCTTGTAGCATCATCGTTTTCTTGACTTTTAGTTCTCCTTAGGACTTTTTAAGCTCTTGAGGGCTTGTAGAATCACAGTTTTCTTGAAATATTTTTTTAGTCAGAGAGTCATGAATGCTTGGAATGCATTGCCAGAGAAGGTAGTGGCGGCAGGGACAGTTGATGCATTTAAGAATAAATTGGATGCGCATAGCTTTTAGAGCAAGGTAATGTAAATGATACTGGTTGTATACAGACTCTGCAGGGTCTTCTAAACCAGTATAAAGATATTAAGAAGTTAAGTGATAGTTATGAGTGTTTCTATGCTGAACTTTTGGAGTTGCTCCCATAGGGTTGGAAGGGATATTATGTATCTCCAGAGTGGTGTCTGGTAATTTATCCTTATAAAATATCCTGATTTCACGTCGTGTGACATATTGGGGAAATGGAGTTAGGTCCATATTTTTCCCTAAACAACCACACACTAGGGATGATGTTATGTCAACATCGTGCCTGCCGACTTTACTTTCCTAGATTATTCTGGTATCCATATCGACCACGGACGCTGTTTTGTGATTTTTAAAAATCTTGCACCAACAAGGGACCAAGCCCCGACCACTTGACTGGGAAGCCAGTGCACTGCGTTACCTCAGCTCCTAATTCATCCTTATATGTTCTGATTAATTTTTTTAACTGACGTACAAAGTATCCTGATTTATGAGGTCCTAGATAGCCACCTCAAAGTTGAAGTTCATGTCTCAATATTGGCCATCATGCTGTAGGTCATGCCATGTATGTGTGATTTGTATTTTAAATAGACCATTATAAAATGGGGCTGCTTTTCAGCTGACCTTTGTCATGAACAGTTTGTACAATAAAAAAATTAAAATATCAGTTTATTTTTAAATTATTGATTTTCTAGCTGTTATACTTGAACAGTCAAAACGAAAATAGCTTCTGCACTAACAGTAACAAAACAAAATCTGTTACAGCCACAAGACCTTTATCAGCAACAAAGAACAAATGAAAGCACCTAACGAAAGCAATGAGAATGGACAGCCTCTTTCAGTTGGTTGATTGGTTGGTTATTGATCCAGTGACTTATGGGCTCCTGCCCTTTGACCCAATGCCATATAAAGCCTCTTTCAGTAAATGGTGAAGCTAGTGGATACTGATAGTTCCAATAGCTAACTGGTTGTACATAACTCTGCTCTGTCCTTTAAGGTGCCCCTCCCTGCTGGGCCAATGTCTGATTTCAAATCTTGTAACCGGGGACGGCGTGGCCTAGTGGTTAAGTGGCACGGCTCACAACCAAAAGGTGCTGGGTTCGTTCCCCATCACAGCACCGGCCGTTACCCCAGGGAAGCAAACCCTTAGAAAATGCAGGAGGAAGCAGACCCTTACATAAAATACATGCTGAAGTTGGATGCACTGGGCTGACAGGCGCAAAATAAAAACCACAGTGCAACGCACACCCGCCTTGGGGAATAGAGAAATAAGGCGAACGCAACAACAACAACAAAATCTTGTAATCTATGGTTTGCTGATTCATCGATTGTAGTCTTATTGTACAAGAGATGGTCATGGATCAACTATAAAATATTATCAAAATCTATATCTTGGTCAGTTATGGGCCACTGACACTAATGCAAGGAGCTATCTATGAGTCATTGACTGCTGTTGGCTTATCATTCACTTTTGTAAACAGCATCCAAGCCATAACATACAGTATAGTGATGATATACATACTGATTAATCGATACTTCACAGTGAGATATCTGGTTGGGGCATCTCGGCTGGGAGGGGGGGAACCACCACTAAGATGGCTATCTGAGACATCTTTAACGGAGAAAGTCATCGTGTCTAGACTCCCAATCCATTACTTCGGAAAGTACAGAATGGCTGGCTCAGGCATAGCAGCTGTAAAGACATCAAACCTGTAGGTGATGGTGTGGATCTAATGCCATGGTCATTCTGATATTCATGACAATGCAAAAGCTGACATCTTGGCTTCACATGTATCAATTACAGGTACACTATAGATGGATAGTTGTTTCAGTGGTTGTTGTTGGGTTCTTTCCCCACAGGTCTTTACTCCACACCATGTACTGCCAATTAATACCCGTTATCGTTGTTACACTTTAACAAAGATCTAAAGTCTTTGTTGTAGCAAATTGTCTTCCCTTATATTCCATGTGTAATATTTGGTGTATTATTTCTAGAGCTTTCTTTTACACCCAGATGAATACCCCACTTGCGCTTAATCGTTATGAATAGCGAAATGTGTACTGCCATGATCATGCTTGTCTACTACTAGCATGTGCCCCATTGCTCTGCTTGTGCCACATGGGATCAGGTCCAAATTAGATTTTAGGAAATATTTTTTAGTCAGAGAGTGGTGAATGTTTGAAATGCATTGCTACAGTAAATAGTGGCAGCAAGGACAATTAATTCCTGCAAGAATAAATTGGATGCACATAGCTTTTAGAGCAGGAATATGTAAATGAAGCTGGTTGTATACAGACTCTGTGGAGTCTTCTAAACCAGTATAAAGACATTAAGTCATTAAGTTAAGTTATAAGTTATTACCACAACAGCTTGCACTTGACTTTGGCTTTTCTGATTCCGGTGATAACAAGTTTTCTTTATTCCTTTCCCTGTGCCAGGTAATGGAAAGTACATGTTTTCTTCAGTTGTTTTGTGACTCCATACAGAGTATTGGTTATTGATACGGTCAGTGAGTTGTTTCCACAATTCTGATAACGATAGGCAATACAGAAGATGGTGTTTGACTATTTTGTCTTGTCCTTCATAGTACTGCAGTATGATGTATGTCTATGGTAACTCTGTGCAGGTGTCTCTTCAGATGTACATAACTTAACTTAACGTCTTTATGCTGGTTTAAAGCATGCTGTAGAGTCTGTATACAATCAGTTTCATTTACATTACCTTACTCTAAAAGCTATGCGCATCAAATTTGTTTTTAAATACATTAATTGTCCCTGTGTCCACTACCTTCTGTGGCAATGCATTCCAAGCATTCACCATTCTCTGACTAAAAAATTATTTCCTAATATCCAATCTGGACCTCTCTTTAGTTCATTTGTAGCTATGTCCTCTTGTTCTTGTAGGTGGTTGTATTTTGAAAAACTTGTTATAGTCTAATTTTACCATTGCTGTGATTATCTTATAAACCTGTATTAAGTCACCTCGAATTCTTCTCTTTTCTAGACACTGTAGATGGTTTTTCTGTCTTTCCTCATAACTGTAATTCTGGAATTCCACTATCAGCTTTGTAGCTCTTTTTTGTATTCTTTCCAGCATGTTTATATCTCCTCTATGATAAAGATTCCACACACCTGTACACAGTACAATCTAGGGTTTTTTCTGTTTTTTGGGTTGTTTTTTTTTGGCTTTTGCCTTATTTCTCTAACCCTGAGGCAGTGTGCGTTGCATTGTGGTTTTTATTTTGCGCCTGTCTGCCCAGTGCATCCGACTAGGTCTAACTAATGCTTTATACAGTTTGACTGTCACTTCCTACATAGTCTTCCTACATGTCTTGTTCACAACCTGAAAAGTATACTCTGGTCTCTTCAGCTCAAGATATTTATGCTATCTTCGAGATTGACTTGAGAAATATCTCCATACAGAGCTCTTATGGTCATACTTGTAGCCCATTGGTCCATCCATTGTTGTCAGCTGGTGTTGTAGATTGATGTTTTGCAGTTCTTTGTTTGGTGGTGATGTTCGGCTGTGGCTTCTTTGCTCCTGTTTCATGCCAGTTTATCAGCACTTTCATTGTCTCAGATGACTGTTGGACCTGGTATACACTGAAGGGCGGTACTGATGTCATTAGATGCAAATACCATTATAGATTTTTAAATATTTATTAGTTTTCTTGGATTCTCGGAAGGTGGATAGGGAGTCTGTGGTGATGACTATGTTTATTGGATGTATTGTCATAATCTTTTATCTGCATCTTGCAACCATACAAGAAACTGCCACAACACTTGGCTGTACTTGCAGGGTGGGTTTGTCACAATTTGTTTTATTTGTTAAAGTTTACCATGTTCCTGTGGGAAGGAAGACTAACGTGTTGTCAGGCAAAATATACTGGCCAAGACCCTCACCTCGGCTTCCTAGTATCCCTCCCTGGAAACAGGCTGTTTTTATGGCAGCCTGGCTAACGAGGTGAGGGATCAACATGATCCCCATAGTAGTGAGTGACACACAGATGAAGCCAAGAATAGCACAATCGCCATCGAGGACCCGGTCCACCTTCATCAGCATGCTTGGAAAGATACTGCAACTCACCATTTGACATCCTTTTCACAGCGCACAAAAGAGTAAACCTACTCATTGTGAGCATTCGCAAACAACAACAACATATGATTCGCTTCATAGAGCCGATAAATTGACTTGCAAACTTTCTTACAATGCTACAGAGCCGATAAATTGACTTGCAAACTTTCTTACAATGCTACAGAGCCGATAAATTGACTTGCAAACTTTCTTACAATGCTACAGAGCCGATAAATTGACTTGCAAACTTTCTTACAATGCTACAGAGCCGATAAATTGACTTGCAAACTTTCTTACAATGCTACAGAGCCGATAAATTGACTTGCAAACTTTCTTACAATGCTACAGAGCCGATAAATTGACTTGCAAACTTTCTTACAATGCTACAGAGCCGATAAATTGACTTGCAAACTTTCTTACAATGCTACAGAGCCGATAAATTGACTTGCAAACTTTCTTACAATGCTACAGAGCCGATAAATTGACTTGCAAACTTTCTTACAATGCTACAGAGCCGATAAATTGACTTGCAAACTTTCTTACAATGCTACAGAGCCGATAAATTGACTTGCAAACTTTCTTACAATGCTACAGAGCCGATAAATTGACTTGCAAACTTTCTTACAATGCTACAGAGCCGATAAATTGACTTGCAAACTTTCTTACAATGCTACAGAGCCGATAAATTGACTTGAACAATTGTCATACTTATATTTCAAAGTTTCTCAATAACAACTTTCCCCAAATATATAAATGTACTTATTCTTGCGACTGGGAGTTTTACATTTCAAACATATATGTGCCCACACGTCCAACATATTCAGGAGCGAATGATGAGTTAACTTAATCATAGAACAGGTGTTCTTGGTAATATCAAGGTGTAAGGTACGGTATGGTAAGGTAAGGTATAGTAAGGTATAATAAGGTAAGGTATAGTAAGATAAGGTATGATGTTCGTCCATCACATATGATGAAGACCACTCTCTTTGTTCAGCCGTGTAGTCTTTTCTCTTGCTGTGTCCACTGTAATGGGTGACTTGCTGTGATTTGGATTCAAGTGAGGAAGAAACTGCGCATTTTGTCAACCTCACTCTCTGGTCCTGAGCTACCTTTGGACAGTGGCAAGATTGGAGATAGCACAGGATGCAGATTTGTTCCTCAGGGTTTACTCCCAAAACCTTTACTTAAACAGGTGTCCCACAAGGCAGCGGAAGAGGATATATATCGTTGTGTGTTGTGCCTTTTCCATAACCGCAAGAGGTCATAGGGGCATCTCTCCCAGGTCATGTTCTAGTCCATTATAGTCGTGTCTAAATTTCAGTTACACCAAAACCAACGCTGTCTGCAGCTAGGACGAAGGGTGCCAATCTCGTGATGTTCAGCCGTGTGAACTAGACCGTGAAAATATGACACATGTTTAAGCGTAGTGCTAATTCATATTGCTGATGTTCAGGCCAGAATAATCGAAATGAAGAAAACATAAAAAAACCAACAAATTAACCAGCCTAAATGGAAAACAATGAGATGTTTCCATAAACACAAGTGTAAGTCGTCAACTAGTGTGAATTAAGGTAAGGTATAGTTTAGTAAAGTACGATAAGATACTGTATAGTATAGTAAGGTAAAGTATAGTATAGTAAGGTAAGGTATAATATAGTAAGGTAAGGTATAGTATAGTAAGGTAAGGTATAGTATAGTAAGGGAAGGTATAATATAGTAAGGTTAGGTATAGTATAGTAAGGTATAGTATAGTAAGGTAAGGTATAGTAATGTAAGGTAAAAGTAGTCCTATAGTAGACACTGCTGTCAGAGATGAAGTGTTGGAGACTTCATTGTATGAGCCCACAGCTTGTTTATGAGGTTAGGTGACCAATTCCTTTTCTAGCTGTCTTTCCTTCCCTAACATTAAGCCAGGTACCCATTTACAACTGGATCTATTGGAGTGGGTTGGTAAATTTCAACTATTGACAGCCCTCTGGTATGTATAGTCTGTCACAAGAGTGAGTTACGCTTATACCTAGTTACAGTCTGTTAGCCTAGATAATGTTATGATTATGTCATGAAAAGTCTAGTAAACATCACCACAAAAAGAAAAATTGTTTATATATAAAAATAATAATGAATTATATCCTAACTTGAGCGCATGAGTACCAGGGCCAGCGAACCAGAGCTCCCAAGACCTTTCTACACCTCCATGCGGTGATCCTGGATAACATTCTGCAGCAGGGCAGACTGGCTAAGGAGAAGGAATCGAAGAGGGAATGCAAACCCGGTACTCAAAAAATGCTTGCTGAAGTTGGATGTGTTTGACCGAAAGGTGCAAATATCGCAGTCAAGCTGTAAAGTATGACACAACGCATTCCGTTCTCTGGACTACATTCTGCTATTTAAGCCATATCAGGGTTTGGTAGCGGGAGATTGAGACCGAACAAAGCCAAGCCATATCCTAACTCAAAGTAAACATAGGTCGAGGTTGCATCTGTAGTAAAATACAAAATAAAATGTGTCATAACAAGTACAGGGGACAGCATGGGCTAGTGGTTAAGTGACAGGACTCACAACTCGAAGGTGCTGGGTTCACTCCCCATCACAGCACTGGCCGTTACCCCATGGAAGCAAACCCTTAGAAAATGTAGGAGGAAGCAGACCCTTACATAAAATGTATGTCGAAGTCGGAGGAACAGGGCCGACATGCGCAAAATAACAACATAATGCAACACATTATTCCTTGGGGAATAGAGAAATAAGGCAGAATATTTTTTTTAAAAATTACAAGTACAAATACAGCCACAGATATTGAATGGTAACAGAAACATAAATGATTAAAAGGCCTTCAACAAAGAATGGTACAAATGAAAATAACAAATAACAGCAACAATGAATATAATTTGGAGGTTCCCCTCCATTTTGTTTATACTTTTCACTGTAAGTAATAAGCAGAAGATACAGAGTAGAGAAGACAATAGTTCAATAGTTTTTCAAATAAAGATATAATTTTTAAAAGTTATGTTTTTGAAGTTAACTAATCTCATTAACATATTCAGACATATTCAAGATTATAGCATCCATAAACACAAATGAACAGAATGTCCCAACTTATGTTTTAGGATCGTTCAATAAATTGTTTTGTGTTAAAAGTCTCACGTTATAGAATTGTTTTGTTATATTCATATTCAGACACATTCAAGAATACAACATTCAAATACAAATGTATACAGGAAGTCCCAATTTATGTTTTTCAATCATTCCATATACCTAAGAACAAGTACCCGATATACAAATGGTTTATTAAAAAGTCCAACTGTCACATCTTTCCCATTGACGAATAAAAACTAAATTCACTCTAGAAAAGTGTTATTTGACCATTCCCTCCAGAAAAGTGCTATTTGACTATTCACTCCAGACAACTGCTATTTGACCATTCACTCTAGAAAAGTGTTATTTGACCATTCCCTCCAGAAAAGTGCTATTTGACTATTCACTCAAGACAACTGCTATTTGACCATTCACTCTAGAAAAGTGTTATTTGACCATTCCCTCCAGAAAAGTGCTATTTGACTATTCACTCAAGACAACTGCTATTTGACCATTCACTCTAGAAAAGTGTTATTTGACCAGTCCCTCCAGAAAAGTGATATTTGACTATTCACTCAAGACAACTGCTATTTGACCATTCACTCTAGAAAAGTGTTATTTGACCATTCCCTCCAGAAAAGTGCTATTTGACTATTCACTCAAGACAACTGCTATTTGACCATTCACTCTAGAAAAGTGTTATTTGACCAGTCCCTCCAGAAAAGTGATATTTGACTATTCACTCAAGACAACTGCTATTTGACCATTCACTCTAGAAAAGTGTTATTTCACCATTCCCTCCAGAAAAGTGCTATTTGACTATTCACTCAAGACAACTGCTATTTGACCATTCCCTCCAGAAAAGTGTTATTTCACCATTCACTCAAGAAAAGTGTTATTTGACCATTCACTATAGAAATGTTTTACTCGACTATATGCTTTGGCATAGTGTTAATTACTATACATTTGGAAGTGTGAATTCTATTCATACTAAAAGTTGTTAACATATCAAAAATTCTCAAAAAATTTTATCAGGTTACATACTCAATAAAAACTAATGTTATCTTATGTTTTACAATTAGGAATTATAGATAAATATTTGTTCAAATAAAAATTTTTTAAAGTTATTCAGTCATTTTTAAAACACTTTAAAAAATATTTTGCAATTACATATAACCAAAAAAAATGTGTTTACAATTACATGCTTTAGAAAATAGTTTCCAGTCATATGCTGTAACATATATTTTCCAATTATAGACTCAAGTATAAGTATTAGAAAAAACACTGAAACAAATCATGCTCTAGAAATGTACTATTCCATTACACAATCTATAAAAATGTTTTCCAATAAATTACTTGTGAAAAGTGCATTTTAATCGTAAACTCTAGAAATGTATTATATGCAATCAAAAATTATATAAAAATTGTCTCCATTTACAGACTCGAACAATTGTTAACAAATAGACTAAATTAAATTATACAGCCATACACTGTAGAATAATGCATTCAAATAACAAAATCTAGAAATGCATTATAATAAAAAATACCTACAGGAAGAATAATATAACATATATTCAAAACGTGTGAAATTACATGAAAACTGTTTAACATGCACAATTTTAAGATTAACACTATCTGTCTAGTATAATTGTGGCCAGCCATACAAGAGTACCATAATGCACATGCTGATACATAGGAGCAATACAGCAGAGCGCAAAATAAATAGCACTATAATCTATTTAATTTTCATAAAATATGCATAGGCATGGTTGTGCATGGGGCCAGCAACTCTTCAATTAAAACAATGTGCTTTTGTGCAGACTTCCTGAAATGATATCAACTATACATATGTGGCTTAATATTTTTTAGAGGGCAATATGAGACAGTACTGAAGATTATAAATGGATGGCTACAGCTAAGACAGTTCCATGTGGACTCAGGATCTCCTTACTGGATAGGAAAGAATAAGTACCACTGCACCCTGCTGTTCATGTTGCAAGCATTGACTTAAGTAGGGTTGTGCATGGCACTGGCAACCTAATCATTGAAAACAATGTCCTGCAGGGCTTTGAGTTGCTCAAAGGGCAATGAAGTAAAGAACTGTCAGTCACATTGTCAGAAAATTCAGATGGTCTAGGCATGTGGAGTGTGCCATTTCTTCTTCTTCTTCTTCTTCTTCGTACGCTGTTTACAGCGATATTTACGTTGCACTGTTTTATTTTGTTAAGCCTGTGGCTCAGTGCATTCGATTTCAACAGGTGTTTCTGTATGGTTGCCCTCCTTAGCCTTTGGCTGTCCCCAGCCTAACTGCAAGGCAGCAGTTGTTTTTGGTCAGAGTTGTCTCTCTTAGGAAGTTGTCTTGCAGGACTATCGAGTCTTCCCTACTCGTGTCTATAGGGTTTGGCAATGATATGATGGACTATGTACTAGTTTGTACTATCCCGGAAGAGAGGCAGTCCAGTGTGACTTTGTCCCAGGATCGTCACGTCCTGCCAGAAACGTAGCATATGCATGTGAGTGAGGTATCTGTTTGCTCCCTTTATTTTCTCGGCTCATCTGCAGTGATGGTACGCCTAGCATTCCCCGCCACCCGGGAGGTTGTCACAATAGGGCAGGAGGTGCAATGTCCGCTGGACTGCATCTCTTCTGCGTCCATTGGGATGACTGATAGCAGACAGAGGCAAAGAGCGAGGCAGGAGTGCATTTTACCAGGTGCATTTCTGCGGCTCGACCGGGCCGGGCTGAGACGCAAGCCCCAGCCATGTCGTAGCCTCCCATCACAGCAGTGCTGAGATTTAGGGTGGGATTCTGGCTTAGAGGCGTTCGGCCGTAGTCCCTCAGATGGTAGCTTATCAGCCAAGCACGTGGACCAAATGTCAGTGACCTGTGATTCCTCTCGAAGGAGTGCCATTTCTGATAGTATGCACCCCTTTGGTTGTTGCTCATGTTGTTCTCCATGTTTCACAGCCATATAACAGAACCGACTTTACATTGGAGTTAGGAGCAAAGTGAAGCATACTGAACAAGATGGACACGAAAAGAGATATCCTGTGTCCAACAATTTTAATCACTGACCCGGACGTCGACTAATGAGATGAAGAGATAGCCTTAGTAAAGCCTTTTAATCCAATATGGTACTCCAAGGATCGTCTTTACAAATTACAGATTATTACTAGAACCAATACAAAACACCAGTGGTGACAAATGCTATGGGAAAACATATCAGAGCTCAACAAAATCCAAACAACCTGAATAGTTGCTCTTCAATGACTACCCTCTCACTGTGGAATCACAGGTAACGAGAGAGCTGATACCTAAGGAATAACCTATCTACAGGATGGAACAACCTATCCCCACAGTATCTTACAGAGAGGCAAAAACTGTCATCCACAATCAGAACAATTCAAAATGGAATATGAACACGGATGTGATCAATAGACCTGATCCAATCCATCTGCTCCTCTTTTGCTTGATAACGGCCACTGCAGACTATTAGGTCAGCTACATTGGCTCAGAATATCACATACAAGTGAGGGCCTATGTGGAACTAGAGTTCAGCCCCCTGAACACATCCAACATGGCTGTCCAGCATACAGAAACATAGTATGTCAAACCTGCCAGAGAAAGCCAAGCCAGGAGGACATGTGGAAAGCCAAACTGACGCAGAAGCTGTGGGACTGCCACACAGACCTGAAGAGGACTGTGGACTTTGTCCTAGTGGCTGACACAGATCTAGCATGACCAAAAAGTCAGAATGCAGAAGTAGATGGTGCTCCAAGGCAATAGACCAACATAAGTTTAAACTCCATTTGACTACTTGTCAACAGACACTTGCTTTGCCTGTTTGAATATTAGAATTACATATCCTAAATAGATATTGCTTCCACAGCTGTCTTGCAAACCCAAATGCCTGTTTGAATATTAGAATTACAGGTCCTAAATAGATATTGCTTCTATAGCTGTCTTGCAAACCCAAATGCCTGTTTGAATATTAGAATTACAGGTCCTAAATAGATATTGCTT
Source organism: Ariolimax columbianus (assembly GCA_036924085.1). Lineage (NCBI taxonomy): Eukaryota > Metazoa > Mollusca > Gastropoda > Stylommatophora > Arionidae > Ariolimax > Ariolimax columbianus. Next base: position 18,096,520 of record JAVGWX010000005.1, on the reverse strand, counting down.
CTATAGCTGTCTTGCAAACCCAAATGCCTGTTTGAATATTAGAATTACAGATCCTAAATAGATATTGCTTCTATAGCTGTCTTGCAAACGTAGATGCCTGTTTGAATATTAGAATTACAGATCCTAAATAGATATTGCTTCTATAGCTGTCTTGCAAAGTCAGATGCCTGATTGAATATTAAAATTACAGATCCTAAATTGATGTTGCTTCTATAGCTGTCTTGCAAACCCAAATGCCTGTTTGAATATTAGAATTACAGATCCTAAATAGATATTGCTTCTATAGCTGTCTTGCAAACGTAGATGCCTGTTTGAATATTAAAATTACAGATCCTAAATTGATGTTGCTTCTATAGCTGTCTTGCAAAGTCAGATGCCTGGTTGAATATTAAAATTACAGATCCTAAATAGATATTGCTTCTATAGCTGTCTTGCAAAGTTAGATGCCTGGTTGAATATTAAAATTACAGATCCTAAATAGATATTGCTTCTATAGCTGTCTTGCAAAGTCAGATGCCTGGTTGAATATTAGAATTACAGATCCTAAATAGATATTGCTTCTATAGCTGTCTTGCAAAGTCAGATGCCTGGTTGAATATTAAAATTACAGATCCTAAATAGATATTGCTTCTATAGCTGTCTTGCAAAGTCAGATGCCTGGTTGAATATTAAAATTACAGATCCTAAATTGATGTTGCTTCTATAGCTGTCTTGCAATCCTAGATTGCTACTAACTCAGCAGGGTCTCTTGGTTTAAATGAATGGAAGATGGGCAATGCTGAAATTCTTCTACCCTAGAGGGGTATCTGCTTGTAACCTCCTTCAACATGCATTACATGTGACAGTGGTCCTATTTTCATATTTATCCCACACAGAACCCTCTGAAAAATTATGCAGGTAATAAAATATATGTGATGGTGAAATGAAAAATTAGACGTTTTTCCTTTAAACTTGACCTAAGGTGACTTCATTGCCAGAATATATGTTTTCAATATGGTTCAGTGTGTTAATATTGTCAAAAACAAAACAAACATAACGAGATTATAATATTGATACTCAATAATAATGTAATAGGACATGAAACCAAACTAATACATATGATCCGTGCAATAATGATCAGTATTTCCAGTAAAATAAACAGAAATAGCACCATGATCATTGTAATTGTTTATTTTTTACATAAACATTTTTAAGAACAATGAAATTTAATTAAACGCTGCATCAATCATGAGAAGTAGCTAGAGACATTTACTTCCTGGCACAAACAATTTTTTATAAACCAGATTAAAACTGAAATTGGAGTTTCTGGTTATTATTTCTCATTCAGATCTTTGTTGAATACCCTATCTTTTTACACTTCTTCTATTTCCTTTATAACACAAATCTATTACTTCAGATATTACATCTTCTTTCTTGTGAAAGTTTAGGGAATGTTAAGACAAGAATAATAACCACAGAGTAAACAACAGTAATAAATTAAAGTAGTAATCATTTAAATTGCAAACTATAATATAATTGTAAACTTTCAAAGATCTATCGGCTCAAACACAAAATATATCAAAGACTAAAAACATTCAAACACTGCATGTATCTATTTATCTTTAGTCCACTTTTGTCATTAGAAGTCGTGGGGAGATATGACATCTTTTGTTGTAATTATTTTTGGCAGGCAAAATCTGCTGATGCCATCTTTGTCGTTCTGCTAACCACATAATCAAGACATGATGTTACAGCCACATAGTTCCATTTTTGCAACAAATTCTCTTTAGTGCAAGAATTCTTAGAATAATTTGAGTAAATGTTTAAATGCCCGAGTAGCGGCTGTTAAGTCAATTATTTTCTATTTCCACTGCCAAGGAATTTTTAACGTGCGCGCCGCCACTTCACACGAGTGTCCATTCTCACTGCTCAAAGATCAAAGGAAATTTTTCCAGATGATCCATGTGAAAAAAATCATGCTCCCCATTGTGATTTGAACTCACAACCTCCAGCACCCAAGGGGAACACCTTACCTCAAGACCACTGGGTCCCATGGATTCATGAACTAAAGAAAGCATACACAACTTATACACAGTATAAAAACTAATAATAACAGTCTGTGAATCAAAAGTATTAAATTTTAAATACAAGTGAAAAAATACATTCATGAAATATGCAAATATTAAAAATAAAAAAAGAAATCTGAGATACATTATTGTCGAGAAGAATAAACGCAGCTAAAGGTATTGATGAAAATATAAGAAAAACATCTTTTGAATGTTATCGAGTCCTAAAAGGGGAGCATAGAGTAGTAACAGACATTTCGTCAAAGGTGACTAAAGAGGACTGTGCATGGGGATGGCTACCCCAACCTGTTGCAAATTTGAACCACCAAAAATGTAAATAGATACAGACATAGCAACATTTGATAACATAACATGTATTTGCTGAAGATATGCTTCACCAGCAGCTGCAAAGGCTGTTATGATGATGATGAAAGGAAGACAGGTTTTAACAACATAAAAGAAATCCAGGTGCCTTCTGAGAATCATGTAATAACACAATTCAAAAAGAAGAGAACAGATCCCTGATAATAAGCTTCTGTCATAGAGAGTACTTCTATGCAATGATGATAACATTAATTATGGTCCACATTTGCTGCATTCATTAAAATTATATCCTTTAAATAATGAAAGGACACATTCTCAAAAAAGACAGAGAGAGATAAGAAATGAGAATCTTCAAACTCAATGCATTACTGGAATGCTTTTTAAGTTATAACATTTTTCATGGAATAAGTGATTTTTGATAAAGCCAAAATTCATGGAGATGATTTCCAATGTGTTTAATAATTTCCATGATAAATTTTACGGTTATACACAGCATCATATTTTAAAAAGTGACTCTTCATATTCACACTTCATGTTCATCACAAAGATTGCAATCTTGTACACTTTGAGGTAAAATAACTACACTGTAACCTGGCTCTGCCAACCAATAACTTAAAGAAGTTGTAGCTTCTTAATGGCTCTATACTGGTCCGGAATTTCTTTTAAAGCATGTATGGCAAATGAGGCATTAGGGTTATCCACTCCTTTTGTGACTTTGGCATAGTCAACAAAATGAAAGTTGTCAAAGTTCCTAATTGGCAACTTTTCATCAAATTCCTAAAATGATTTTTAAAAAAAAAGATGAAAAATATTTTGAATAATGAATTTTAAAGGAAAAATAAATGTTGCTGCTTATACCAATTTCTTCTACTCAACTTGATCTAACAAATAACTCCATCCAATCTATTTTGTAATATATTAATTTACCCTGCCCCCCCCCCCCCCCCCCCCTATTTCCTGTGGTAATGCATTCCAAGCATTCGCGCTTTTTCTGACTGAAGAAATATTTCATAATACCTAATCTGGACTTTTCTTTATTTAATGTATAGCTGGGCCCTCTTGTTTTTGTAGCCAGTTGTCAGAAGTGGAGTACTTCTTTGTCAGTATTTGCACATTTTTTAAAGCTACTAAAAGTTTGAATGTATTAAACTGATGTCTCTTTTTCTACCTCTCTTTCTCACACATACAAATTGTGTGTTTGTGTATATGCATGCATATGAGAGAGTAAGAAACAGAGTGTACAAGAAGGATACAGAAACAGAATGCAAGAATGAGTGAAAGAGACAGAGAGAAAACTGTCAGAATTAATTTACTTCTTGAAATTTTTTCAACCGCTGATACATAAAAGTATTTTTGTGATGTCTTTATCGCACAACATTTAAAATTGACCCAATTTCCCTTGGGGGCTGCATTATTTTTCAGCACATCAGGTTTTTCTATGGTTATTGACTTTGAGAGCTTGTCATTTTTTTTATTTGATGGTCTATAGATATTTTTTGTGTAGAGAAATTAAAGAACTTGTTGGTGTTATTCTTTTTTGCTTTTTTGTTGTATGTTGTGAGTTTCTGAGAATTTTTTGAATTTTTTATTTTCGTTCGACTTATTTCTCCATTCGCCAAGGCATTGCACTACAGTTTTTATTTTGCACCTGTCAGCCCAGTGCATCTGACTTTGGCATGCATTTGATGTAAGGGTCTGCTTCCTTCTGCATTTTCTAAGGGTTTACTTCCCCGGGGTAACGGCCAGTGCTGTGATGGGGAGCAAACCCAGCACCTTTGTGTTGTGAGCCGTGTCATTTAACCACTAGCCAACGCCGTCCCCAGTTTCTGAGCTACAAGGTGAAGATGTTGAAAGAAATTACAAAAATTTAGAGTCACCTATTCTTGGTGCAGATCAATAGTGCAATCAACTTTAAAGTTGACAAGTGTGTGATACAGCTCAAAGCAGAGATAAGTGCAGAGCGGTACCTGACACTTTCTGCATGTTAATTTTGTTGTATGATGTTGCTTCTTCCTGTCGGAGCATACCACACAGTGGAGAGGACTCCCTTTGCCACTGGGAAGCCGCTTAGTGTTGTAACTCTGGTATTGTTCTCCCATCACCAGTCTGTTTAATAGAGCAGCAGTGTGGCATCCTCTTCTATTAGTTACAACAGATTGGTAGCCATCTAGAAGGCCATGTGCAATTTGAAGACGAAATTGTTCTGTCCTGAAACGACGAGGATGCAATGCCTTCCAAATAACAAGCGAATTGAAAAAGCATACTTCAAATAAGTAGAAGAATATTTTCTTCAACCATTTGGTGCTCATATGGTAATGCAGGTAGTATATCAACTGTTTGTCTAATCGATCAACACCTTACATGTGTTTGAGTAGGCTTCAATAGCATATGGCTTGTTAACAACCCTCACATGATCGGGATGGTGATTCGATCAAACCGTCTTTGTGAAGGTCTGCACCCGTGTCTAGTAGTCATAACATTGACTGCCCTCTTATAGTACCGGGCAATGTAGACAAGAGGGCCATCTGTTCTGGTGAGGGGTGGCTGACCAACCTTGGGTTTTGCAGCCTTTATCTCTGTAGGTACATAGTGTACTGCTTGCAGCTGTTTGGTTTAAATGGAGCTCATTGTAAAGAGCTGGAGATTTTTAAAAATTGTCCATGTATACAACAAGGCCTTTACCATACAAAGGGGAAACTTGAGAAGTAACAACGCAGGGAGTAACACCTTTAGATTGGTCCACATAGTCTTCCTTCCCCAGGTACAGCTGCAAAATTCAGAGGTAGCCGGTCTTGGAGTTTATTGCTCTCTCTATCAAAGTTGAGAGTTTCCGTATGTTCATGCCAGCTTTTCCTGCATGCTTGGTTGACTGTTTTCCTATATCTTGCAGCAGCTGCTATGTTACTTTCTTGAAGTGAGTGTACTTGCATATTCTTCAACCCACTTCTTGTTTGAGAATTGTTTAATGCCAAAGGTGGATACTGCACTGTCATACATGCTGGTCTGAAGAATGCTTCACATTTCGTCTGTGGTGTTTTCTTTCCCTTTCAACTCTGCTAGAGAGCTACATTCCTTAAAGTTTATAACCCAGATGCTTATACACAATATAATAGTCACTCAGTGTATGATTGTTGTTTCGAATGCCCACAATGAGTAGGTTTACTCTTTTGTGCGCCTTGAAAAGGACATTGCGTGGCGGGTTGCAGTAGCTTTCCTCACATCCCAAGCGTGTTGATGAAGGTGGACCAGGGTCTTCCAGGTAGTTGTGCTATGCTTGGCTTCATCTGCATATTGCTCACTAATATGGGGATCATGTTGATCCCTCACCCTGTAAGCCAGACTGCATTGAAAACAGCCCGTTTCCATGGATGGCTACGAGGAAATGGAGGTGAGGGTCTTTGCCAGTATATTTTGCCTGACCCTGATTAACATGTCTGATCAGTATGTTGGACCTGACCCTGATTAACATGTCTGATCAATATGTTGGGCCTGACCCTGACTAACATGTCTGATCAGTATGTTGGGCCTGACTAGACGTTAGTCTTCCTCCCCAAGCTTATGGCAGCTTGGGAAACGGAGTGTTTTTAATGTCCTCATTTGTTGACAGCAGCGTGCTTTAATACAGACTCCGTGGAGCCTTCTGAGCCAGTATAAAAGTTAAGTTAAGTTAATCATTATTTCAATATAAAATTTAAACAGACACAAAACAGACAAAGAGCTGCAAATGTATATTTATATGAGTAAAACCTGGCGACATCAAATGCCCCAATGGTTTAGAAAACAACTGGAGTGTATAATACCTGGAAAAACAAGGAAGAAACAGACCAAAGAGAAGATGGACACAAATCATAAAGATTGTTCTAAAAATGACAGTGACGAAGTGGTGTCTGCTTGGAATGCATTGCCAGGGGAGGTAGTGGAGGCAGGGACAGTTAATGCATTTAAGAATAAACTGGATGCGCATAGCTTTTAGAGCAAGGTGATGTAAATGTAACTGGTTTTATACAGACTCCTCAGGGTCTTCTAAACCAGTATAAAGACGTTAAGTTAAGAAGTTGGGAGAACTGGCCAAATATCAACATTCTTACAGACCAGCTGTGATGAGAGCAATATTCTGCAAAGCACATGCTGAGGATGAGGAGCAAATAAAATGTAAAAATAATCAAAAGTTACTTATTTAATTGCACATATTATTGTTCTTCTTCTTCTTCAGTGTTCGTCCTGAAAAGGACATTGTGTTGTATTTTACAGTGAGGCTGCAATTTCTGCAACTTTCGGCAAGACACATCTGATTCAGCTGGCTTTTTTTAGTACTGGATTTGCCTTCCCATATTGATCCTTAGTCTCTTAGCCAGACAACTCTAGCACAGCCTGTTTTCAGGGTCACCTCTATAGGATAGAATAGGGTGTTGATCAGCTCTGGTTCGCTGACCTTGATTCAAACAGTCACCTATGAGTTGCTGGCTACTGTCAGTTCATTCCGTGTGCTGTATCTTTGACCCCTTCATATATTCATGCACAGTAACAAATGATTTACCTCCATGGTATCCCAAGGACCATCACCAACACCAACAGTAATGATAGACAGTGGATAATTGGATGCCTCCACAATAGCCTCAGTTGTAGCCCTTTCGTTGGTTACTTGTCCGTCAGCCACAATAACCAGAATGTGGTACTGAAGACAAATTGTCAGATTAGGTTTGTGGCAATATTGTAAATATAGTCTTGATTTTAGTAAGTTAACATTACATGGTGATACCATTACATTGAAGAACTGTTCACTCAGCTAATTTAGCTTAACTTTTTAATACTGGTTTAGACTGCTCTGCAGAGGTTTTTATATAACAAGTTTTTTCTACTCAAAGTGATCTAAAATAACTATATGTATCCACGCATAATTTCTATACAACCAATTTCTTCTAGTCAATGTGATCTAAAAATAACAGTGTATCTAATCTGTTTTTAAATGCATTAATTTTTTATTTTTTTAAATATTTTTTAAATGTGTTTGCCTCACTAGTTTCTACTGGCGGAGGCGCGCCTATTCCACCCTAGACCATAGTCACCTGAGCTATATTAAGACGCATAAACCAGTGTTTGGATGTATGTGTGCGTCTGTATGTACCTATGCTAGGTTTGTGCGCTCTCAGAAGCCAGCCCAACCAAAGTGCAATGGAATGGTCTCATCCTGAATGCGCATGTGAAAGTTGTGCAAGAGTGTGACTGTAGGACAGAGTCAAATGAAACAGAGTGAGATAAGAAGAGAGAGGAAGGGGCTTATAGCAATGTATTTTAAGCATTCACTACTCTCTGACTAAAAAAATATTTCCTAATATCTAATCTAGACCTTTCTTTGATTAATATGTAGCTGTGTCCTCTTGTTATTGTAGGGTACTTTGTTCTGTACTTTGAAAACTTGTTATAGTCTAATTTCTCCTTTCCCTTGATTATCTTATAAACCTGTATTAAATCATCTTATAAACCTGTATTAAATCACCTCATAAACCTGTTAAATCACTTTATAAACCTGTATTAAATCATCTTGAATTTTTCTCTTTTACAGACACCATAGACCAGTTGTCTCTCTTAGATTACAAGTGTATCACAACAGCTGAATGACAGGCAGCCATATTTTTTTTCATATGTGAATCAGTGACATCTGCTGGACATTTGCATTGAATACTTTCTTTAAATGTTCGAGTGGGGAAAACCCACTTACTCAGAAGTAGCACATATTCAGCAGTACAAAGAAGTCCACATTATCTCTCAGTAAGTGATAAATAAGTCTGTTTTATATTTTTTTAAGTGGATACTGTTGTTTTTGACACACTAATTATTTTGTTCAAACACAGCACATTGAAAGTGCATTTAAAGAGAAATTATACATTCTTCTTCTTCTTCGTACGCAGTCAGACAGTAACCATTATTTTTTCGAAAAAAGCGGCGGTCATCCTGAGGCTGTCGCCACTGCCATAGAGCTTGTCTTGCAGTTCCACTGGTGATGGCCACATCTGCTCTCTCTGATCCTCGTATGTCGGGCAGTTCTGCAGCAGATGCTCAGCAGTCATTTTCTCGGTACCACACGGGCATTCGTCGGTACCACCTATCTTCAATTTGTTGAATAGGTGGTACCTAAGTCTATTGTGGCCAGTGCGAAGTCTGAAGACAACGACCTGCTCTCTTCTGTTCAACTGGTAATAGGCATCGTTTTTGGTGTAGCCGGTATGTTCAGTTTCCCATTTGGTCATGTATCTGGCTTTAATAAGCCGTTTTGACTCTTCGTACGTCATACTAGTATCTGTTTGTGGTAGTCTTGCACCTTCTTTTGCCAGTCTGTCTGCCTCCTCGTTGCCTTGGATGTTGCAGTGTGATGGGACCCACTGTACCACTACCCTTTTCTGTGCGGACTGCTGGCATAGTTGACAGAGTGCTGCTCTTAAGTCATTAAGCTCAGTGTTTTTCTGGCTTTTTAGCGCTGTGACTACGGCCAGAGCATCTGTAAGCAGGACTATATGGTTTTCATTTTCACTGTGTGTCACCATTTCTTCCACTGCCGCCCTCAGTGCCTCTGCCTCCGCTCTGAAATTGCTTGTGTACTTACCAGTAGCGAATGACAGTGTTATTTTTCTGCCATTTGGTAGGTTCAGGAATGCTCCTGCCCCTCCGTTCTGTGTAGTGTTTGTTACAGAACCGTCGGTGTATGCATGGGTCCTGTCCATGCTTGGGTAGTTTTTTGATATAAAGCTTAGGGTAGTATCTCTCCTTTCTTTTTCAGTCTGGCAGTTTTTGTTTCCAATACCTGGTATATTTTCTACCACCTCTGGAAATATATCCTGCCTCCAGGTAGGTTTTCGTACAGTAGTGATGGGCGTTGGTGTTGTTAGTGCGTTTATGGGATCTTCGTGCATCTTTGCTATGGCTATTTCTGCAAAGTTTCTCCGCTTTAGTTTCCCATTTCCCAAATTGTTTAGTCTCTAGTGCATTGGGTGGTCAGTCAGTCTTCGGAGTTTCTCTGACTGCAGCTGGGCTCTGCAGTCTCTTCTATTGGTCATAGGTTGCAGCTTTGTAATCTTTTCAAGTTCTACAATTGGCGTTGACTTCATGCCTCCTGTTATAACTCTCATGGCTTGGTTTTGAAGTTTGTTAACTTTATCGAAGTTCGCCTTTGCTGCTGTTGTTCATACCGCAATGCCATACTCGAGAACTGGTCTCACTCTTCCAGTGTACAGTTTCTTTAGTATACTTTCGTCTGCTCCCCAGCTTGTGCCAGCAAGTTTCCTCATGATTGCCATTCTTTCTCTGGCTCTCATTCGGTTTCTCTCAATCTGACTTTTCCATGTCATGCCTCGATCAAATGTGACTCCCAGATAGTTTGGGTTGTCATTTGGCTGCAGGAATTTGCCATTTAGACTTAATTTGGTGTTTTGGGGTTTGATTGAAAGCGAGAATATTGTACATGTGGTTTTCTCCTCGTTTATTTTGACCAGCCATGAGTTCGCCCACTCTTCCAGCGATGTTAGGGCCTGCTGCATCCGATTTCTTGCTATGGTGAGATTCTTTTCAGAGGTCCACATAGCCAGATCGTCTGCAAACATTAAGCTATGGACTCTTCTTGGTATTCTCTGTAATGTCGTTTATATACACCAGGAACAGAGTGTGGGTGACAGTACTCTCCCTTGGGGTACTCCCTGCTCGAGTGACATGCATTACAAATGATATTGTTTAGAATAAGACCAATTATGTTGAAATTAGTTGCTTTCTCTTTTTTTTAAAATGTGATGTATCTGGCAAAGGAACATACTTGTACAAACTTACTGCATTGGTTGCCTTGACAATATCAATAGCTTGCTTAATGAGAGGTGCAAAATTGGTTGGACCTCCAAGGCGAATTTTGGGTGTTAGAGTATTATATATCTCAAGCACTTCCTTGAAGCCTACAGGAATGCTCTGAAATTGGAAAAAAAATATTTTCATTTGTAAATAATTTTATTTTATACTTTCAATACTAGCAGCGTTCACTACAATTTTGAGATTGTAACTATAGAAATAACAGTTACTGGATTGAAAGTGATTGGGCTCTTTCGCTCTCTCTCTGAATGAAATCAGACTATGGATCTGGGAGTATGGGCATGTATTCTTTATCCTTGCATTCATAGGTTCTGCTGCAGATGGTTGAGACAATAGCGGGTGTGATATAGAATCCATCCAGAGTTGATCAGCAAGCGGTGATTCAGTTCCTAACAGCTGAAGGATGTTTACTATTTAGTAAGGCCATTTTCTTATTTCACCTCTTCTCACTCAACCCTCCTCCATTCTCATCCGGGCTTAGGACCGGCCATGGCAGAGATTCAACCCTGTGCTACCAGAGTCAAACATGGACCATGTCCAAGGCACGAGCGAGCAAAATTTCCTACTGCGAAATGTGTCAAATACATGTCTAGACATAAGGTATGATGGTTCAGTCTTCTCACAAGAGAGCTTATAGTGTTTGACAGTCCGGCTTCTGAATGAGAGTGCAACTGAGGGGAAGGTGTTTAGACAATGTAAAGACTATTTTCAAGCGACACCTGGTGAATGACGTCAGACGCGATGCATCTGTCCATGGAAGGGGACTTAGACTACCCACGATGCACATCAGAGTACAGGTAGACTGATAACTAACTAACTAACACTTCATCCCTAACAGCAGTGTCTGCTATGGGACTACCTTTAATAAGTTAATTATGACAATTTTAAAAGTCATATCATGCAGGACAACAATAATCACATTTAATCTTTAGTTACGCTTTAGCCTCAGTGATTTTTATCATGAGAGACATATACTTGTCATAATTGGTTATGCAAGTCATAAGTCACCGGAACAAACTGAAATTAAATCATAATACTTCAATCCGTGTATGACGTACTTCCGGCTTGAGAGCAAACACTGAGTGGTCTTTGGTATAGGCATCACCAAAACCAAAAGCTGGAATAATACCATCACTGTCAAATGGCTCCAGGGTCTCACCAAGTGTGCAAATTACCTGTAAATAATGATCTTGTTCTTGTTAGATAATGTTGTAAGATTGTTATTGATAGTTGATTGCATAATAACTTATTAAAATTGGAGCGTGTAAAAGGTTGGAAAGAATGGAGAAGTTATGTTTTAATGCAATTAAAATGTTGTGCCATTTTTAAAAAAATCGAAAGTCATAGTCTCCTCTATTGATGGCATTACATACTTTATATATACCTAGAAATTTATGTACATTGAAATATTTACCTAGAAATATATACCTTGAAATATATACCTAGAAATATATATATATTCTTAGTTCAACCCGTTCTTCGGCAAGGGGTGGACATACTTGAGCGGGTCCCAACTTAGGTTCCAGTCATTTCTGTCGTTGGTGCGTATTGTCCAGTGGGATAGTAGTCTGTTTGTTGTGAGGCTGTGTGCGTTGTGCTTGTCTAGTGAATCTCTCCAGCGAGTTGGGGGCCGTCCCCGAGTCTCATTTTGTCGCGAGGTACCAAATGATGGTTATAGTACTCCATCTTTCATTTTGTCGTCTAGCTATATGACCTGTCCAGCAATGTTTTGAATGATTCACTTACTGTAGGACATCCTTGATGTGGCTATTGTATAGTTTGTTTCAACTTAACTTAACTTAACATCATTATACTGGTTTAGAAGACTCTGCAGAGTCTGTATACAACCAGTTTCATTTACATTACCTTGCTCTAAAAGCTATGTGCATAAAAAATGTATTCTTAAATGCATTAATTTTACCTGCCTCCACTACCTCCTGTGGCAATGCATTCCAAGCATTCGCCACTCTCTGACTAAAAAAATATTTTGTAATATCTAATCTAGACCTCTTTAGTTAATTTGTAGCTATGCCCTCTTGTTCTTGCAGGTGGTTGTATTTGGGAAAACTTGTATTGTCACCTCAAATTCTTCTCTTTTCTAGACACTGGTAGGCCAATTTTTTTTCAGAGATTTTCCTCATAACTTTAATTCTGGAATCCCACTATCAGCTTAGTTGCTCTTTTTTTAATTCTTTCCAGCATGTTTATATCCCTTCTATGATATGGACTCCACACCTGTACACAGTACTCCAATCTAGGTCTAACTACTGCTTTATATAGTTTGACTATCACTTACTTGCTCCTATGCTTAATATTTCTTTTTATTTTACCTAACATTGTATTTGCCGTTTTCACTTACCTGGACTTGCTCACTCACCTTACCTGTATGATCTATTATAACCCCTAGGTTCTTTTCCTTATTTATCTTTCTAATATTGTTCTCTCCCATTCTGTAATTATGTTCCATATTGGATCTACCCATGTGGATGATTGTACATTTATCTATATTAAACTCCATTTGCCAGCTTACAGACCATTCTTGAATTTTATCTAAATCCAACCTCAATCTATCCACTTCTGCTTTAGATGAGACACTACTGCATAGTTTTGTGTCATCAGCAAATTTTGCAATCATGGATCCCATATCAATGTCCACATCATTTATATATATCAAGAACAAAATTGGTAACAAAGCTGAGCCCTGTGGCACACCACTTTTCACTTCACACCACTCAGAGTTCTTCTTATTTATGCCTACTCTCTACCTTCTTCCCATTAACTAATTTTCAATCCATTTGTCAACTTCCCCACCTATTCCATGTGATTTTAACTTTCAAAATAATCTTTTATGAGGTACTCTATCACAGGCCTTTGCAAAATCTAGATAAATAACACCCACTGGCTCCCCTTTATCTATCATTTTAGTAACCTCCATGAATTCTAATAGATTTGTTAAGCCCGATCTTCCTCTAGTAAACCCATGCTGATTATTTCTTAGATTAAACTTGTCAACTCTAGGGGTTGTCAGCATGATTCACAATTCAAATGTAGTTATGAGATCTGGTGGCCTAGGGGTTGTCAGCATGGTTTATCAATTCCAATGTACTTGGTTTAAATGACTTTGACAGATATGGCATGCTGTGGATTTTTTCATGGTATCACAACTTCTTCCTGTCAACCCAGCTGTAAATGGATATTTGATGCAGTGAGGGGAACATTTTGGAGCCACCGGGAGCTATGGAGTTCCTGCTCTGTCGTCTGCTCTTTTAGAATGAATGAAAGAGACCAAGCACATTTGTGCAATAAAGTCAATTCTATGAACCATTTAAACATTTTTTAGTTATTTCATGGCATATAAGTTATCAAGAAAAATGTCATCAGTAGTTAAGGAAAAAACATAAATAAACATCTTTCACATAGCTAAATATCACCATCAAATGCCAATAATGGCCTAGAGAGAACGATACTGGAGGTTATGGTGCCTGGAAAGCAGGGCAGAGGCAGACCTGGGAGAAGTTGGACACAAGACATCACAGAGGTCCTGAAGATGACAGATGCAGAAGTTCTGATAAGAGATCAATAGTCTTACAGATCGGCTGTTGTGAGAGCGACGTTCTACAAAGGACATGCTACATGATGATGATGATCTAAAAGTTAGAATGAACTTGTTCAGAAAAGCACTTTTCAATTTATTTGTTTAATGTCACGAATGTACTTATTTGTCTAGTTTGTCCCAATAATTATGGGTCTCTATGGATCAGAAGTACTGCACTGATAAAAAGGATGAATAACCCATCTGCTGTGTATGGCTGTAAATAACACGTCTGCTGTGTATGTTTGTACTTAACATTCTGCTGTGTATGCCCGTACTTAACACATCTGCTGTGAATGTTTGTACTTAACATTCTGCTGTTTATATTTGTACTAAGTACACCTGCTGTGTATGGCTGTACTTATTACGTCTGCTGTTTATGTTTGTACTTAACACGTCTGCTGTGTATGTCTGTACTTACACTTTGATATGGATTGAGTCCCCTGTTGCTGATATCATGTAAACATTTCCCACCAAAAGTCTTTTTACCTTGCAAGTAGTTAGATCCTGTGTAGTCTATGCCTGTGATATTAATAAGCACAATGAATATTTGGTTGGTTTCTTCTCATGTAACACTATCAAATCTTGGTACGCTCCAACACAAAAGAAGGAAAAAAACATGCCCTGCAAAAGACGAATTTAGAACTTGTATTCCAGACTGCAGTAATACTAAATATCAGTGCTACAGACACAGACACTAACAAAACCACTGGAGGACAAATTAAGAGTGACCCAGGCCTCTCATGAGAGACGCTTGGTCGGAATCACTCTCCGGAACCAACGTATGCAAAAGCTCCACAATTCTGAAATACAATAATTATCCTTGGTGAATGATACAGTAATCCATGCAGACACGGCAAAACTGGACAGGTCACATGTTGTGATGAAACGATGGTCGATGGTGCATGACGACAGCAATCTGGTACCCGCGAGGTAAAAAGAGACAGTGGGGAGGACCTCCAATGCGTTGATCAGACTCACTTTCTGTACACGACAACAGTCGGGAACCCTCTGGATGAGGGCTTACCGTGCACTGGACTTCCGTTGACCAAGTCAGGGTCCACTGGAGATGAAGTTGGGACCAGCAGCTTCACTGAGGAATGGGTCATCAAAAACAAGATCAAGAATCCAGACTACACAGATGACATAATCATAACAGACTTCCACCCTCATGCAGTGATAAAACCACTGGAGCACTTAGAAGACCTTGCATCTAGATTAGGCCATAACTCATGTGCAAAAACCAAGATACAAAATCTTGGCTGCACTCGCCACAAAGACAGGAATTAATGCAGACGGCAACCATGTCAACTGCAATGAGGATTTAATTTTCCCGAGCAGTAAACAAAACTCCAATGCACAAAGCCATATGGACATCATTCGAAACATCTTTGAGACCCTGCATCGAATCTGGAACCAGCAGAGGCTTTCACTAGAAGCCAAGCTACGGATTTACATGACCATGTATGGAAGCAAGACTTGGCACTCTCATGTATGGAAGCAAGACTTGCCACTCTCATGTATGGAAGCGAGATTTGGCACTCTCATGTATGGAAGCGAGATTTGGCACTCTCATGTATGGAAGCAAGACTTTGCACTCTCATGTATGGAAGCAAGATTTGGTACTCTCATGTATGGAAGCATGACTTAACACTCTCATGTATGGAAGCAAGACTTGGCACTCTCATGTATGGAAGCAAGACTTGGCACTCTCATGTATGGAAGCAAGACTTGGCACTCTCATGTATGGAAGCAAGATTTGGTACTCTCATGTATGGAAGCATGACTTAACACTCTCATGTATGGAAGCAAGACTTGGCACTCTCATGTATGGAAGCAAGACTTGGCACTCTCATGTATGGAGATGAAACTTGGCACTCTCATGTATGGAAGCAAGACTTGGTACTCTCATGTATGGAAGCAAGAATTGGTACTCTCATGTATGGAAGCATGACTTGGCACTCTCATGTATGGAAGCAAGATTTGGTACTCTCATGTATGGAAGCATGACTTAACACTCTCATGTATGGAAGCAAGACTTGGCCCTCTCATGTATAGAGATGAAACTTGGCACTCTCATGTATGGAAGCAAGATTTGGTACTCTCATGTATGGAAGCATGACTTAACACTCTCATGTATGGAAGCAAGACTTGGCCCTCTCATGTATAGAGATGAAACTTGGCACTCTCATGTATGGAAGCAAGACTTGGCACTCTCGTGTATGGAGATGAGACTTGGAGCACTTACACTACTAAACATGAGTGTCAACACAACCCCTTCCACATGAGGTGCCTACAGTGTACATTGAGGATTGGGTGACAAGAGATAGTGCCACATAATGTGATTTTACAGCGAGCAAATACTCCTAGCAGGGACTCGCTGTTGAGCCAATGACGCCTTCGAGGGACATGAAGTCATGCAACATTCCATCGAAAAACTTGGAAATTATTTCTCAGGATCGAGCTGTTTAGAGACACGCAATTGGAAGGGTCATAGCAGCTGTAGAGGCCTTTCGGCGGCAGAAGAAAGTGAAAGACTGAGTAGATCAGCGGACACCTCAGCAAGCCAGCATCCTCAGTATGGTTATACGATCTGTGGCAGGGACTGTTACTCGCGGATCGGCCTTTACAGTCATAGCAGACTGTGTCAAAATACAGGAGACAGAGCTTGACAAAACTCACAGGGCACCACGCACATGGTCTACAAAGACTGAGACACCAATAATGGTGATGAATAAATTTGATATATGCTTTAAACCTTTAAAAATAGAGGACAGAATATGTCAAATACAAATTAAAAACAAAATCACACATGCTTTACAAATGTTAATATCATGCGGCCATTGAGTAATCAAGTTTGCTTTCATTGGCCACCTTTGGTCCATCCAGATTTAGCTCATATTAACCTCATAGAGAGGCCGAATGGTTTTGAAGCCTGCCTGCCGACAAGGAGGGCAGCAGTTCGAATCCCCAGTACGGCATAATGTTGTTTTTCTGTTGGGGGTGAAATAAACAAACATAGCCAGCACACGACGTGGCGACAGCAGTGGCGAAGCAGTCTGTAGTCCTCAGCCTTCAAAACCCCTCGACTACTCCAGCAATGGGAAAAATGTTGTATGGCAGTTTGTTTTCTTTAACCTCATCAAGCTAGAAAGCTTGCTCTCATGCAGTGCTTAATGTGGCTTGAGATTGATATCTCTGCTCTAGAATTTTGGCTTGACCAGTTGTCAGTACATATTTTTAAAGAATATATATTCACCATTTCCAAAATCATTATTTTTTAAATGTAATGTTTTAAAATTGTAACTTTGCAGAATTAATACTATGAGCATTTTAAAACAAGATTTAGAGAAGAGGAAAGTAACATTCTTCTTCTTCTTCTTCTTCGTACGCAGTCAGACAGTAACCATTATTTTTTCGAAAAAAGCGGCGGTCATCCTGAGGCTGTCGCCACTGCCATAGAGCTTGTCTTGCAGTTCCACTGGTGATGGCCACATCTGCTCTCTCTGATCCTCGTATGTCGGGCAGTTCTGCAGCAGATGTTCAGCGGTCATTTTACCAGTACCGCACGGGCATTCGTCGGTACACCCTATCTTCAATTTGTTGAATAGGTGGTACCTCAGTCTATTGTGGCCAGTGCGAAGTCTGAAGACAACGACCTGCTCTCTTCGGTTCAACTGGTAATAGGCATCGTTTTTGGTGTAACCAGTATGTTCGGTTTCCCATTTGGTCATGTATCTGGCTTTGATAAGCCGTTTTGACTCTTCGTACGTCATACTGGTATCTGTTTGTGGTAGTCTTGCACCTTCTTTTGCCAGTCTGTCTGCCTCCTCGTTGCCTTGGATGTTGCAGTGTGATGGGACCCACTGTACCACTAGAAAGTAACATTCATATCAGATAATGTTAAGGTCCGGTGAATATACATTAAGTTAAGTTGCACTGACCAAGACACCCACTTCACATCCATGGAGCTCTCCCTGGAAACAGACTGTTTCATGGCAGTCTGGCTAATGAGGTGGGAATCGAAGTGATACTCTTAACTTAACGTCTTTATACTGGTTTAGAAGACACTGCGGAGTCTGTATACAACCAGTTACATTTACATCACCTTGCTCTAAAAGATATGCGCATCCAATCTATTCTTAAATGCATTAACTGTCCCTGCCTCCACTACCTCCCCTGGCAATGCATTCCAAGCAGACACCACTCTCTGACTAAAAGAATATTTCCTAATATCTAATCTGGACCTCTCTTTAGTCAGCTTGTAGCTATGCCCTCGTGTTATTGTGGGTGGCTGTATTTTAAAAAACTTGTTATAGTCTAATTTATCCCTCCTCTGATCATCTTATAAGCCTGCATTAAGTCACCACGAATTCTTCTCTCTTCGAGACACCGTAGGCCAGTTTTTCTGAGCCGTTCCTCATAACTGTAATTCTGGAATCCCACTATCATCTTTGTCGCTCTTTTTTTTTGTATTCTTTCCAGCATGTTTATATCCCCTCTATGATAAGGACTCCACACCTGTACACAGTACTCCAATCTAGGTCTAACTAAAGCTTTATACAGTTTGATGATCACTTCCTTGCTCCTAGGTTTAATATTTCTTTTTATCATACCTAACATTGCATTTGCCTTTTTCACTGCTACCTTAACTTGCTCTCTCCTATATGATCTATTATAACCCCTTGATCTATTATAACCCCTAGGTCCCTTTCCTCATCTATCTTTCTAATATTGTTTTCTCCCATTCTGTAATTATGTTCCATATTGGATCTACCCATGTGGATGACTGTACATTTATCTACATTAAACTCCATTTGCCAGCTTACAGACCATTCTCGAATTTTATCTAAATCAGACATCAATATATCCACTTCCACTTTAGATAAGACACTACTGCATAGTTTTGTGTCATCAGCAAATTTTGCAATCATGGATCCCATATTAATGTCCAAATCATTTATATATATCAAGAACAAAATTGGTCCCAAAACCGAGCCCTGTGGCACACCACTTTTCACTTCACACCACTCAGAGTACTCCTTATTTATGCCCACCCTCTTGATAGTGAGCATCATGCAGATGAAGCCAAATATAGAATACAGCTTGGAAGACCCCCATCCGCCTTCATCGGCACACTCCGGATGTCAGGTAATCTACTGCAACCTTCCACTTAACATCCTTGCCGAGCGCACAAAAGAGTAAACATTCCCAGAGGGCATTCAACAAAAAAACAAAAACAAGATTTAATAAAGACAGCAACAATTGAAGTAAACAAAAAACATACCAAAGATAAGATTACAGTTTTCAAGACCAGCTTTATAAATGAGAGCACCAACTTCATCCAATGACACAATCTGGCTTGCCACCTAAAACAATCATTGAAACAAAGAATCATTTAATTTTCTTTGATAAAATAGCAAAAAATGAATGTAAAAATCAGTTTGCTAATGACAAAAAAAGGTGAACGTAGTGAGAAATGAAATATTAATTAAAATAAAACAAGGAAATGGAGATAAAGATAAATCAATAGAAATGTTTAGAATATAAACTGAGCTAAAGTCATGATTAAATCAACTAGAATAAAGCTGGTTTGGATAGTAATTTCAGACTGAACCAAAAAAATGTATTTACAAGGAAATGATTAAAAAAGATATTTTCAACAACAAAACTTAAAGTTAAGTAAAATGCATTAATGTCAACAAATTGTTTAAACGTTACTGAGACTTAAGTACTATAAATTTTGAGCTTTGTAGAAAAATAATAAATATTTATATTAAGCATAGAGACAGAGTTACCGCCTGAACATTGGTCGACTGGAATAGTTCAAATAAAGAATCTGTTCTTTGTGTCTCTGCAAACATAATCTTCCTTTTATTTACTGTCACTGTTTTTTCTTTCACTTCTTTGATTAACCTTCTTTCTTCAGACTCTGTTGGTGAGCCTGAAATCAATCAATGAGGTAAAACACGTACTGTAAGGATGATAGTGCTAGTAATGATAATGGGAATGATGTGGCTGCTGAAGATGACAATGGCAGTGATGATCATGATGACAGTGGTAATCAATCAATCAATCAAAGACCTGTCAGCTCTCTGTGGAGCATAGGTCCTCAACAAATATTTGCCAAGTTTTCCTATCATGAACCTTCTGAGCCAATTCTGTCCACATCCTGTTTGCTGTCTTTATATTTGCTTCTAGTTCCCTCTTCCATGAGCGTCTCCGTCTTCTGCTACTTCTCTTGACCTGTGGATTCCAAAACAGAGCTTGTCTGGTAATTTTATTAACTGTTTCCGTAATGTATGGCCTATCCATCGCCATCGTCTTCTCCATGTTCCATGCTCCACTGGTATTTGTCCAGTTTTTTCCACCAGTTCCCTGTTTGGTAATCTTGTCATACCTTTGTATTTTGACAGGGGATTCCGTGGCAAAGTGGTTAAGCCGTTGGCCTTTTGATCAGGTGGTGTGGGTTCGACTTCGGACTTTGCCGTCTTTTTCACGGGTGCTTGATGCAGAGTCCCCTGCATCTCGTAGTCGCCCACTAGTCGTCTTGTCCTTGACTTGCCACTGGGGTCGGGTGGCACGAGATGAGAGAGTGAGTATAAAAAGTAGCGCAGTTAATCCTTACTAAAAATAGCACTAGCAAAATAAATTATGCCATCATCGTCTATGATGGACAGCGGCCTTTGCCTTGCCTTTTTGCTATTTTGACAGGCAACCATTTACAAAAGTCTGTAACTTTTTCATAAGTTCCTGTGATTTCCTCTATGTTTCAGAACCATATAAATGGTAATAATGATGGTAATCATAATGGCCATGATGTGTACGATGGAGATGATGAGATTAGTGATGAAGATGATGACAGTGATGGTGAGGGTGATAATAATAAATTGATATTATTCAGCTTCCTACAGAACATAACATGACAAGACAGGATCCCAGATATTGTCATTCTTGACCAGGCTGAAATGCCAAGCTTCAAAGCTGCTCTGTAATTATAGTGCTAATATGATTGTAATTATTATTGTTTGTCCATCGTTTCCGAAGAATGTCATCTGTCAATCCTGTAGTTGGTTAAAAGGTGGCTGATCAAACCAATTCGAGCCTGAAAGCGTCCGTCACACCGAGGGCAGAGAAACACTGTCTGACAGTCAGATGTTGGCAACTCGTCTCATCTCTATGCAGTTTCCTTGATTTGTGTCTGCTCCATATGTGTCATGCCATGATTGTAATTATAGTACTTCAATGATTGTAACTTTAATTGATATGATGATTGTTATTACAGTGCTACAATGATTATAACTGTATTACTGCAATGATTGTTGATTGTAATTGTAGTGCTCTGATGATTGTAAGTATAGTGCTAAGATGATTGTAACTGTAGTGCTCTGATGATTGTAAGTATAGTGCTAAGATCAATGTAACTTTAGTGCTACGATGATTGGAACTTTAGTGATAAGATGATTGTAACTTTAGTGCTATGATGATTGGAACTTTAGTGCTATGATGATTGTAACTTTAGTGCTAAGATGATTGGAACTTTAGTGCTAAGATGATTGGAACTTTAGTGCTATGATGATTGGAACTTTAGTGCTAAGATGATTGTAACTTTAGTGCTATGATGATTGGAACTTTAGTGCTAAGATGATTGTAACTTTAGTGCTAAGATGATTGTAACTTTAGTGCTATGATGATTGGAACTTTAGTGCTATGGTGATTGAAACTTTAGTGCTAAGATGATTGTAACTTTAGTGCTACGATGATTGTAACTTTAGTGCTAAGATGATTGTAACTTTAGTGCTACGGTGATTGTAACTTTAGTGCTAAGATGATTGTAACTTTAGTGCTATGATGATTGTAACTTTAGTGCTATGATGATTGTAACTTTAGTGCTATGATGATTGGAACTTTAGTGCTATGATGATTGGAACTTTAGTGCTATGATGATTGTAATTATGGTGCTGAGGTGATTGTAATTATATGGATATGATGAAGATTGTAATTACAGTGCTTTGATGAAGATTGTACATATAGTGATCTGGTGATGGATGTAATTGTAGTGATATAATGTTTGCTATTACAATGCTATGATGATTGTTATTATTGTACTGAGATGATTGCAATCATACTTTCATGAAGGTTACAGTGACGACGATAAAGAAAATACTATTTATGATGGTGATGATGTGTAAGTGATGTGCCATATTGACATGTTATTGTGGTGATCGTATTGGACTGATCTGTCAGGAATCAACATCACTACAGTAAGGCGAACATAGCTATAGGTGCTTAACGCTAACCTCCACCCCCCCTTCCAGGAACTAGCAAAGAGAATGAATACTGATGGTTCAAGTATCCTGTTGTCTGTCATACTCCTACTCAGTCATCTCCTGTAACTTTTCTTGCTTGCCCAATGATTGATTAAAATATTCTGCAGTATGTATACTTCTAATGAGATTGTTATAATGATGTTTGTATAAGAATGTTATAATGATGGTTGAATAAGTGTTATAATGTTTGTATACGTGTTATAATGATGTTTGTATAAGTGGTATAATGATGTTTGTGGAAGAGTTATAATGATGTTTGTGGAAGAGTTATAATGATGTTTGTCTAGTGTTATATTGATGTTTGAATAAGTGTTATAATGATGTTTGTATAAGTGTCATTGTGATGGTTGCATCAGTGTTATATTGATATTTGTATAAGTGTTATATTGATGTTTGTAGACGTGTTATATTTTTTTGTTTGTTTAAGTGTTATATTGATGTTTGTATAGTGTTATATTGATGTTTGTATAAGTTTTATAATTATGTCTGTATAAGTATTATAATTATATTTGTATAAGTGTTATATTGATGTTTGTATACGTGTTATAATGATGTGTGTGTAAGAATGTTATAGTAACGATACATATTATTCAACACTTGTGACTATTGCCTTACCAACACTAACAGTTCTCCTCTTCTTCTTCATGCAGTATAGTAGCAACAACAACACAGATACCACTGCTATAATAATGGCAACCATCACACCATCCATGATGCAGTTCTGTTTGAAGCAAGTAATGAAGAACCTGCGCCTTTCTCTCGTCTGGTATCAGTTATGTTGACTGAAATAACATAATTGAGACATTGATTTAGACAGTCACAGGAATTCATGGAGTTCTTGTGGTGGGTGGTTTCTGTAGTTATTCGTGTTAGATTATGAGGTTCCATGAGCCTGGCGTCATCCCTCTCGCCCACCAGACTTCGGCAATGAAGCTGCAGACAAACTAGCAAAGAGTGGAGGAGCATCCCCACAAACAGACCCGAGTATCACATATAATGAGGCCAAGACCATAATTAAAGCCAACTTCAGGGTAAAATGAGCTGATCAACACCCCGACTTCCGAAAAGAAGACAGCTACTATAACTTAACTAGAGAAGAGCAAGTCATTATCTCCAGACTGAGAACTGGGCATAACAGACTCAATGGTCATCTTTACAACAAAATGAGGATTGGGAGAGATGACAGGTGCCCATGTGGGGAGCATATCATGACCGTGGAACACATTCTACAAAGCTGCATGCTCACGCAGGAAAAGAGAGAACAATACTGGTCTCGTGAGACAGATATGAGACAGAAGATGTAAGGAGATGAGACAGCCTTACAAACAACGGTGTCCTTTGTAAGAGAAACCGGAACCTTGATCTGAGGATGAACGAAGAAGAAGAACATTATGAGGTTGCTAACACCATACGTACTTTACTTTCCGTGTCCAGCATCCTCATAATATATTGAACTAGAAATAAGTTACCCTTGAAGCTCTTTCGTTAGCTTCCACGAGATCTACCAAAGTACATGGCGCTTGCATTCTTGGACAATTATTAAACAGGTGTTCGGGTCCTGGATGGCTCCACATTACATCGTTGTTTGCATATCCCCATTTTTTTCAAGTTCGATCTACACCTGGTCACTCCCGTTCGTAATCTGTTCATGGCTCTGCACACAGGATATTGCATATTATGCTCTGTCTCAAGTTCTTCTTTGATCTCCATCCATTCCTCACCATATTTTTGACGCCTTTTGTCGGTGCAGTTTTGCTCAGGTTTCTGGTTTATGAACTGTATAATTTGAAGGTTACTTTCCCTTGATTACAGTCGTCTCTCTTCTGGGTTAAATCCAAAATGGAGGTGTGTCTGATCACATGACTACTTTTTACTTTCAACTTCTGACTCGAAACATCTCCTGATTTCTGCGATGCTAGCGGTTACATAAACTTTACCCTTTTGTGTTGGCTTAAAGTATACTGTTACAATGCGACATTTCTCATTTACTACCACATTGACGCACGCACCATACAAAAGGTAACGGTCAGTTCATGAATCCGACACACATGCACGTCTAGTTTGTAAGCTATGCCACTAGCCACTTAACTACGCCACCCCCAATGCAATAATTACTGCCTAACACCGATGCAATTAGATCATTTTTGCCTGAATCTACAAGTTTGGATAAATCTCTAATTTAAACCAATATTTGCGGTAGAATGGTAGTACTGGTATACGCTCTACATGAAATTTTGAACTACTTTAAGACTTAAATTAATGCATAATGGTTAAATGTTAAAGACCAGGACTCGACTTCATAGCCTCGGGTCCTCTCATATGGCTCGGTCTCTCTCTCTTTCTCTGCAGAAGGGAATGCCGCCTGCCGAGAGCATCACACAATGCACGAACTCCGTAGCTCCAGCGATGAACACATGGATCTCCAACAAAAATTGCCATCATCATCATGAACCAACCACTACAGATGGAATTTGAACCACGTCC
Organism: Ariolimax columbianus; assembly: GCA_036924085.1. Lineage (NCBI taxonomy): Eukaryota > Metazoa > Mollusca > Gastropoda > Stylommatophora > Arionidae > Ariolimax > Ariolimax columbianus. Next base: position 18,071,897 of record JAVGWX010000005.1, on the reverse strand, counting down.
GACTGAACACGAGGCAAACGATTTGACCACTTTGCTAACGAGACCTCTATGTTAACACTTGAACCCGATGTAAAGCAGTGGTTAGTAGACTGACTTCTCAGAGTGATTTGAATTCTCAACCGGAATTTTTTTCCGATCGTAAAAATGACTCCTGGAGTTGACTCAGAATAAAAAATTGGATACCAGGACAGTTCAGTTCAGTTCAGTTCATCCCGTAACCCATCAGGTCGTTGGGGCACACATGAAGACCTGAAAATCCCACGCCAGCTCTCTCTGTCTGTCGCCGCCTGACGTATCTCACCGTGACGAAGGCCTGACCACTCAGCGATGTTGTCCACCCATCTCTTCCTGAGACGTCCTCGCCCTCTCTGTCTTTACCAGGACAATCTAGGAAATAAATCGACAGGCGTGATCATCGTTATCGTGCCCTTGGTGGATATATTCCCA